>BFEA01000377.1:584105-603035 GCA_003427395.1 Chara braunii
TGTGAGTGTCTTTTTTTTTTTATAATGTTTTTTATTTTTTTTTAAATATATGAACTTAAAAGAAAAAACAATAAAAAGTATGGGGTCGTAGATCTCCAAAATATCTACAAGACTATATTTTTTATTATTTATGTTGTTAAGTTTTTGCCCGCAAAAAAATCTCTGTGAAAAAAAAAGAAAAACCCACCCATTTCATATTGTGTTTTTTTGGTTATTTTCTTTCTTTTATGTTTTGCAAGGAATATGAGCAAGAACAATATACAGCAAGCCAAGTTGCGAAATCACACGGATGTCCAAGTAGTCATGTACAAGCCGAGAGCACAAATGCACCGAGATCTCATCCAGATAAGAGCAATACAATGAACTCACGAGCCAATGTCCAAGCCCTCAGGCCACACCAACACCGTATCCAATGTCGCTCCTAGTCTGTCTGGCGCCCAGCGCCCAGCCTACACTACTTGCCTATTCTACTCCACCAGCGTTCACACAACAGGCTCACTTCGACCTTGAAGACCAACTTACATGACGTCAACACCATAGCTGACCTCCCTCATGCACCAGGTATATATCTCGTCTCTCCTCATCACCCCTGACTTCCCACTGTGTGCATTCTCAACACCCAAAGACCACCATCGCCATCCAGACCTGCGCCCAGCAGCCCGGCTATGGCTGTCGTGCGCCCACTGCCCAGTACTGCACCTCACACCCCAACGCCCGTGCACACAAAAACAACAAGTGTAGTCCCAGGTAGAGTCGTCGTCAGCGAGAGCCCTATCAGGTTTAAGGCCGTTTAACATTGACTTCTACCAACCCTCAGGACCTCAACTATGGTCACCTAGGCAGCTAAAGGGTCTTCCATAGACCGCTTTCCAGCTAGCTCCTCTAAGGACTCAGACACATCTCATGATCAGAGCATCATGTGGTCTAGTTGTGCCTGCAGGGTGACTAAGGAGCCAGTAACCTCGGCCACCATTTGAGAAGGTGAGGGAATGTCTACCAACTCAACATGCGCAAAAGTGGTTACAACCTCTACGGGCCAGATGTGTATACCCTGGGAACTGCTCGCAATGCTTTTTCCAGGTTGAAGATGCCCCATCCTCTACTTGAGGCTGCACCCTCGTGGTAACCAGCTTGTTTTGACATTGCCTCTTGGTATGGTCGTATAAGCCACACCCTTGCAGAAGTCCCTCACAAATAGGTCTCGCACACACATCCCCTGCAAGATCCTGTCTAATCCGCTTAGACTAAGTAGGATCTTCACGGTTGCTTCACTGCAAGCCAGTCTCCTCAGCCTTGTTTGAAACGACCAACTCTCCTCCCTCGGAAGTATTATGGTCGTCTACCGCTCTGTTTAACCCCCAGGATCGTAGACTACCTCTACCTCTCCCCGATTCCTATCAGGAACTGTGTAGAGCAGGGAAAACCCTTTCTTCTCCTGATCCTGGGTTAACTTCTTCTTCCTCCTATCACCTTGACCCTGACTCGCGTTAACAAGCCAAACCTCTACATCCAAGGCTAGCTTCCTAAAAGAAGAGAAGATGTGCATCTGCAGTGGCCTCTCCGACTAACAACTTAGTCAAAGAGGTATGGGCCCTGTACTGCATCCGCCGAAACCGGCTATTCGGACTTAGAGCCTCAGCCCAAGAGTTTGTCTCCCGGTCATGAGCGCGCTGCTGCACTAACCCATCTAACCATCCTACCTTTCTGACATAAACTTCTCTCTGCAGACGCAGGTCACTGTACCTAGTGTGCGTTGGCACCCTTCCCAACCTGCTGTTGGGAACCTCGTCCTTCCTAAACCAGTAGGACACGGTCTGTGATAACGCAGTCTGTGGAACCCATTGGGTCCTACGGTCAATCTGCACTGCAGCCTGCTGTCCAGGTTGGGGGGGTATGGCGGCTGTTCTGTAGAAACAGCCGTCTGAAAGGAAGATAAAGAAGCATACTGAGCCTACATGTTTACAGCTAACTGTCCGCCTGATCGACTAGTACCAAGCCTAGCTAGAGAAAGACCTGACACCGGCGGCATTCTAATCGCCGACGATGAGACAAGTAAGGGTTGCCTTTCAGTCCGGACACTGAGCGGCGCAGTTAGGGATGTACCAATTTGTCCACTTCTACTGTCCACCCTCTGTATCTGAACCTGGCTGGAAAAGAGAGAAGTGTTCATACTTTCTCGCATGGACATGGACTCTTGCATACCTACCTCGCATGCCCGCAGATCCTGCTCTGCGTTACTGAGTCCATTTCCTTCCAATCCTTCTTACCTAACTTTGTCATTGTCTTCTCTGCTAACTAGTATGGCTCTATCTCTAATCCTTTGCTTCCTGTCCACTGCATCACTGATCCCGGCTTCTAGTTGGATAAGAATGTCTACTGCCTCCTGAATGTCCAGGTCGGCTAGTGTGAGCTGGAGCGGCTTGCTGAACTGCGAGATCGCCATTTGACTTGAGACTGTGTTGTCTGACTAACACCTACTTTGGCAGATAGTGCCTCAGCCTGCACGGCTTGTCTGATGGATCCTCATGCTGCTGCTGCTGCGGCAGCCTTTACTAACCATTGCTCCTCTGCTGCTGCTGCTGCCTTTCGGACCCCACATTACACACTGCTTTCAGTGGGTTCAACAGACCTTGTACACAGCAGCCTTTCTAAGGGCTCTGCACCATGTCAGCCTCTATTAGTCAACTCCCTCCTACTCATTGCTACACTCCCACATCAGCTATAGCAGACCGCTGTCTGCACTAGTGTCCTTGCTTGAATCTACCACAGCATAGGTTCTGACCGATTTGTACAATAAACATAATAAAATAATTATTCGGTCCATATTTCAGAATGCAGTTCAGGCGGTGTTAACCGAAAATAAACAGACTCATGCAAATTATCTAACTTCTACTCTGACTAGTTCTCCAACAGCAGCAGTACATAGAACTGGCAATGGTAGACTACTTCAGTTCTGGTCTAGAGCTGTCTGTCAGGTGTTAGCAGTCTGTCACATCTCAACTAATCGAAATAAAGTAAATCATGTGCGCAGATGCATGTGGAAATGGAAATAAAAATAATAATAATCTTTGAGCACCAACTGGAACCTTCCTTTCCCTGTATCCAACAAACCGATGAGCATCATCATGCAGCGGTGTCTAAGGTGTGCATTAGCGGCCCACCCCTGTGCCCAGGAACTTGCTTATAACCAGCACTGCCCTTTATTTATCCTCGCGTGCAACGAGTCTTACGTCTGACTGATCTGGCTGATCAAGAGGCAGTTTAAGGACAGCCCCCAGGGTCCTCGGGAATGATTTAACGTCGCAGACAGGACGACGATCACAGCCAGTGGACAGATCAGATCCGCGCCAGAAATATTTATAGACGGTCTGGTAAGCGTCTGCAAAGGACTCGTCAGTCCACGTTTCCTCTATTAGCGCAGCAAAGAGCCTTCAATGGACAAAGCAGCATGGCCTGCGTGTACTACTCCCATGGGTTGGCATGGTGACCGTGACCCGTGCTTCGACCAGGGCCCTTCAGAGGCACCGCCCTCTCCTGCCAGATGTGTCACCGGGAAGAATGTCGTCTCTCAAGGTAGAGCGCTCACAACTCCTTACACAAAAGAGAGGACACTCAAGGTTGGACTCACTTCCTCACGGTAAGAAGAGATTGAGAGGGAAGATAAGATAAGGGAACAACGTACCTGGAGATAGCTGCCCCCAACCACATATTTCTCACCAATTGAGCCGGCATGCATTTTGATGACCGGTCATAGCCTTGGTACCACCAACAACACAATGTCGTGCCACCTCAGCCAAAATGCCATGTCAGCATGCTCTCATCATTCCACGAACATCCGCTGTTGCCACAGCTATCCAGCTGTCACCACAGCCTTCCAGCCCCTCACCCTTCTGGGTGGGGCTAGTCAAACCAGCGCCAAGGTATCCTCAATGCATAGAAGCTTCTTCCACGCACCAAGTAACCAAGACACCAGTGCCAGAATGGCGATATCCAAACCAGCTCCGATACCAAATTGCAAGGAATATGAGCAAGAGCGATATACAGAAAACCAAGTTGCGAAATCACACAGATGTCCAAGTAGTCGTGTACAAGCAGAGAGCGCAAATGCACCGAGATTCCATCCAGAAAAGAGCAATACAATGAACTCACGAGCCATTGTCCAAGCCCTCAGGCAACACCAACACTGTACCCAATGTCGCTCCTACTCTGTCTGGCGCCCAGCGCCCAGCCTACACTACTCGCCTATCCTACTACACCAGTGTTCACGCAACAGGCTCACTTCGACCTTCAAGACCAACTTACATGACGTCAACACCATAGCTGACCTCCCTCATGCACCAGGTATGTATCTCGTCTCTCCTCTCACCCGTGACTTCCCACAGTGCGCATTCTCAACAACCAAAGACCACCATCGCCATCCAGACCTGCGCCCAGCAGCCCGGCTATGGCTGCCCTGCGCCCACTGCCCAGCAGTGCACCTCACACCCCAGCGCCCGTGCGCGCGACCCAGCCGGCAGCTTCGTGCAGAACACGAAGTTGCAACGCAGCAGCGTGGCTGCATTGCCTGCCTAGGCCAGAATGCCCTGCCCAGTGATGCTCACTTTCCTATATGGAAAGTGAGCTCAGCCTCTGCTGCCTCTGGTCCTGGCTGGGCGAGCAGCCAGTAGCTTCCGGGCCTCAGTGCCTGCGCCCAGGCCCATTTGCAGTTACGGGCCTGGGCCCTTTACAGTTGGGCACGTCCAGGCAATCCACGGGCCTCCACATGTTTGCTGTGATCTCATTGGCTCACGGCCACTATGTGCCGACAATGCTGCAATCTCATTGGTCCGTGGCTGTTGTATGATGTGTCGGCCTCTGAAAGCACACGCCCAGGGCCTTAACTGTACGGGGCCCTGGCTCAACTGCCCGTCGGGGCTGCAACTTCCGGAAAGAGACTGGAGAGGCTCACGTTGCTCTGTAACCAACTGGCATGCTGCAACTGTCTGATACCCACATATGTAAAAATGTAAAATCTTGGCCTCTCGTGAATATTCAGGCCCGCCTTCACTTAGGGCGGGCACATGGCTTGCTGAGGGCCTCTTCCCAGAACATGTGCATGTCTGTTAAGGACCCCGCAAGGGCTCATTCCCCGCACATATACAACCCCTTTTGGGTGATCACACTGGCCTGTACCCAGGCCTTGGCACATATTGGCAGGTCCGCCTTCACTTAGGGGCGGGCAAGGCCTTTCCCAGCACTGCTGAGGGGTTAAATCCTCACAGTTTTCGAAAAAAAAAAAATTATAGATTTTTTTCAAAATATAATAAAAAACATAAGGCTGTAGTTCTAAAAAATATCTACATCCCTATATGTATATATATTTGTTTTTTGCTTATTCGTTTCTGGGAAAAAAATTATTCCCGCGCCCGCTCAAACCTCGCTCAGGCGCTTTTGAGTGCGGGATTGAACGGAGCTCAAAAAATTGAGCTCCGATCCTGCGCTCAATCAGCGCGCGGTAACACAGTCAAAGAAGGCTATGGGAGACTAGTTTTCAGCTCAACCCATCCCAGGATTATGATTGTTTTGCACGTTCAGGAGGGAGCTGGAATCTGAGCTTGCTTGATGAAATGGTATTACGGCTGTGAATGGTTGTGAAGGAGGTTTACAGGGTGTAAAGGGCTTTTTCGTTTCTTTTGCCTTTTTTTAAGTTTGTTCATTTCTTGAGCTTGTGAGGGATTTTTGACACAACCCAGTTTACATTTGTAGCCGTAGTTTTTCAATTTTGTTTTCAGATTGATTCTGCAAAAGTTTGTTAAAAGTTTATTGCGCGCCCTGGCGTCCAGGTTCTCCATGTGGTCATTTGGGTCCAGACACCTACGCCAGGGTCTGTACAAGCCAGGGGCTGTCAAAATGTGGCCCAGTATCTGCATTATTTTGCAGCGAATCTCCTAATTAACCTCCTAATGATTGTTGGCACTCTTGAGGGTCTACATAGAATAACCTTTGTTGGTTATTTAGCTTCTGATGATTGTTTGGCAACAACGCCATTCCAGTTATCTGTTTTTTGAAAAAGAAAAAAAACGGCTACAGCCTATTTAGATATCATCGTTTGAAAGGACGGGCCCTACAGTAGGTAATTCAGAATTGCAGTGTTTTACTCATCTGCTTCCAGTGGAGTTTGAACTTAGATCTGTATTTCAACAGTTCAGTGATGTAACAACTGAGCTAGGCCAGTTGGCAAAGTTCGTGTTACTCGTTCTTCCTTCCTTGGGAAGGATTCTGTTGCAGATTATGTAGAGCTTGCTGTTCTGTTTCCTCTCCTGTGGCCCGGACTTTGCAATCAAGATTAACTGGAGTGGCCACCTTTCATACAACCTTTTGACATTTTGCCCCGGGGCCGAGAGTCTGCTAGTGTAGATCAATAGATACTGACGGTAGATGACAGAGATCAATGCCCATGAACTCCCCTTAACTTGTGCAAAGGACCTCAACCCAGCACTTCCAAGTTGATGTGCACTTACTGGCACTGGTGATATGTTACATGACCATCCTTTGGTAATTTGCAGTGGGTTGCAGTTGCCACTTTTTCGTTGTGATGTTTCACTTTTGCTACCCTGTTCCGCAAAATTTGCTGAGAAAATAGTCGACATGACTGCACTGCAAACAACAGTGGTGGTTGGACACCTGCACTTCCTGATCGATGTGTACCATAGTTGCGGCGCACCAGTGCGCGCCGGTGCGCAGTGTGCAGTGCAGTGGTTTAGCAGCGCGCACACTGTGCGCTGTGTGCAGTGCGTGCTCTGCGACTTGTGTGCCCAGTGCGCCGAAAAAAAAAAAAAAAAAAAAAAACCTCCCCACCCCTGCAGCCAGACTGCTCCTCAACCACACCCCCCCACCACCCGCTGCAACCAGGCTGCCCCCTGCACTACCCCTGCTTTTTTCCCTTTCCTGAGCCGATTCCCCACTTTAGTCCTGCGCAGACTCTGAGAATCTGATTGCTTTGGTAAGTAAGGTCATTCGTCTTTGATTTTTCTTTTGTTTGTTTGATTTTTCTTTTGAATTACAGACAAATCAGAGGGGTTGGAGGGATGCCAAGTTGCGAACACTCACCTGCAGTCGGAGTATGCACGTACCAGCAATGGCAGTCAGGGCATCCGTCCAACGACGCGGCAACATGGCGTCAAAAGAACACAGCAATGAATTCGCAATGCAGCATCCACAACAAAGAATGACGAACACAACAGAAAACCAGTCAATCAACTCTAATCAACAATCCAATTGGCACACAGATATTCGTACATTGCGAGAACAAAAATAAGAGTTTGAAATTTGGAACTTCAAAGCTTGATGTATGAAAGATGACCATTGTCAGAACGCTGCACTCGGAGCATCGGATGCCTAAAGTCATAGACCGAACGGCTTCCCTCTATTCAGCCTCTACTCGATTTCCTCCTCGCCGTCCTCGAACTGGGCCCCTCCCTCACTTCCTTCTACGTTTGTGCCTTCCCTCCCACTGGGTTGAGATGGTGAGGGAGCCGATGAAGAACTTGAGTCCTTGGACGTGGACGAGACTTCAGGCTCTTCCTCTTCCCGACTTTCTTCGGGGACATCCACGTCGTCGTCGTCACTTACGATGACAGACTTCCTGGCCCGCCCTCCCTCCACCTGTGCTTTTTGTGACGGCTTTCGCTGCCACTCTGGCTTTGGCCGTTGTGGCTTTGTTAGCAGAAGCTTTTGCTTCAGCTGCTGTAGCAACAGCCTTGTCTTCAACCTTCTTTGCCCTGCGTGCCGCCTGTTCTACCAAAGTTGGACGACCCCTCTTCGGTCGTGGCTGTTCTTGCTGAACAACCTTCCTCTTCCCACGCTGCGCTGGCGCACCATCATGCTCCACCGATTGTTTGCCCTTGCCTTTCCCTCTCCTCTTTGTTGGTGCCTCATCCCGGCCCTGCGCCCACGTGCCTGCCCGTCGCGCATCCATTGCGAGAACGTAACCCTCCTCAGTGTACGACTCTCGAGGCACGGGCAGCTGGAAACCGGATCTCCTGCACAACTCTTGCTCGTGGTGCTTCCCAGGCTTCGTGCACTTGTGCCAGTCACGTTGCCATGTACCAACAAGTAGAGTATCCTCCTCGACCAATCTGTCGTCAATTTCGTCATGGCGTAGGAAAGTCTGCCGCATCGGGATCTCGTCTCCCTCGTCATCGAAGTCCCACTCAACAACCTCCTCCTTGTGATCGACATCCTCATGGACCCGCTCCAACCACGGCACATACCACTCCTCCATCTCCTTGTCCACCGGGACGTCGTTCGCCCATGGGATGTGGATATCATCCCCCTCGCCACGATGATTCCTCCTCAGGAGCCGAACATTCCAGCTGATGTACACAAGTTTCTCCATAGTCTCTGGCAACAACTTTGTCTGCCTCCTTCCATAGATTAGCTCATGCAAGCTCCAATTCCGCTCGCAGGCGACAGAGGAGCTTGCCTGGCCAAGCAATTTGATTTCTTGTGGTGCGAGGAAGTTGTGCTTCAAGTCGAACGCCTCCCACCACAAAGTTGGCGGTTGCTGGCTGGCTTGTTCGCTCGCTTGCTCCGTCGAGAACCCTCCCAAAGCATGACCCATTGATCAACCTGGGAGCTCACTTCGTGGAGCGTGGCATCCAGGAGTACAACCAGATGTTGAACCCCGCATGAACCTTTGGATCGCGATGTGCGTTGTACATCCGATGCTCGGGATCCAGAAAGGCTGCAGGACAATGCAACTCGCTTATCATAAATGCCCAACGGCCCATGAGGATGCGCTCCACCGCCCCATGCTTCTCCACCGACAAGCATTCCAGGGCACGCATATCCTACACAACCCAATCCATCTTGAAGTAAACCTTTTGTACATTCCTCCAGAAGTCGCCCTTGTCGAGGACGATGCCTGTTACATCGTGGAATGCCACTAACTAGTCATGTCACACCATCTTGTCCACCCATCCCTTGTCACACACGCAACGATCAAGAGTTGTGTACACATTCTTCATCGACTGCAGCATCTCGAAGCTAGTTGCAAATCTGGTTGCTGCTGGCCGCTTCAGCTTTATCTTAGGGGAGTAATGGTGGAACAGAGCCCTTGCCTTATCCACATTCGAGAAGAAACGGCTGACCTTATTGCCAACTTCGACCACCTGAGCCATCCAAGGCATGTCCTTGTACATGTCCTCCAGCACGAGGTCCAGCGCATGTGCCGTACAACCGACATTGAAAATGGTCGGATAAGCGAACTCCACCATCTTCCTTGCCTTCACGCACACCCTTGCGTTGTCCATGACAACACCAACGACCGCATCCACTCTGATGTCCTTGATCACCTTGTTTAGCACTCGAAAATAAGTTGCAGAATCTTTCTCCCTGCCCTCCATGCAAACAGACTTCCAGAATATGGTACCGACGGGCAAAAACACCATCACATTCAAATGCGGTTTGTTGCTACAGTCCCACCACCCGTCCATCAGCATCATACACCCCGTCTTCTTCCATTTGACTATCATCGCACGGACCTCCGCTCCTACCCGTGCATACTTTGCGTCCGAGCGCTTTGTCCTCTGCTCGTCCCTTTTGCAAGGCATCCATGTCGGATGGGCCATCCTCACGACCTGAAGGAACTCGAGGAAGTAGACGTCCTCCACCAAGCTGAACGGCTGGTTGGTGCAGATAAAAAACGGTCGAGGTATCGGCTTGTTCGCTTATTCATCGTGACGACACTGTCGGCCTTCTCGATCACAGTCTGCCTCAGCGGACTCCCCGAACTTGGCTTCGATCCAAGAACGGTGCCGGTGTCGACGCGAATACCCTTACAAGGGTATCTATCCTGGTTTTTGCAAGTGACAAAAAATAAGAGGTTTGGGGTCTGAGCACATCGCGTGGGTTGTGGCGGTGTCAGTTGTTTATGTTGACTGAATGGTTGACAAGAGTAGAGAGTGTGTGGGCGCGCAGACTTAAGTCGCGCGTGATCTAGTCGCCGCGACGGTCAAGGGCCTTGAGAGCGCTCCTCTTTTGGTTGACCAATGGGTTCCTGCGTGTTTTGGATGCCGACGAAAATTCCTCGGTTCCGACCGACTTTAAAGACGGACCGAAGAAGTCAACGAGAGAGTAGTGGGGTCTGTGGTCATGACTTTCCTCTCTTACCACTTGGGGAGTGTTGATAGTCTAAAGTAGGAGGGAATCGGAGAACCTTCCGAGCGGACCCATGGGGCTGCACCCCAAGGATGGCAGGGGACGTCACAGGCGCACGACCCACCATCCGCCGGTTGCCGTGTGAAGATTGTGCGTGAGCGTGCTCGTTGGGACCTAAAAGATGGTGGTATGTCTAGGCGTAGGGGGACGGGCGCACCAGGGCGGGGCTGCAAACTGCGGCGGCCGCTCACAGAGAAACCCCTCTTCACTTCGGTCTTCAGAGTTCTCAATTGATTTTTTCTACTACCACCAAGATCTGCGCTAGGGCCCGCTTCATCGAGGCCCAAGCTGTAGGCTTTGCTGAGGGCCAGGGAGTACCTGTGGAGCGGGCACAGCTGAGGACCAGGGAGTACTTGTGGAGCGGGCACGACAGAAGCCAGGGAGGAGCACAGTGGGCGGGTCCGCAAGTTGTTTGTCGGGCTTGGGTACAGGAGGCGAAAGACTAATCGAGCGATCTAGTAACTAGTATCCTCTGAAGTCTCCCTCAGACAGTTGGTTTCCTTTCAAAGTTTCTCTCCGGGCAGCCAGAGAGGAAGCAGGATGCAGCCAGGGGATGCGTCGATCGTTATCCACGATCCGCTGTGAGAGATTTGAGTGGGAGCATGCTTGTTGTGGCCCGAGAGATGGTGGGCTACGACTGAGTAGGAGCAAGACCGGAGAAGGGACACTCGTGGGAGCGGGCAGCAATACTAGTGTGCAGGGGGCAGATGTACCTACCTTCTTCCCCCGAATACAACGTACGGTCATTATAGTTGTATTTGAGGCATCTTTTTGTCTAGATACAACTATAATCACCGTACGTTGTATTCGAGGGAAGAAGGTAGGCGTGAGTTCGCGCCAGGTACATTAGCATGAAAGACAAAGGACTGTGGTGAGGAAGGAGGGATATGGCGGAATGAAAAATCGATTTACCACTCGATTCTCCATAATCGAGCAAGGAATGAAACACTCGATTCTCCATAGAATCGAGCGAGGTAAGGGTTTTAGACGTGGGCGAATACGATTATGAGGTTAGTTTTGGTGTTAGAGGTGCAAAATAGGAGATGAGAGAGAAAAGATGTGCGCGAAAGAGGTCGAGGAGGAAAGAAAAGGAGAAAACGGGAGTGAAATTTCATTTACTCGGCCGTTATGAAAAATCAATATACCACTCGATTCTCCATAGAATCGAGCGAGGTAAGGTGATAGATCGAGGTTTTAGACGTGGGAGAATACGATTATGAGGTTAGTTTTGGTGTTAGAGGTGTAGAATAGGAGATGAGAGAGAAAAGATGTGCGCTGAAGAGGTTGAGGAGGAAAGAAAAGGAGAAAACGGGAGTGGAATTTCATTTACTCGGCCGTTTCCTTGACCATTTTTGACGAACAAGGGTGCAAAATGGGGGTTTCGAACCGTTCTGAACTGATTGCCGGAGTCAGAATTGCAATTTGAGCCGCGGTTTGCTCGGTTGAAGTTGTAGATGCTGCGTGGCCATTATGAAACGTTTAGATATGGCGATGTATCTACCCATGACTAAGGGAAGATTCGTATGCATTTTGCGCGTTTGATGAATAGCGGAGTGAGATCGATAGCTGCCCTCGTGTACTCGCGTTACGATTGTGAGCCTGAGAGTGTCCGCAACTCTGTTGGCATCCCACCACCTGACGCTCATTGCGATTTCGGCACAGCCGGTGACAGTGGTCGAAGTTCTGCTTGTCACGCTCAACTCCAAGTCTGTGCTTGTTGCCATTGAAGACAGTGATAATCGTCGCTTTTCTCGCCATTCCTTTCCCTTGTGCTGCTTCGCGATCCTCTCTTTGTCGTTGATCTCTTGTTGGCCTCGAACGAGGTTGGCCGCACCAAGAACCATGTACGTTCGTAAGAGAAAAGAGGTAGAGAGAAACTTACTTGGATGAGCATGCCATTGATTAGGGAGCGTGAAGATCTCACGATCCTGATCCCGGAGCAAGGGGCGACCGCGACAGGCTGTGTTGGATTGTGAAGTGGGCTCACATCTTGCCATTGGAACTGACATGATCAGAGCAATCAGTTAGGTGGTATAGAGTCGGAAGGGATGTGAAGGGAGGGAAGTAATGTTGAAACAGCAGTGAATCTGTTTGGATTACACCGGAAGATTCATTCTCAAGAAGACAACTGGCGAGAGAAGAAGGGAAGGACGTGTGCAAAAAGGATCGTGGTTGTTGTCATCCGGGTTGTGTTTCGACGCTATTTAAAGATTGGGATCATGTTGCTTGTTACTTTTGTGTTGATTGCTCAGGCCACCATACTATCTGACGGTGCATGTTTCCACTGTCGTCACCGTCACGTCCTCGTGGTTAGTTTTCATCTTCAAGGTTGACGGTCACGTGTTCCACTTAGGACGGAGGGCGGGCCACCACTATTCACCGATTTCACCTCTGGTTGTCGTTACGACTAGATAAGCGTAGGGGTTCGGTTATCAAATAGGAATGGGCAGCGCCAAGTGAGGAGAGATGGAGAGATTTAAGGAGAGGGAGATGTACTTGGTTTTAGCCCTGCAAAAGATTCAGTGATAGTCCGTGTATTTGGTGGGGCAAGTTGCAAAGCACGCACTTAGACGGTTTGTAGCGATACTTTTGTTCTCATGTCGCATATTAAGAAAGCTCTGACTGAGAGTGGGCGGCAGTAGGCGGCAAGGATGGAGTAGCAGCAAATGGCGGTACCCACCTGATCATGAGGACGATCTGCGTGACCAACATCTGCATATACTCGAGTTATAGTTGTGAGAGCAAATACATGGGTGTGACCATAGTCAAGTTAACTAAGTGACTGTTCGTTAATGATATATTAGTACCTGTTTACTTCAACTGATCTGGCTTCGCAAGCAAGCAATGCGATCCAAAACTATGCTTATAGTAGTGAACCAAGTATTTTGACACTCTATCTTTTTTTCCAGGCGCAATACTGCTATGGCAACCTGCTGCATGATTGACTGGATTACGTTGCTGCTATTCCACACTTGCGGTGTTGAGGTACCTTCGTTGTGTTGTTACTGAGCCATACGTCTGTTGTTCTGCTGAGCAACTTGCTGCTGGTTCTGAATTGAAAGAGCTACAGCGCTTGCTGTCTTGCATCATTGCAATGCGTTGCTGCTGTGCGCACATGTTTTTTTCACTAGAGCCCAGTTGCATACTATCTACGTTTCGAACAGAGCACAGGACACAGTCCTATTCGAGCGCGGTGGTCTGGTAAGGAAATAGGTATTGTGGTTGTAAAGAGCTGATCAGGCTCTGCGCAGAGGTCCCCGTTGCATTTTGGAGGATCGTCAGGGGAGTTAGCGGCTGGAGGTTTGACTTCAGTTTTGACCAAGCTACACTGTAGTCTGGTCGCCATTGCGGGGCCCTCGGGCGCATGAAGATATCAAGGCCCTCTCCTGCGAGTTGAGTCTGTCCCTCTTTTGTATCTTGAGAGTCTGAAACTTTTTTTTCTGCCCTTCTTACTCTAAGTCTAGTCTATTGGTTCTGAGGGGAAGGCGGCAGGCGGGATTGCAACTCGTAGGACCGCATCAAGACTCTGTGGGTAGTCCACCCACCGATTGTGGGAGCTCTGTCGGAGCCTAGGAGAGGTTCTGGAGGAAGGGAACTATCAGGTATACCATCTTTCTGTCTGTATGACCCCACTATACCCATGTTTGACTATCTCCCTCTAGTTTTGACTATTGTATGCATGTGTTCCCCTCTGACTTTTGCTTTCTTTTCAGGACTCAATTAGACTGAATGGAAAGAATGTGTGAGCGTGAAGCTTATGTTTCTTTTTTATTTTGACTGAAAGCAGATTAAGGAATGAACTGGGGGAAGGTGGGAGGAAGGTAGTTTGCATGTGTTTGACTAGGTCAACCAAGGACTGGGCATTGTTTCTAAGCTGAATGGCCCAGGGCCATATTTATTTGGCTGTTTTCTGAAGGACCAGGCATTGTTTCTAAGCTGAATGACCTGGTTGCTGTGTTTATTTTTGAGGGTTTACCTGGGTGATCCTTGGGACCAAGCATTGTTTTTAAGTGAATGGCTTGGTCTCTCTGTTTCTTTTGGGGTTTCTGACTGAAGTTGGGCTAAGCGATCCAACTTCATGCTTTGAATAATTTAATGATACGCTGAACATTGTTTCTAAGTTGAATGGTTCAACTTCTTGTTTATTTTTGTCTAAAGCTAAGCATTGTTTCAAAGTTGAATGGTTTAGCCTGAAGCCGCGCACATAAGTATTAAACCAAGTATAACAGAAAATATCTTATTTATATTTGCATGTGAACTGGTAGTTGTACATTGTTTTTAAGTTGAATGGTCCAACGCTAAGCCATATCATTAAGAAGGGAAAGGAAGTCAGATAATATAAGTGGAAGTAATCTGGGCAAGCTGAGCATTGTTTCTAAGCTGAATGGCTCAGTCCCCTGCCCATATTTTCATTTCGTTTTTATAACAAAGTCAAAAATTATTAAACTTTGGATATTAAACAGTTCAGGGCGAATGGTCTAGTCATATGCCCAAAGAAGAGAGAAGTAGTTGTGTAATACGTTCGTGTATATCGTAAGGCATGTTAGACGTTGTTTCTAAGTTGAATGGTCTAGCACCATGCCATATGTAAGTTGGGTATAAGGGATGAATCATCGAAGGGTTTCACAAACTAATCTATGAGGATTTGACT
Organism: Chara braunii; assembly: GCA_003427395.1. Taxonomy (NCBI): domain Eukaryota; kingdom Viridiplantae; phylum Streptophyta; class Charophyceae; order Charales; family Characeae; genus Chara; species Chara braunii. The sequence continues at coordinate 598,957 of BFEA01000377.1, forward strand.
TTGGGAGCGGTGAGAGTACTTACCAATGTGGTATGGCCTTGCATGTGATTGAGTGAGATCACTACTTAGTCTGAGTTCCAATTTGATAGGTAGTTGCTTTAGTTTGTCGCCATGTGCTAGAGCCATAAAAGTTAGATCAATTTTTGCATTTTCTGAGCTAACTTTTTTTTTACTTAGGTCAATTTTTGCATTTTGTGGGATGGTTTGTCATACTTGGTCTTATATAAATTTTGGTAAGCTACTTTCTCATGGGAAGCGCTGCCAAAGTTTCTACAGAAGCCAGAAGTTAGTTAAATTTTGACCTTTCAAAGTCCAGCTTGTCTAAATTTCATGTATGGCTTAGTAAAAATCTGGAAAATTTCCTTTTCTAAAGGGAGTGCTGCCCAAATGTTTGCTAATTTAGAGAGTTTGACAAAAATTGGACCTTGAGGAGTCAAAGTTATTACTTAGATCTTGAACTTAGCTTTGTATTAAATTTGGAAAACTACTTTATATACGGGAAGTGCTGCCGAAATTTTTACAAATCTAAGGAGTTAGTTAAATTTTGTCTGGATAGAACTGAAGTCTTATGTCTGAGTTCATATCTGACTTAGTATAAATCTGGGAAGTCTGGCTTTCTAAATGAGATGGTGCTCAATTTTCCACTAATTCAGGGAGTTAGACAAATTTTGACTTTCTAGAGTTGAGAATTATTCCAACTATTTGTATTTGAACTAATATAAATTCTGAAAAGGCACTTTTCTTATGGGAAGCGTTGCCGAAGTTCTTTTAGTATAGGGGATAAATTGTATTTTGACAGGTGACGATATTGGAATTCACTATGTATGGGGGAAATTCTGCCAAAGGCCTACCTTTGCCATTGGATACTGACTAAGGGGTAGACATAGACTTAGTTGGCAGATAGTTTTGAGCAAGAGTATGTTGTGGAGATTTATTCTCCATACACTGATGGTATAGCTTGGGGGTTGGTTTGTCTTATGTTACAGGTCCTCTTGATCGTTGATTCAGGATTTGGATTAAATTCAACTTGATCCCACGAGGATCATCTTCTGTTATCATTGATAACAGGTCGGTTGTCGATTCGTCGGTTTACGACTCAACTCCAATCCATTTTGTTACCCAACCTAAAAGGCTTTAGCCCTGGTGATTTTATTGTTTTATTAAGGTTTTCACCCAGACTTTTATTGAATGGCCATTTAACAAAGGTGCCGAGTATTTATTTTGGAAGGTTGGACAAAGGTTGGGGTTTGTATGGCTAAAGCAAGGGGTATGAGTATAGAGAATGGTTGAAGTTGACCTCGTGTAATGTGTGGACTTTTGGTTGATTCTTTGATGTGATTGCAGGTATGTTTGTGGTTCGGACTTTGGATATGACTGCCTGCAATCACATACATATATATGGCTGAGAGGAGTCTCACTGTGATTGTGAGAAGTGATAATCTCATATTACAACCCTTTATTATTATTTTTATATATTATTGAAGGTTCACGCGACCTATAGTACCCACGCCTAAGGTTTAATCGGGGTTGTGATTGAGAGAGAGAAGTGAGACTCCCTTCTTTTCACCATTTTGCTTCTTAAAAGTTTCTTGGTCAGACGTTGGTTTTGGGCCTGGATTTGAGGTCCTTGTCCAGGACACCCTAGGTCCTAGACTCCACGCGGAAGGGATCCACCCCCGTGCAGAGCCTATTTGCCCTGCCCACCGGGACACTCAGCCTAAGGGTCGAAGGTGCCGCGGGGGCCAAACAACTGTTCCTTCAGCCGTGCAATATCGTGAAGGGCTCGACCTTCACGATACTTCGAGATTGACACTTGAGCGTCATAAGCGGTACTTGGATCCAAGAGGGACCGCTTGATTATGGGCATTACATAGTACGCCATCACTATGACTTCTTGCGTATTCATGTATTGCTAGTCGATATGAGAAGGCTCTGCGTTCGCGTAGTTTTATACTAAGTCTCACGCGTGTTGCCTATCTGATTTCCGCGTCGGAAGGTTATGGGACGGTCATTTAAGGGACTAGGATTGTGTTGTGTTGTTTTGTTTTGTGTCTTTTCGCGTGTGTGTGTTTATTTTTATGTTTTAAGTGTGGTGTAACACATGGTATGTGGGATGCGTCCTAGTCGACCGACGACGAGTCGCGCTTGGGACTTCAGCCCCCCAGTGCGTCGGTTCGCGTGCAGGTCCAATAGAGGCGTAAGACCGCGTGTACCCCCTATGCTACAGCGAACGAGAAACGCCCTCTGGCCCATCTCTGCGATTGCAACTGATTAGCTTTTGTACTGTGGATTGGTAGCTCGGCGGGGATACGCCCACCGAGGGAGGTTACAACTCTCGCAAGTGGAGGTAAGTTGTACCTCGCGTTGACCCTATCCTGTCGTAGGGGCTTGCGAGAGGTATGGTTGGCGCACTTGGCCGGAGCGGCTTGCGGAAGCTCCGTGTGTATCGCGACAAGGTAGACCAACTCCTGCTGACGCGGCCGGGAGCGTCCCGCACTGTGTGGGACCGATGCGCTCGACACCGACAAGAGACTGTGGCCGTCTCGCCAGTGACGCCCGCACCAGCGACCTATGAGCTTGAAAACTTGGGAATCTGATTGAGGCGGTCGGCATATTGCTGGGGCCAGCACCTCCAGCCTCACCCTGCAACAACATGCGAGCAAGGCACTTCCCCTCCGAAATTCCCGCTTTCCTCCTCGCCCTCTCCTCCACTGACAACAGGGCAGTGACATTCTCAAGGGTGCACCTCTCCAAGAAGTGATCCTGGAGCCTCGGGGAAGTCTCGGACAACCGCATCTCGCAGTAGTGTCACCTCCAATACTTTGATCCCTTCTTCACATTCTTTCCCCGCGTCCCCTCAACCGTGAAATGTTTCTTGATCTGGTCCTGGAGGCGATTGATCACCGCTGGCTTCGACATCCCCCGCTCGACATCAACAACAAACATGACGAAGTGGCAGACAACGATTTCAGCCCTCTCATACACCCTCCGTCTACCTAGTCCCCCCCCCAAAAAAAACGAATTCCCATGTGCGTCGCAGCAAATTATGAACAAGTGGGAACAACTTACGGAAACAAAGCGTTATAACTCCCACACCCAAAAAAAAAAAAAAAAAAAAAAAAAAAAAAAAAACACGGGGTATGTGGAGTGCGTACATGCACGAAGGACATGATGATTGACAACGATGACAAGTTGACAACTTCACAAGGGAGAGAGGAGGGAGGGATGGAGAAAGGGGATAAGAAAGAAAGAGGAAGCGAGAAGAAGGAGAAATGGAGAAGAAGAGATGGAGGAGGAGAGATGGAGGAGGAGAGATGGAGGAAGAGAGATGGGGGAGGAGAGGTGGAGGAACAGAGATGGAGGAAGAGAGATGGGGAAGGAGAGATGGAGGAAGAGAGATGGGGGAGGAGAGATGGAGGAAGAGAGATGGGGGAGGAGAGATGGAGGAAGAGAGATGGAGGAGGGGAGGAAAGATGGATAAGGACATGACGAAGATGGAGGAGGGGAGGAAAGATGGACAAGGATGATGAGAGGTGGAGGAGGAGAGGTGGAGATATGGAGGAGATACCATGCCAGTCGAACTTCAAGGTTCAAGGTTCCCATGTGTCTATGTGTTGACGAAGCCGTGACTTTCCCCATGGTGGTGGGGACGAGAGATGGAGATATGGACGAGGGGACGAGAACGAGAGATGGACAGATGGGGAGATGGAGGAGATACCATGCCAGTTCGAAGTTCAAGGTTCCCATGTATCTGTGTGTTGATGAAGTCGTGACAAGGATGATGAGAGGTAAAGGAGGAGAGGCGGAGATATGGAAGAAGGGAGATGGAGGAGGGGAGGAGCGATGGAGAGATGGAGGAGGAAAGACGGACGAGGAGGAATGGAGGAGAGCAACGAGAAAAGGAGGAGAAAAGATGGACGAGGAGGAATGGAGGAGGAGGACGTGAGAAATGGTGGAGGAGGACAACGAGAGAGAGATAAGAGGGAGACACACACACACACACACAGAGAGAGAGAGAGAGAGAGAGAGAGAGAGAGAGAGAGAGAGAGAGAGAGAGAGAGAGAGAGAGAGAGAGAGAG
>BFEA01000377.1:608938-620626 GCA_003427395.1 Chara braunii
TCACCCCGTGCCGGGCGTTGAGAATCCGCAGCTATAAACTAGTTCCCCCTGCTCCCTTTGACTGTGTGGGACCTGAGGACAAAGATGAGGACACACTGACAAGCAATATTTCTGGGAATCCTGGCTGCTGTCGCTCAAATGACATGACCCTTGCATTCCACCTGTTACTGTTCTACTTACTCCGCTCCATACCACTGCATGTCCTCCATAGCTAGTTGATGGGGTGGAAAGGGATCGGGAAAGTCCGAGGGTGGCCGTAGCGGGATGTCTTGACCCACAATTGTCCAGTCTTTGAAGCAGATTTGATAGTCCCTTTTGATCATCTCCCCATTGCCATCCTGAGCGCCTTCGTCACCTTCCTGGGCACGTCCGCCATCCCACTTGATGGAGGCAATTCGGCTGCCATCCTCGCAGGCTGGTATTCTCACAGGACCTTCCTTGGTATGCCTTGGCGCTGGAACAAATCGCTCAACTGGTTCCACAAGCACTACAAACAGTAAGCCCCCTAACCTGGCTGGAAGACCGCTTCTGGTGCATACCTTGAGATCTCGAGCCGGGGCGCAGTCCGCAGCGACCTCGTCGCTGCTTGAAAGCATGGCGCCAACTCCCGCTGCCGGACAGGCCCGGCCCAGCCAGGTGGGAGGAGGTAGCACGACAACCACTGTATGGAAACAGAAATATCACCGATCAAAACGGAAGGGTATACCGCAGCTCGGACTCCCCATGGAACAGCTGGGTTAAAAAGGGCATAATCAGAGTCAAAGACATTTGGGATGCAAAAAAAAAGGATTGGAAAACGGAGCCACATATGAGGACGTTACTGAAACATTGTCATAACATAGAAGAGAACTTGGAAAAACTGATTTTTGCAATCCCCCTGGATTGGGTGCGCATCCTGCGCAAAGGGCCGAGGCTGGTAGAAGGAGACTGGGCAACCGCTCCCGGGGACCCAGAAAGCGTTGGTAGCGTTGCGGTAGTTCATACTGATGAAACGCTGATCAACCTCTTTCACAAAGAGAAAGACAACAGGCTAATCAGATATACCCCAGACGTGACGAGATGGCGACAGAATACTGATCTGTACAGGATCCGGGTGCTATGAGATAAGGATAATTGGACAGCATACCAGCCGAAGACCTGCATTGCAGACCTCCCCTTTGACCCTGAGGAGTGGCAGTGCCCCCCCGCGCGCAGAACCTAGGAATCAAGAACGTAAAGTTGTATAACTTGACGGTGAAGACCACCTACCGTCTTTTGCGCCCCAAGGTAAATCTGAAGGACATTGTGAAGGCCCGCTGGAGGTCTCACTTAAACGTGGGAGTCGAGGCCATACGCCCCATCCGGTGGTTCTCCCTCACGAGGACCAGGCCCGCAAAATTAGCCTCGCTGCAGTGGCAAATAGAACACCGCTGCCTACCCACTAACGACTGGCTAATAGACCGCACATACCTGGAACAGAAAGGACTGGTGCTCCCGTGGTGCAAGTCGTGCCATGCTGCGTTCCCCTTCTGTAGGATTCCGCAGACCGTAGAACATATATTCTTGTAATGTCCAAGGGCTGTCCTAACATGGCGATTGTGGGACAAAATCTGGAACCTTTTGGACACCGGGTCGTCCTGGCCATGGGATGGAGGGCAATACTATGCGAGGCATGGACCTCCCCCTCGGGTAGCACCTTCGAAAACAATATGTTCAAGACAGGGAGGAGAGCCGTCATGTGGGCGATTTGGAGGAGACGGTGTATACACGCCATGGAAGAGGTCCGCATAGCGGGGGAGGAAATGACTGACATGATTAAACAATATATACACCAAGAACTTATGCGCAATGGCAAAAAGTCAAAAATCGGCTGGATCTGTTTCAAACCCAGAAAGATATAGAACAAATAGTCCACCAATTCTCAGGGGACTGGCTGTGTGACTGTACCATCAGTGCTGTGATCTGGGTGGCCGGATCCAAAATCCCCAAGCCCCCTTTGTCCCTGGGTTGGATTACCGACCGCCACGCCACCCTTGAGATCACGTTTAACAGCTCGCTGTTGCCTCGCCATAGCATAACCGTTATCTGCCGCTTGAGCGACCGTTCTGCTTCTTTGCTAAGTGCCCACATTGCAGATTTGTACTATAGGGCGGCCAGCACCACGCTGTTGATCACCAGTGCCCTGCCAATTAAGGAAGTATGTTTGTCGTTCCAGCGCGCCAACTTCTCTTGGGCGGGTTTGAGGATCCAATCATCATTCGACGCAGGTTTTCCCGTTGCTGCTAACATAACTCCTAGCACTCTCACCGGTGCCGTTTCCGGGAGCCAGTTAACTCGTGGCAGCTCCGGAGGACGCTCCCTTGGTGGTGAAACCACCATCCCAAGGTTTTGTTTCCCCAGTTAATTGTCATGTCTGAGACTGCCGTAAATTTGTCAAACAGTCGTCTGATCTCTTCCATATTCTCGGTGGTGACATCCACTATGAGTGTCAGGTCATCAGCAAACATCGAACAAATGGGGATCGCTTCTTCTGGGATGGTCGAGATTTGCAGCTTCCTCATGTCTTTGTTCGCACGGAGGTTCTCTGCCAATGCCTCCATCACAATGATGAACAAAAAAGGTGTCAAGGGGTCCCCCTGTCGGACTGACTGCTGCAGCGGGAATGCCGGGGCGACTCTGCCATTTATCTGGACACCTGTGGTCGCATTGTGATGCAAGATTTCGATCCAGCGGCGGAAGGCCGGTCCTATATTCATTTTTTTCATGCAGCGGTCCAAAAATAGTCAGTCCACGTGCCCATAGGCTTTCTCAAAGTCGATGAAGACCACGGCCACGTTTTGTTTGTCCTGCCTGGTTAACTTGAGCAATTCATTAACCAGCAGGATATTATCTTGGATTCTGCGGCCTTTGACAAAACCAGCCTGTGTCAAGTGGATGATCTCGTCCAATACCGCGATCATACGGTTCGGTAAGGCTTTCGGTAGCATCTTATAAATAACAGTAAGCAATGTTATTGGGCGGGAGTTTCTAATATCCATCCTATCTCTTTTTTCATGCAACAGCGTAAGGATACCCTGCCCCGCCAACTCTTTCATATTCCCTGTCCCCCATACCTGTCGATAGAATTCCATAAGGTCTGGGGCCATCTGGGACCAAAAAGTTTCCCAGAACTCTTTGGGGAGTCCGTCCGCGCCCGGGGTTTTTTACTCGTCCATCTGCATCATCACTGCCCAAATTTCTTCTTTGGACAGAGGCTGATCCAGGTCCATTTTTTGTTGGTACGTCAGAGTTTTTCTCATAGGTTCCAGGAATTCTGCGATTTCCTTTTCTCTAGCGTCCTTCTCTTGTTGGGCACACCTGGAGGTAAAAAGGTCTTTGAAAAAAGATCTGGCTATTTGCTTGCATTGGGAAGTAGAACAGACCACATCTCTGTGTTCAGAGTGCGGATCGTAGAGCGCTTCAATCGTTGTTCTGCGCATACGTGCTCGGGCCATTCCAAAGAATTTTTTGTCCACGAAGCCTTCCTTTTGATACCGTGTCATTCGTCCCCTGATACGTATACCCTCCCAGCGTTGTGAGGCAAAGTCTTGGAGACGTTGTTGTAGGACGTGCATCTGCTGGTGTCTTTTTGGGTGTGAGTGTTGGTTGTTGTCTGCGTTATTTTCTGGGTTTTTTTGCTGGTCTTGTAGCTCAAGTTGTTGAAGTTGCTGGTGAATATCCATCTCCTGCGGATGGCTTCTGGCCGCTAGTTGTTTGGAAAATTCTTGGCATTTCTTTCCCAGGTAGAAGAGACCGTTGTTGAACCAGTCAATTTCTTGCGGGATGTGTTGTTTCTGTGTATGCCAAAACGTTCAGCAATCTTTGATATAGTTCCGAAAAGTTCCGTGTCGTAAGATAGACACATTAAGTTTATAGAACCCAGATCGTGATCGGGTTTCTTTCTAAAGGACAAGATCGTCGTGCACATTTTATGGTCAAGACCCGGACATGGGTTAGCTGGCAGTATTGCTGCCAGCAGCAATGCTCCTGCCAGATCCTCCGAAAGCAGGATCAGGTCAATTCTGGATCGCGTCTGGCTCTCGGTCCCGGTCTTGCATAAGCATGTAAAGAACTGCTTGTCTGGGTTAAGTCACCGGAAGGAGTCAAAGACGTTTAATGCGCGTTTAAATTTCAAAGGTGCAATATTTTTCAGGGGGCTCCCTGTTGCATACTGTAACGGTGCAGACCAGAACAAGGACCGACCTCTCTAACAAAGTACAAGATAGCGCAGCGGAAAACTTAGATACCAATGATCCGAACAATCGATATTGCAATGCAGCCCCGAACATACATCATCATCATCACTCCATGGTGTGAAGGGGTCTGGCGCTCACACAGGAAGAATGCGCCACCCCCAACCATACACAGACGAAGAAGAGGGGGGTTAGACGAAGAAGAGGGGAAGATGGGAATGTCGTCAACACCAAGTCTTCGGCACAGGCCCAAATAGTCCCTCGTCAAAATGTCTGAATCCCAATGTCGAGTCTGGATCCAATGTCGTCAAGTCTCAAGTCACAACTCTCTCTCTCTCTCGTAGTCCGCTGATACTGAGAAGTCAGGTGGTGAGAGGGGAAGAAGAGATGGTGGACTTAGAAGAGGAAGAAGAAGAACTCTCTCTCTCTCTCTCAATCTGGTACTAACCTGTGAAGCTGGCGCCTTGATGCAGGTACCTCGAAGATGGAGCTGGAGCTATGGCACCACAGGTAAGTCTCACTGGCCTCTGCCAGCCATCTCTCTCCAGCACTACCACTACCACCTATTAGCGCCCAGCGCTGAAGACTACTGCTACTGCTACTAGCGCCCAGCGCTGAAGACTACTGCTAGCGCTAAGCTACTCCTGCAGCGCTCCTCCTGAGTGCTGCGGCCAAATCCTGAAGACTACTCCTGCCTTCTGTCCAACTACCTGCCCGTGAAGTGCATGGGAACTCCCTATGTACTACTCGGCCTGCCTCCTGACTGCAGGGCGAGGCAGTCCAGGAGGCTGCTCTTGCCAATGCCGAAGGGGGTCAGGGGCTGCCGCTGCAGCTCCTGCTTGAGGCTGTCGTGGGAACAGGCTAAAGATAGCCTGTTCCCGAAACCCTGGTTTTGTGCCTGAGTGTTAGGGCAGGTCGATCTTATGAGGGCCCGAAAGTGGCCCTTCGTTTCAGGCTGAAAAGCCTCAGGGCTGAAAAGCCCTGTTTTAGGCTGAAACGACATAGGGCCTGCAGGCCCTCGTTTTCAGTCTTTCAGGCTGAAACGACAGGGGGCCTGTAAGCCCTTATTTCTAGGCTTTTAGGCTGAGAATGCGGAACGGGCCCTGCAGGCCCGTGTGGCTACACAGTATGCCACACTCCCAGAGGGGGGGCACTGGGCTATTATTGACATTTTCAGGCAACTATGGCTTCCACGGGGAGGGGTCGAGTAAGCAAATTCATCATCTGACCCCCCTGTGGCTGGAGCATTTTGTGGAGTGATATTGATACCCCACGAGCTGAACCAGATATGATGAGAGGAGGTCCTTGCATATAATAGTATAATAATACCACATATGTTTTAACTCTGCCAACCCGTGACTCTTTTGCTTCCCCTTGTTAGTTCATCATACCTACTGTAATTCTGCAATCTTTTGTTAATCATACATACTGTACTTCTGAGGCTGCAAGTGTGCTTGCGCAGCAAAATGTGTCTGGGCACTTCCATTTGACTAGAGATGCGAAGGGAACCTTATACGGGAAACAAAATATCAGAAATTGAAGGAAAAGAAGGAAAAGAGAAGAGAAAAGGTAAAAGTTCAGTGCACCCTTCTCTTGATCTCGCCCTCTGCCCTTCCTGCCAGTCTGCTATTTTTCCACGTCCGAATTTTTCGTGCACTACCAGTGAAAGTCCCTGTCGACAAATCATTTGGCAGTCTGCAGCAAGGCATTGGTATCTGTTTCATCTCTCTACCCATTTGGACAGCCCCTCTTTACCCGCCCTCTTTAATCTGTTGTTGATGTTTTTGACAGCCATGCAACATGGAATCACCATTGGGGTTACACCCATATTGATATGCTGCCTTACCTCTACCATAACCTCAAAGCTCATAAATCTCCTCCAGCTCTTTGCAGCATTCTCTGAGTCACAACACAAAACAATATTTCTGTTCCTCCACATCCTCGCCCTCGGCCAACGGCTCGTGCCATTCATGAACGGTCTCCTCACAAACCATTGGCTATTACATCAATTACGTCTTTTTTTTTTTTTTTAATTATTATTATTATTATTTTTTTAAGGGCTGTGGAAGGGCTGTGGAAGCCAGAAGCCTTTGAACTGGTCTGGGTTGTCCAGCTGGAACTCTGCTATTGCAGAGAGTTGCTGTATCTTTGACGATCTCCTCGTCTCTGTGAGGCGGTAAAAGAAAAATAGGTGGCCTGTATCGGGTTCTGTAGATCCGCTGATTGAGACCTCTGCCTTCTGAGCCCCACTTCCGAGTTGTGCCAGTCTTTCCACCGTAGGCATGAGCCATTCGTGTCCGCTACCTTGCCTCCCACCAGCCATGCCCTTGCAAAGTTAGCTCTGATTTTCTGCTGCAGATCCAGATTGTCCGACGTGGAATGCTTGGTTTTCACCTCAGAATTCCTTCTTGAATCAAAGATAAAAAAAGTCAAAATAAAAGAATCAAAATATTAAACTTTAAACTGCAATGAGCCCAGTCTCGTTGAGAAGCCAATCAGCAATGTGATGCAAGTCTGAACCCAGCGGCCAAAATGGAGTCTCCAGAGTCCATTACAAGTCCATATCTCGATTACATGCACTCTTGAGAAGCCTCATGTCGTCAAAGAAGAGCATGGACAAAGAAACAGAGGAGAGATTAGACAAAGGACAGGAGGAGATGACTTCAACATCCACTTCTGCTTCCGGTTACTTAATCTGGATTAAGTCCAGAACAAAAAGACAAGTCCGTAGGGATGCACATACATAGCAGATAAGGTAGAGGGATGTATTTAGTAATAGTACAGTGGCACCGAAAAAAAAAAAAAGTGTTTACGTGAAAGGTCTCTGCCTCCAGAACCTCGCCTAGGCCCCGGCAGAGCTCCCACAATCAGTGGGGCAACCTCCCACTGAGGCCTTGGCGCGGATTACAGGTTTCCTACCCCGCCTGCCACCTTCCTCTCGCAACCAAACAGACTAGACTGAGAGTAAGAAGGGCAGAAGGAGAAATGTCAAGTTGCTCAGAAACAAGGAGGAGTGCGCTCAGACTTGCGTGAGAGGGCCTTGAGCTCTTGGCTCGCTTGAGGACCCCGCAATGGTTGCCAATAAATACAGTAGGATGGCTGACTTGCAGTCAATACATGAACAACTACACTCTGACAACCCTCTAGGTTGCAGCGACGTTCCCCGTGCGGTGCCTCATCACCTCTCCAAGTCACCGGGCTTCCACCTTGGACAAAACAGCAGTTGCACAGTCTAGAAAGCCTGCATTCGAATAGCGCATGCCCCTTGTGCTCTATTCGAAATACAGGTGAAAACGCAGCAACTTCAGCAGACTCGGCAAGCCCAACAGTCGTGCACAGTAGCGAAGCCCCGCAGCAATGCGCAATGCAATGCTCGACAAAACAACAAGGCACGACATCGTGTGTAGCAATGCGTAACGTGCACAAGGCCGTAGCGGCAATTGTTACCGAAGACACAACAATGACCACAATCTTCTATCTTGGAAGTCGACACCTTGAAGTTGGCACTTGTAGTCTAAATCAGCAACTTCGAAGCCCCGTCTGCTAACTGAATCAAACGGGTAAGCCACTCCGCCAAATAGGAATGATCATGCAACTCTACCTGCAAAATTAAGGAGGAGCACGCAATCTGTCAATACTTGCTATGTCTGCGCTTGGTGGGTTTCCTCGATAGTAGGCATTCCTAACTCCGTACAGTCCTATTGATCACCTTTCTCCCTCTGATAATTGATACCTCCCTGCCCATCTACTCGATGCGCCTGATTGTAATTGCAGCTAGGTGCATGTGTATACATACGGTAGTTTGTGCCCCGCTTCCCTCTCAACACTTACCATGTGTGCAAAATGAGAATGAATCTTCCACTGAAACATGAAAGGATACATTCTCCTAGGATCAGCCGCTCCTGCGCCTGCTGTTTGAGCGCGGGAGGGGAAGGATCCTTCCGCTAAAACATGGAAGGATACTTACTCCTGAGTCTTGGGTAGGAGGCTGCGCAATTCAGCCAGGCGGCCTGGTGAGGTCTCTACTCGCTCTCTCTGTGCCTTTGTCGACCCTTCGTTGCTTCGTCCTTCCTTACTCCCACTCCTTCATTATGCTCGCTTACCCATATGAGCACAGGGCAGTAATGAGGAGCAACGCCAGAGCTGCACTGACAGCTACAAAGTTAAACCCAAAGACGAGCTGCATTCGAATCGCAACCGCGACCAATATGACGATCCTCGGGAATGGACACGACGACCAGGATTGAACACGAACAAACATGACGCGCAATAGCAACAGCACTGTCATGATAGTGACCATGAAGTCGAACACGGTTACAAGGCGAGCAATAGTGGCTCCGCCCTGCTACTCACCAAATGTGCAAAATGAGAATTTATCCACTGCTACAAAACGGAAAGATACATAGCTTTCCTTTGTTTGCCGAAACTGCTCTGCGCGGAGCCCATAGCATCGACCTAACCAAAACCCCACTCGCCAAAATGGCGCGCCCAATCTGTTCGCAATACTTCGGAACCGCAGGTTAGTCTGTTCCCTCACTCAAATCCATTGGGAGATGAGTGAGATCAACCTTTTTTGAGAGTAGGTTAACAACAGTCGTATTTTTCATCACCACTTCAGGACACCCTTCACCACTTGAGGATGCAGCCTGCCTAAACAGGTGGTTTTCAGGGTCTTCGGACCTTTCACCACTTCAGGACCATTCAGGTCTGAAAATCCTGAATGGTCCTGAAGTGGTGAAAGCTTCGAAGACCCGGAAAACCACCTGTTTAGGCAGGTTGCATCCTCAAGTGGTGAAGGGTGGTTTTCATGGTCTTTGGACCTTTCACCACTTCAAGACCATTCAGGATTTTCAGACTGCCCAAAACTCTCACTTGACCACTTCAGAACACCCTTCACCACGTCAAGATGCAGCCTGCCTAAACACGCGGTTTTCAGGGTCTTCGGACCTTTCACCACTTCAGGACCATTCATGATTTTCAGACTGCCAAAAACTCTCACTTCAGAATTTTCATTCCTGAATTTTCAGCTACCCGATAACCGCTTGTGCCCTTTTCCGCCCCTTTACACTCATTCTTACCATGCCCGCAAGCAGCCTCCGATGCTCATGCCACCCAAACTAGCCCTTCAGACGCGATGCTGGGTCCGCCATCCAACTCGCAATGCCTAGAAACTCCGGATTCGCATCTTTGTTCGCTAGACTCCGTTGAGGAACGAACGAGACACCTGTTTCCCACTCCCATGACATCCACGTCCCTTGTTTCCGATATCTCCCAAACCTTCTTTTCTCCCTAACCTTCATCCTACTAAACTATCACTTGAACTAGATATCCTATCGAATTCGCCCCTATTGAAAACCCCTACCTGCCTTCCTTTCCCGCTCGTTTTCGTCATCAAATGAGCGCGGTGTAATAGTTTACTGTCGCCATAGCCCCCTCTCTTTCTTCTTCCCGGTCACCATCTTCTCCTTCTTTGATCGTACTTGGCACGGATGCACGTCCAGGTTCACCCTTGGCCTTTTGCCCTTATACCTAAGCCCGACGAAAGGATTTGCACGTAAGTATCAATGCGGACCTCCACCAACTAGTACTGGTAGGATAAATCATAATCAAACAAGCTTTTGTCCTTTGCGGCACACGAGATTTCTGTTCTCGCTGAGCTCCTCCTATGACACCTGCGCTGTCTCCTAACAGATGTGCCGTGCCAGCCAACCCCTCCGCCTGACATCGTCTTCACCTTGGATCGAGAGGCAGGGGCCGAGCCCCGACGCCCCCCTTTCAGGAAATTAGTAAAACAACACTAAAAATAGTGGTACTTCACTCGCGTCATAAGCCCCCCAATGGTCTCATTCACATGACTTCAGTGGGGTTTGAACTCAGGTTTGTATGTCAACAGTTTAAGGATGTACCAACTGAGCTTTGCCCGCTGATTCCTCGACCAGGCATGGAACCCACGCAGGGGCCATGCTAATCCCCTTTGTATCGCTCCAATCGTAACGGATGTCCCGAAGGACTAAGCCGCGAGCAGCGGCCTTGATATATGCTTGTGAGCTGACTCTCCCAAATTTATTTAGAATTATTTTATTTGGTCATCTGACTGCATCTGGACCCAAACTTGGGTATGTATTTCAATGTTTCCTTGGTGTACCCGCTGAACCAAGCCAGCGGGTCTCAGCGCTGGTCCCGGAACCAGCATCGGCACCGACCCCAACAGGCACGCTCGTGCCCAACTCTCAGTGGTTGGCGGAAGGTGCACCCGCCACTAAAGTTTCTTCCGCCTCGTGGGCTAAACACCCACCGTCTCGCATGCTCATTGACTCCCCGGTCCGTATTAAGGAAGTTTACTAGCATCCCGAACGCGCAGGAAGTGGGCTCAAGGTCCTCGACTGTCGTGATGACCACTCTACGTTCATCAAGAAAGGTGGCGACCTTGGGATCCTAACATTGAACTGACCCGCTGCAGGCAATTCAGAATCCTGCTCACCCGATGGCATCAACGCTTGGGCTTGGGTCTGTACTCCACCAGCTCATGGGCGTGCCCATTGAGCTACACTCTTGGGTTCATCTACACGGTGCGAGTCAATCCATAACCGTTCTCAATCTCTAAGTAGTCAGCGAACGCCACACGACCCATTATAAGCAGGGCGTTGACTGAGGTACAGTTATAGCCCAAATATGCACGAGATACACCTTGTCCCACATACCCGTGCACTGAGGTTTGACCCCTCTAGCGCCCAGATGGTCACGGTATTATTCGACACTTTAATAGGGCGAGAGGTAAGTAGCGCCGTGTTGCATATAGGACGCTAAGTTGATCTTTTTTTTTTTTTTTTTTTCTTTTTTCTTTTTGGGTTTTGCAAAAAGCTGCCCGTTTGGGAGCTAGGGGCGTTGGTATGAGCAAACGCTTCTATCTCCCCCGGGGAGGCTCCATCTCTTGGTGTGTGAGGGTTCATGCCTCGGCATAGGGCCCTTCAGCAGGCACGTTGTCGGTGTGAATACCCTTGCAAGGGTATCCGCCCTGGTTTTTGCAAGTGACAGAAAAAAATATCGGGGAACGAGCGTATCCCATCGCTCCACGTATCGACGAACGAGCGTTGTGATTCAACCCCAGCAAAAACAGAATTGAAAATTCCAGAGCGCCCGTCCTCTGCCGTTCCGTACGTAGCCGTATTGTCTCGTCTTTGGATATGTAACATATAACTTACCTAGATATCATGGTTCTCCAACCAAAAACCTAGATTTTCTTAAGATTTTTTTTTTGGAAAATACAGTGTGGTCTGGTATCGGTGCAGCAACCCCGTTCAGAAGTAGCCTGGGGCCCAGAACTCAGCCCCAGGCAACGCAGACCTGAGTCGGTCTGCTCTGGGCTGTGTGACCACAGCACGCCCAGGCCTGAGTCTGTTGCGTTTGGCTGTGAGACCAAACGCTACACACTGGAAATTCAAGGGTCAAAGTCAACTGTAGAGTCAAAGGTACCGCG
>BFEA01000377.1:634180-647781 GCA_003427395.1 Chara braunii
CCCCCCCTCTCTCTCTATGCGCGTTGGTGTAATAAATGTCTAATGTAGAGTTTGACCTTCCCTGTGTTTCGCTGTGCTCACTGTTTTTCTTGAACGACTGGGTATGCCTGTCGCAAACTGCTAGAGATGTTGGTCGGTTAGGCAAGAGTTTGAAGTTTGAAGTTCCCCTTCAAACAACTTGATGTGAAGGTTGTGTCCACCCTAATTTTTTAAACCACCACTCCGTCCGAGGCTGTTTCTCCTGATCCGAAATCGTGCCGCGTCACCGAAAACGAAGTACTGGCAAGGGCAGGACTTTTTTGCTTTTTAGCTGGCAACATCACCAATCTTGGGCCCATAGCACTGTTCATCCGAAAGTCGCGCTCCATTCAAAGTTGCACACTCACTCGTTTGATTTGCCTGGGCCCTGGGGTGCGTCGTGGTGGTTGAAAGTAATCAATGATTCGAATCCAAATTGACTTTTTTCCCTCTCTGTTGGGATTCCCTTGCAGGTGATATGTCCCTTCCTATTTGACCAGTTCTACTGGGCGGAGCGAATGTTCTGGATTGGTGTAGCATCGGAGCCGCTAGCACCAACAGATGTGATGATTGACGGCATTGGGATGGACAAAGGGACAAATGAAGCTCAAGATATGGCAGAGCGATCTGCCCGACTGGTTGCCGCCTTAAGACAAGCATGTACTGATACAGTGAGGCAGACATCAGTACAGCTTGCACATACAATTAATAAAGAGGTGCGCATATCGTTCATGGTTGGGCCATGACACATCTCCGTTCATTCAACTTCTTTGGTAAGAAATGCTATGGATTTCAATATACAATGTCATTGTGCATCTCTTAGAAATATGCAACTGTACCGGGCCTGGTTTTCTGAATTGTACACTATAACACACATACAACATTTTCAGATCCAGAGTTCAAATCTCTTTTTTCTTTTTCTTTTTCAGATCTTTTTAGATCCACATAATGATATAACCTATTGATAAACAGAAGTGAAAGGTCTTCCACGATTCAGACCCCAAATTCGGACTTCAGGGTCAGATGCCCAGGCCGAGTTCGTCAAACTCAGAAAAGTCACAATCAGGTACCTCAGCAGTCTGGTCCAACAGGCACCCAGCAAACAGTCACGTTTCAGGGACAAGAGTCACGTCTCATAATAAAAACCATTCAGAAGAGTCACATCCCACGAGTGAAAAGGCAGATTCACCAAGCAAGAGTCATGTCTCAAAGGCAGAAGTCACGTTTCCTAATGAAAAGTCATATTGAAGAGTCACATCCCTCGAGTAAAGGCAGTATCACAGGCAAAAGTTGTGACCCACAGTCAAAAGTCATGTTCACAAGTGAAAAGTCATGACTCAAAGGCCCAAGCAGCAGCAGTCCAATGGAAATTCGGGAAGGTTCCAGGCCTTGACATTCAGAAGCAGACAGGCTGTGGGGATGTGGTACCGGAACCAGTCAGGACCCAAGAAACAGAGGCTGGCACGAGTTGAAGTGCAAACCAAGACTACAAAAGGACTGGCCAGCCTCCCATTCGGGCAGATTGCTCATTCGCAAAGAGTGTGGAAGTGCTGGTGCACTTGTGCGCTAGTGTGAGGGGCAGAGCACTGAAGCCGAAGTGCTTTTCAAAGAGGGAGAGAGAGAGAGAGGAAGATAGCGCTGGCAGAGAGAAGCCAGCCATAGCTGCGCCAACGCAGGGTGTTAGTGTTAGTATCTAGTAGTAGTCTTCAGAAAGTTAGTAGAGTGACAGTGGGTGTATTCAGAGTAGATCCATGAAGTAGTAGAGATACTTACCTGAGAGTTTATGTTGATTATTGGTTACTTATTGGCATATGCTGATGAGCACTGGTGACTTGAACTCTTATTGCTCGTGTAATACTTTCTGGAAAAGATAAGCTGGGCTACCTGGTCTTCATCTCTCTGGTCTCCAGTGTGAATTTCGTGTGAACTCATACATGCATGTGGTGTGAATATGTGCATTCATTGGTGTTGATTCTGTTGAACTAGGAGGTTCAGTGCAGAAGTCTTGAGCTGTGGTACTGGACATGCAGTGGTCTGTTTGAATCAACTGTAATGACCCGCCAAAAACACATACTGAGAACACTGCTGATTTCTGGGAGTTGCCACTGGAATGAATGCCTTGCTGTGATTCCGGCATTCTGCTGTGGTTTCCAAGTCTGTGTGTGTGTGTGTGTGCCTGCTGGTTTGCATGCCTGTCTGAGTGCTTGTCGGCTGAGTGTCTGTGTGACCCACAAGGGTACTTGTTGGTTGAAAGGCCCCGCAGGGCCGGTACTTACGTGTGGCCGTGACTTTGAGGGTTGCAGGGGGGAAAACACTCAAGTAGCGGGGGTAGGCCCACAACACTTAGAGCAGCGGGGAAAAACACTCGAGTAGCAGGTAGGCCGGTACCACTCAAGTAGTGGTAGGAGTGTCGGGTACTGGAGGCCGACCAGAAGAAGACAAAAAGTTGGCATTTTTAGAGGCTTGGTAGCCGTAGGCTAGAGGTAGGCCGGTACCAGTCCAAGTAGCCCGGGTCTAGGGCCCATCCGGAGGATAGCAGAGCCTGCAATGATGTTTCCCTCCGAAAGGGAGGAGGTACCGGTTGCTGGGAGGCCGCTCGGCCTTGGAAGTCACCGCCCANAGAGAGAGAGAGAGAGAGAGAGAGAGAGAGAGAGAGAGAGAGAGAGAGAGAGAGAGAGCGCTGGCAGAGAGAAGGCAGCCATAGCTGCGCCAGCGCAGGGTGTTAGTGTTAGTATCTAGTAGTAGTCTTCAGAGAGTTAGTAGAGTGACAGTGGGTGCATTCAGAGTAGATCCATGAAGTAGTAGATAGTGAGTGTGAATGCATGTAGGGAGAGAAGACACAGCGAGGTCATAGCTAGGGAGAAGACCAGCAAGGTGCAGAGAAACATAAGAGGGAAGAGCAGAGGGGAAGAGATACTTACCTGAGAGTTTATGCGGATTATTGGTTACCTATTGGCACGCGCTGATGAGCGCTGGTGGCTTGAACTCTTATTGCTCTTGTAATACTTTCTGGAAAAGATAAGCTGCGCTACCTGGTCTTCATGTCTCTGGTCTCCAGTGTGAATTTCGTGTGAACTCATACATGCATGTGGTGTGATGGTGTGAATATGTGCACTAATTGGTGTTGAAGGTTCATTGCAATCTGGTATCGGAGCAGTTACTCGTTACACCCATTGGACTTCGCTGGGAATGGTTAAGGTCGGCGAGGAGGGAGATGAGAGAGTGAGTTGAGTGGGGAGAAGACTGACGAAGGGGGGAAGAAGAAGGCCGAAGAAGAAGTCGCTTGCTTACATACCTGTTGCCGCTGCGTTGGAGTGTTGGAGCGGCCGTGGAGCTTCATCAACGGAACGTTCATTGGACTGAAGTGCATCCCCCCATTAAAACCTGTATTGCATGCTGACTTGTTTTTGGCGTTTGGAACCTTCCCAACCCTGGTGTCGCTGCTGCTGGGCTGGACTAATCCGTCACATACTCGATCTGTTTTGAGTCCAGAACCAGTCCGCTTATTGAAAAAAAACAAACGGTATATACATATATATATATAGTCCTGGGAAGGTACATATATAGTCCTGGGAAGGTACACGGCAGTCAGCAACAGTCAAACCCACTCGAGAGCTAGTAGTTAGTAGTAGGGGTAGATCTAAGTGGTGAGGAGGTGGAGGGTAGGTACCTGTGCCTTTGATCATCATGGACGATTACCCCATGTTCACACTCCTGTCCCTATCTGTGCTATGGGGACCTCTACTTTGCTTATTCTTTCCTCTTGGGTTCCAGCGGACCTTCTCTTCACATATGATGTTGAGGTCTGGAAAGTCAACGCAGGCTCAGACAGCTAAGGAACAGAGGGAGATAGACCGCCACTTGGCTGAGAAGAAAAAAGAAAAGGAGGAGAGGAAAAGAAAGGAGGACGAAGTGAAGAAAAAACTGTTAGAAGAGAAAAAAAAAGATGGAGAAGGAGATGAAAGAAAAGGAGAGAAAGATGATGGAAGAGTTGAAAGAAGAAGAAGAAGAAGAAGAAGAAGAAGAAGTACCTAAGAGCCTAGCTCAATGGGTACACCCATGAACTGTTGAAATACAGACCTGTGTTCGAATCCAGATGATGGAACTTGATGAATACAAACCAACTACTGAAAAAAAAAAAAAAAAAAAAAAAAAAAAAAAGAAGAAGAAGAAGAAGAAGAAGATGATGAGGATGGAGATAGGCTGGAAAGGAGGAGAACCCAGCGGCAGGAAGAAAAGGGTGAAAGCAGCCAAGCTGGGGAAATCAAGTTGCTGCAGTTGGAGGCGATGGACTGGATTGAGCAGTTCGCGTACAGGACGGAGTTCCCAAAAGAGACGGAGGAAGAGAAAAATGCTTTCATAAATAAGTTGGCATCAGCAGCAGATGAGATGGAGAAAAATCTACTGCTGGAGGAGAAGAAGGCATAATTAAACAATAAGATGGTGGCGGCGAAGAGACAAGAGTATAACGAAAAGAAAAGAATGAAAGAGGAGGGGGAGAGGTCGCAGAAGTTGCTGCAAGAGCAAAAGGGAAAGCAAGTTGCCACAGACGAACGGTTAGCTCTTTTGACGGAAACCCTCCTCCACACTAATGAAGAACTCGCTGCCCTCCATCGATCCGTCAGTAAACTAGAGTTCCATCAAGGAAAATTCGAGGGAACCTGGAACAACTTCTTGCACACAGCATCCCATCAAGTAGATGACCGGATCTTTGGTTATCTAAAACAGCTAGATGACGTCCTCACTAAGAAGATAACCGATCCCGCTGTGGTAAGAAAGTGAAGATTGAAGGTGGGGGAGGAGATGGAGGAGATGATGGAGATGGTGGGGACAGGAAAGGAAAGGGGGTCAAGAAAGAGAAGGACGAAGAAGCGAAGGAAGCCAGGCAGAAGATGAAAGTGAAACTGCCTTGGACTTTCATTGGGAAAAAGGAAGAAAGTATTTTCCATTGGGAAGCCGCTATGGGTACGTACCTGTATGCACATAAGATTCCGTACTGGGACCGGGTGTTGATGGCAAGTTTGTGTATGGTCGGGGACGCAATGAGTTTTGCTATCTCTTTGATGAAAGAGGCTGGCTGCGCAACCATGGTTGAATTTTCTCAACAGATATGAATTGAAGACTTCTTCAAAGCCCTTAGAGAAAGGTTCGAAGATAAGAACCTGGCCCGTAGGACGGAGCTTTTTATTCTTAACATTAGTGACCATAAATGGAAGAGTGCGTCAGCCCTTGAGGCCACAATGGATGAATTGTTGCAATGCCCGGATCACGGATTAACACTGCTACAGATCCTAAACGACTTCACTAGAGCACTTCCAGACCCTCTGAAAACACAACTATATCCTCGTACTAAAGAAGAAGGAATGACGTATGAGAAGTTCAGTAAGATCGCTGTAGATCATGCTGGCTTCCTACAAGAGGCACAGTATTGCCATTATCGGAAAGACTTGCAGGCTGGGAAGAAGTGGAAAGACCGAACAATCTCGGGAAATATAGCAGGCAAAGACAACTTACTGGTCACCTTCAAAGGAAGAGGGGTAGAGTCACTCACCTATGACCAGATAGACTATGGGTTAGAGGAAGGAAGCAATAGTCACTTAGCCCAGGGAGGGGACTATGCGACTGTTGCAGCCCGTGGGGGAGGGCGACAAGGAGGAAGAGGCCGTGGTAGAGGAAGAGGAGGCGGCGGTTGAGGTGGAGGAAGAGGACCCGCTGCCCAGAGGGGTAGTGGCGAAGGAAGCTACTATGTGGGAGGTAGGGGTAATGGTCCCTTGCAAGGTGGAAGAGGTCCCAACTTCACAGGAGGTAGAGGTAGAGGTAATTATAGACAACCATACCCGGAACACCCAGGGATAGGTGAAGGCAAACCTTGGTTAGAACTGGGGATAGACGAGAAAGTTTGGGAAGAGCGTCGCAAGGCCGGTCAATGTTTTAAATGTGGTGACCCCGACCACATTGTTCCCTTTTGTCTTGAATATGGGTACCCAAAAGGGAACGGCCAGTAGAGGTTGCAGTTGCCTCTACGGGGACTCTGGATGCAAGCAGACTGTCAACCTCCCATTCAGAGATCCCAATGGCAGAGACTGAGACGATAGTTGGCCCCCACCTAGTTAGCTGCCCAAAAGTTGCTTGTGCTAGGACTTCTCTAAGTGGTTCCCTCGCAAGCCTAGGTGATGAGCTGATCACTCGTCGTCGCGCTCGGACCCGAAATGAAGAAAAAGAAAGGGCAGTTAATAATTGCAGATGTAGAAGGTACAGGAGTCAAAATTGGCGTGTTAATAGATAGTGGGTCAACGCGCAGTTATATTAGCAAGAAAGGGAAAGGGTGGATAATAAAGAAATGATAGTAGATAGATATGTTGAAGGGGTCAGGGCATACTTCCGGTTGGAGGCAAGGGGTAAGACGGAACGTGTTCTGCACTCCCTGACACTCTTAGTGGAGGAAAGTCTCCCTTTTGACATGATTCTAGGAACTGACGGGGTGAGGCCGCCAATGCAGATGTGAAACTGGGTGAGCATGAGTGTTGTTTGCCTTGTCCTACAGGTGGAAAGAAGAAAATTTGACTTTACCATGCATTTGGCGTAGAGAATAGCCTATCCCTTTGTTGTATGAGTGCCCCCGCATTCGTTCGACATGTGGTCAAGGATGACCTCGTCGACCAAATGTTTGTTGCATATGTGCGCCCGGTGAGTGAAGAAAAGAAAGAGGAAGAGTTGATAACCCCCAATGTCCACAAGTTGCTTGTTGAGTTCGCTAATGTTGGAGAGGTCTCAAGTGGAGTGGTGGAGAGAGAAGCCAAGCACCGGATAGAGCTAGAACATGGTAGCCGGATTCCCGAGGGCTCTATCTATAGAATGTCTCCAAAAGAGCTTGACGAGTTGCGAAAGCAATTAAACGAATTGCTTGAGAAGGGGTGGATTAAACCAAGTTCTTCACCATTCGGTGCACCAGTGTTGTTCGTGTTGAATAAGGGCGGCGAACTGCGTATGTGTATAGATTATAGGGGACTCAACGCAATAACAATTAAGAATGTTGAGCCACTACCACGGATAGATGATCTCCTGGATAAAGTTCAGGGTTGCAGATACTTTACCAAGATTGATCTGAAATCGGGCTACCATCAGATTGAGGTATTGCCTGAGGATCAGCATAAAACGGCTTTCCGAACTAGATATGGCCACTACGAGTTTGTGGTGATGCCGTTTGGGCTGATAAATGCCCTTGCAACTTTCCAATGATGCATGAATGAGCTCTTCCGTGATTGGCTTGATAAGTTTGTTGTTGTTTATTTAGAATCTTTTAGATGATATACTGATTTTTAGTAAGAGTCTAATCGAGCATGAGGAGCACCTTCGAGTTGTGTTGAATAAACTGCGGGAAGCAAAATTTAAAATTGACCCAAAGAAGTGTGAGTGGGCAAAGCGTCAGATCCTTTACTTGGGACACATGGTACATGGTGATGGGATTAAACCGGAAGACGCTAAGATTGCAGCTATTAGAGATTGGCCTAACCCGCGCACGTTGACAGAACTGCGCTCGTTTCTCGGTCTGGCCAACTATTACCGCAAGTTCGTTCGAAACTTTACGGTAATCGCTGCCCCATTGCACAGATTGCTAACGATTTGGAAATGGGATCAGGATTGCACCGCATCCTTCAAATGTTTAAAGAAGTGTTTGATTAACTGTCCAGTGTTGAAAGTTGCAGACACATCTATGCCTTTTATCGCAACCACGGACACCAGTCAATACGGCATTGGTGCTGTACTCCAGCAAGACGATGGGAATGGGTACAGGCCTGTAGAGTTTATGTCTTGTAGATTGCCTAGCGAAAAGGTCGCAAGTTCTACCTATGAGAGAGAGTTGTTCGCTCTGAGGGAAGCATTGAATCACTGGCGACACTATCTGCTAGGATGCCACTTTAAAGTCTACTCAGATCATGAGACATTTTGCTGGCTGAAAACCCAGACCCAGATGACACCTAAACTGACTAGGTGGGCTGGGGAGATTGATCAGTTTGATTTTGAACTAAAGCCAGTTCAGGGAAAGTATAACGTTGTCACCGATGCGTTAAGTAGGATATCTGACTTTTTCAGTGCCATTGTAACATACTTGGATGTAGGCACTGAGGTGGAAGAGAAAGTTAGGACTGCATGCGCTGCTGATCCTATCTATAGTGCCTTAATAAAGAAGATGCAAGAGACAGCTCATGAAGTTCCTGATTATAGAGTGACCCAAGGACTTCTGTTTGAAAAGACGGATGTGCATGATCGATTGTGTATTCCAAACAATGAAACAGAGGGACATTTCGGCTAGAGAAAGACGTATGCTAACCTCCTGCTTTCCTACACATGGACTAGAATGAAACATGACTGTATAACTTATGTGCAAGGATGCCAAGTATGTCAGCGGCACAAGAGTTCCACACAGCCTCCCCTTGGTTTACTCAAACCTCGGCCTATTCCGTCAGGTCCTGGAGACTCTATGTCTATCGACTTCCATGGACACTAAAATCAGGAGTAGAAATGGAAAATGTCAAGTTATGGTTATAGTGGAGAGGTTTAGTAAGTTTGTTGTGTTTGTTCCACTTCCTGCAGAAGCGAAGGCTGATGTGGTGATTAGGAAATTCTTTAATCATTGGATGAGAGATTTTGGGCATCCCCTAACTATCGTAAGTGATAGCGATGCACGATTCACGGGTGAGCAGTGGCAGCAACTGATGAAAGTATATGGGTCCAAATTGACTGTGTCTTCAGGTAGACACCCTGAGACAAATGGACAGACTGAGCAGATGAACAAGCTGCTGCAGCAAGTGATGCGCATGTACATTCGACCAGATCAGATTGTCTGGGATGAATATCTGCCAAAAGTTGCAAGTGCCCATAACAATTCTGTACATCTATCTACTTGTAGAACACCTCCCGAATTGCATTTGGGATGGTGCCCTCGTAGACCCATTGACTGCCTGAATCCTGATCAAGTACAGAGACTTCCGCCAGGAACCAGGGAATTCGCTATCCAATATCAGAAAATCTGGAAAAGATTAAAGAAAATATTAGTAAAGCACAGCATCAAATGATAAAACAGGCTGTACCCAAGAGCCTAGCTCAGTGGGTACACCCACGAACTGTTGAAATACAGACCTGTGTTCGAATCCAGATGATGGACCTTGACGAGCAAAACCAATTACTAATGAATTGCTTGGGGCCGGTCAGCTCAATGATAATATCTCAAAGCCATCACCCTTTTCGAAAGAAAGAAAAAAAAAAAAAAAAGATGATAGAACAGGCTAACAAGCACCGCAGACCCTCGCAATTTGCTGTAGGAGATTTGGTCTGGGTGAAATAAAAAGAGTTCTTCCTTGAGGAAAATATTTCTCATAAATTATTGTCTGCCTATCGAGGACCCTGGCAAATACTGGATGTGATTGGTGATGTAGATGGTCCTTCTTATGTAGTTGAGATTCCTCCACATTTGCACACGTATCTGGTGTTTCACGCTTCAAAGTCATTGCCTTGCGTTAGTAATGATATGTTTCCATCACGCAGATTTATGATTCCCCCTGATATGGATGGTAAGTATGATGTGGATAGGATTGTTGGGGAAGATGTTTACAGATCAGGACGCAGGGGTAGACCACAACGATAGTATAAGGCCAGAAGATCCCTGGTTCACAAGGGAAGAACTAATAGAAACAACACCGCATGTTGTGTCGTACTATGAAGAAGCTAAGAGAGGAGTTAACATAGTAGATAGATAAAAATTGGTAATTTTATCGGAGGACCTCGAAATTAGGCCGGCGAGAGTGAAAGGCCTTCAGGGTCAGATGCCCAGGCCGAGTTCGTCAAACTCAGAAAAGTCACAATCGGGTACCTCAACAGTCTGGTCCAACAGGCACCCAACAAACAGTTACGTTTCAGGGACAAAAGTCACGTCTCATAATAGAAACCATTCAGAAGAGTCACATCCCACGAGTGAAAAGGCAGATTCACCAAGCAAGAGTCATGTCTCAAAGGCAGAAGTCACGTTTCCTAGAGTGAAGGTTAACGGGCATACTAATATTCAACATTTATAGTCTGAACATTCAGCTTTTATACACAGTTGGGCACGGACACTCGGATAGAGTGCAACGGGGGGGGGCGGGGTTCAGAATCTTCAGCGTTTTCACCACTTCAGAATTTTCAGAATCTTCACCGTTCCTACACACTCGGACAAGGGGGGGGTATACTTCAAAATTTTCAGCATCTTCACCACTTCATAATCTTCAAAATTTTCAGCGTTGTACACACTTGCACAAGAGGGCGAATGCTAAAGATTCTAAAAATTCCGAAGTGGTGAAAACGCTGAAGATTTGGAACCCCCCCCTTAGAAAAACAAAACGGGGGGAGGAGAGGGGGGGGGAGGGTCAGAATCTTCAACGCTTCCACCACTCCACAATTTTCAGAATCTTCAGCGTTCCTATACACTCGGACAGAGGGGGGTGTACTTCAGAATTTTCAGCATCTTCACCACTTCAGAATCTTCAGAATCTTCAGCGTTTCTACATACTTAGACACGGGGGTGAACGCTGAAGATTTTGAAACTTCTGAAGTCGTGAAAACCCTGAAGATTCGCAACCCCCCCGCTTAAAAAAACAAAACAGGGGGAGGGGGGGGGGGGGGTTCAGAATCTTCAACGTTTCTACCACTTCACAATTTTCAGAATCTTCAGCATTCCTACACACTAGGACAAAGGGAGGTGTACTTAAGAATTTTCAGAATCTTCACCACTGCAGAATGTTCAAAATCTTCAGCGTTTCTACACACTTGTACAAAGGGGCGAACGCTGAAGATTCTGAAAATTATGAAGTGGTGAAAACGCTGAAGATTTCGAACACCCCCCCTTAAAAAAACAAAACAGGAGGAAGGGGGGCAAAAGATGAACATTTTTAAGATTGATTCAACGTAGAGGTATTCCGCATTTTCAGCACGTCTGAAAACGTTGAAACTCTACTTCAGAAAACTTCAAAAATGTTGAAAGATCTCGAGTTCAGAATTAGTTTCAGCGAATATTCAAAGTGTCGTTGACCACGTGTGGTTTCCTAATGAACAATCATATTGAAGAGTCACATCCCTCGAGTAAAGGCAGTATCACAGGCAAAAGTCCTGACCCACACAGACAGAAGTCACTATCCAGAGTCAAAAGTCATGTTCACAAGTGAAAAGTCATGACTCAAAGGCCCAAGCAGCAGCAGTCCAATGGAAATTCGGAAAGGTTCCAGACCTTGACATTCAGAAGCAGACAGGCCGTGGGGATGTGGTACCGGAACCAGTCAGGACCCAAGAAACAGAGGCTGGCACGAGTTGAAGTGCAAACCAAGACTACAAAAGGACTGGCCAGCCTCCCATTCGGGCAGATTGCTCATTCGCAAAGAGTGTGGAAGTGCTGGTGCACTTGTGCGCTAGTGTGAGGGGCAGAGCACTGAAGCCGAAGTGCTTTTCAAAGAGGGAGAGAGAGAGAGAGGAAGATAGCGCTGGCAGAGAGAAGCCAGCCATAGCTGCGCCAACGCAGGGTGTTAGTGTTAGTATCTAGTAGTAGTCTTCAGAAAGTTAGTAGAGTGACAGTGGGTGTATTCAGAGTAGATCCATGAAGTAGTAGAGATACTTACCTGAGAGTTTATGTTGATTATTGGTTACTTATTGGCATATGCTGATGAGCACTGGTGACTTGAACTCTTATTGCTCGTGTAATACTTTCTGGAAAAGATAAGCTGGGCTACCTGGTCTTCATCTCTCTGGTCTCCAGTGTGAATTTCGTGTGAACTCATACATGCATGTGGTGTGAATATGTGCATTCATTGGTGTTGATTCTGTTGAACTAGGAGGTTCAGTGCAGAAGTCTTGAGCTGTGGTACTGGACATGCAGTGGTCTGTTTGAATCAACTGTAATGACCCGCCAAAAACACATACTGAGAACACTGCTGATTTCTGGGAGTTGCCACTGGAATGAATGCCTTGCTGTGATTCCGGCATTCTGCTGTGGTTTCCAAGTCTGTGTGTGTGTGTGTGTGCCTGCTGGTTTGCATGCCTGTCTGAGTGCTTGTCGGCTGAGTGTCTGTGTGACCCACAAGGGTACTTGTTGGTTGAAAGGCCCCGCAGGGCCGGTACTTACGTGTGGCCGTGACTTTGAGGGTTGCAGGGGGGAAAACACTCAAGTAGCGGGGGTAGGCCCACAACACTTAGAGCAGCGGGGAAAAACACTCGAGTAGCAGGTAGGCCGGTACCACTCAAGTAGTGGTAGGAGTGTCGGGTACTGGAGGCCGACCAGAAGAAGACAAAAAGTTGGCATTTTTAGAGGCTTGGTAGCCGTAGGCTAGAGGTAGGCCGGTACCAGTCCAAGTAGCCCGGGTCTAGGGCCCATCCGGAGGATAGCAGAGCCTGCAATGATGTTTCCCTCCGAAAGGGAGGAGGTACCGGTTGCTGGGAGGCCGCTCGGCCTTGGAAGTCACCGCCCAAGAGGCCAGTAGGCCGCTATATCTCCAGGGAGAGCGAAGAGCTCTTCCTCATTTGCGGTATGCAAGGATTGGCGACATGCTGCTGGAGCACAGCGCTGGCTGATACAGCGCTGCTTGGAGGTGAAGGGCAGTTGGCGCTCAGCCTGGCTATGGCGAGCAGCCCAACTTGAGAAGGAAGAAGAAGGGGGCTAAGGAGGAGAGTGGCGAGGCACCTACCTGGCTATGGTGGACACCGTCTTCATCACCTTGTTGGGCGCTGCATCTGGAAGGCCCCAGTTGGGGTAGTGCCGCACCAAGGAATCTCGAGGCAGAGTCAGGCATGGCGGACCAGTCAGCAGCACCATAGCTGCTTTGGGTTGTCCTTTGGACAGGAGTGCAGCGTCATAGCTGCTTTGCGTTGTCCTTTGGACAGGAGGGCAGGGCCCTCAGTAGTCCGCCATAGCCTATGCATGAGAGAGGAGGCAGAAGGAGGGAAGCCATATCTATGGTGGACTTGTTGTTGTTGTTGTTGTTGAGTCAGCAGTAAGAGGGAACTTCGGATATTGATTCTGGTTCATCCACTCATTGTTATTATTATTGAGAGAAGAATAAGATTGGCGAAGTGAAGGAGGAGGAGGAAGGKGGAGAGAGAAGGGGGAATTGTCATTGGTCTTGCTGGTGTACATCTTCTTCTTCTTCTTCTTCTTCTTCTTTCTCTCTCCTCTGGTCTCTATCTCTTTGCAAGTGCTTTCATTTCTTTCGCAATTGGTTGGCATTGTCTTTCATTGTGAATTTGCACTTTGGGAATGACCAGGATCGTAACATAACAGAAATATATCTTCACAAATCTTTCTTTGTGCCAATATATATCCCAACAAAGTTAAAGCATCTGAAAGAATCTTAGGTGTCAGGATTTTGTCTTTAATTCAGGGCTGCACCGGCCACCGGACGGTTGGACCGGACCGGTCCCAGCCGGGCCGGTTGGTTGGACCGGCCCGGACCGGAATTCCGGTTGGGCCCAAAACCGGGCCGAAATTTTTTTGATTTATTTTTTTTGGTGATGGGGTTGGACTGCGCTTGTCGAGATCTCCCCGAATCCGCAGAGAAAACATG
>BFEA01000377.1:648359-659801 GCA_003427395.1 Chara braunii
CTCCGCGCGCCTGCTACCCTCCGCGCGCCCACGAAAGTCCGTGCGCCCGCTAACCTCCACGCGCACCCACAACCCTCCGCACGCCCACAACCCGCCGTGCGCGCCGACTACCCCTCTCTCTCTCTCTCTCTCTCTCTCTCTCTCTCTCTCTCTCTCTCTCTCTCTCTCTCTCTCTCTCTCTCTCTCTCTCTGATTTCTACGCGCCCGCTGGTTACCCCAGCGTGCACATTTTAATGGGAGACTTCGGCTCTGCCACAAGAAGAAGAAGAAGGAGAAGAAGAAGAAGAAGAAGAAGAAATGGAAGAAGAAGGAGAAGAAGATAGTAAGAAGAAGAAGAAGAAGAAGAAGAAGAAGAAGAAGAAGAAGAAGAAGAAGAAATGGAAGAAGAAGGAGAAGAAGAAGAAGAAGAAGAAGAAAGTTTGGGTTACTTACCTTCAACGGTGGACGACGGGGCGGGGCGATGGGGCGCAACCTCGTCCACTTTCGATGAAGTGTCGAAGTGACGGGTTGGAGGCTGGAGGCTGGAGGCTGGAGACAGGGTGGCGGGGCCGATCGCCGGCGTCAGTTCGGCAAGTCGAACTTTGGGCGGTTTCCCGCCCGAATGTTTAAAAACTGCGGCCTATCTGGGCCGCAGATCTCACGAGATCGACGGCCCAGATAGGCCGCGAGTTTTTTGGCTTTCTGGCGGGCCTACCGGGCCTGGTTTTAATTTTTTTGGGGCCGGGAGGCCTCCACGACCCGCATGGAGGCCTCCCGGCCCCGAAAAAAATTCAAACCCCCCCGCGATCCACTTGCTCAAAATGCCACCGGGGGGGAACCGGCACGGTCCACCGGCCGGTACTACCGGACCGGTTCCGGTGGGGGAAGGGGGCCCCGGTGGGACCGGAAGTTCAGCCCTGTTTTAAATATTCTTTGATAATCAGCAAAACAGGGATTGCGTTGTATACAGCTAAATCACAAATCGAATTTTGAGTTTTTATTTGCTTTTGTAACGAACTGGGTCTGAGTCGTACATAAGCTCAATGACTACTCAATTTTGGATTTCAAATTCTTTCTGCAACAGACCCCCGAACTTCCCGTTGCTTGCAACAGTCATAAGCATTCTCAGATTCCACATCATTTGAAAACAATGCCTGCAGATCACATCAGTTATGATTAAAGGCCTTGGGACTGATGGCTCTGATTATGTGATGCAAGAGACACTGACAATCCAGACCCAATGGGCATGTTATTTCCCCCCTCCGATGTTTTCTGCCATCCACCACTGGTGCTTATAGTTAGGGCCAGGGCTGTGTCTGGACTTTCGGTCAGATGCACTCACTCTGCACATCTCCTCGGTAAGGTCTAGAGATTCTAAGACAGCGGCATTGATTACTTCCCAATTGGAAGGATTTACTACTGCTCCACCCCTGTTTTGAAAACTTGATCGGATCTTGACAGCATTGACTGCTTCCCTTTTGGAGGATTCTGTCAGATTATAATTTGAAGTTCTGTGCTTTCTAAGGAGGGGAGGTGAAGCACTGTCAATTTTTCTGTGTCACTCGCCACTCTGGATCTGATCTCACAGCCCCCAGGTGGGGAGGCGAAGCTCTGTCGATTTCTCTGTTTCATTCGCCACGCTGAATCTGACCTCATGATCCCCAGGTGGGGAGGCGAAGCTATGGCAATTTTTGTTCATTACTCTGGATCTGATCTCACACTCCCGAGGTGGGGAGGTGAAGCCCTGTCACTTTTTCTGTTGCATTCGCCCCTCTGCATCTGATCACACGTTCCCCAAGTGGGGGAGCATAGCTCTGTCAATCTTTCTGTTTCTTTCAACACTCTAGATCTGATCTCTCAGCCCCCAGGTGGAGAGGCGAAGTTTTGTCAATTCTTCTCTTTCAGTTGCCACCCTGAACCTGATGTCACGATCCCCAGGTGGGGATGTGAAACGATACTATTTTTACCGAATTCATTTCCTCTTCCTGAGAATACTCGGAATCCTGAATTACTACTCTTTCGTGGACAATCGATCATCATTATGGTCGATAGTTCACTTAATGAAGGAATCTTGTGCATTGACCTTAGCGCTTAAATATCGCACTAAGTTCAAAAGAAGCATGCTGAAGAAATTTGGTCCACAGTTTCTGTGCTGAGACGAGCGTGGTCCTATATAAACCTACTGGTTTATCGAGAACATTATGGAACGATGATTCGTGGCGGAGAGACGTATGATGGGAAACTATCATGTGCGGTTCGGAGGGCGGAAAAACACAACTCCCGACCCCTATCTATGATGGGTATTGGAGTTCTTGGATTTATTGTGTGGGCTCAAGGTGGGTCCCTCTCATGGCAACATGAGAGTTCAATCACTTCGCTATATGCTGGAGCAACACTCAGAATGTGCTTAAAGCTACTGTAGTGGAAACAAAAAAAGCCACCAAATACCGAAAAGATGGCAGTTATTTACAATTTGATAGAAATGTTATTGTTTTAATCAATAATGGTTTGCCCATTGGTACGAGAATTTTAGGTTGTGTGACACATGAACTAGGGAAAAACCTCTATTGGAAAATAGTCTCAATGGCACCTTATGTAATTTAAATTAAGTAAACAAGTGGACCCGCTGCAGCGCAGAAGGGGGAGCGGGGAGAGTTCGCACGGGGAATCATAGGATCAGCGGCTTCAAACAGGAGATTGTGTAAGAGCTGGACAGGATGACACGATGCATAGACAATTGCAATTTTAGCTGTATGTCATGTCCTTGACAAAGCCAGAGGTGTATATGCAGAATCATTCAGCCGTGACCGTCACAGCAGTTGGCGTTCGATTATCAATGGAAGTATCCTCTCTCTCTCTCTCTCTCTCTCTCTCTCTCTCTCTCTCTCTCTCTCTCTCTCTCTCTCTCTCTCTCTCTCTCTCTCTCTCTCTCTCTCTGTCTCTCTTTCTACAGGATGACACGATCCATAGAGAACTGGAATTCCAGTTGTAGCACCCAGTTGTCAGAGGAGCGGGGTGATGGCAGGGGCCTCTCCTGCAGTTGCTCAGACCGCCTATGAAGACCCGCAAGCTGCTTTGTTGTCGCTTCGCGGCTTTGTCTACCTTTGTGCAAGTGTCATTTTATCCGGGTGCCTCTGAAAAAGGAAAAAAAGGAGGGAAAAAAAAAAAAAAAGAGTACGCAAAACCCCTCTTGTGCCTCTGAGTCTTTGTCTTAGCTAGCCCCATGTGACTTAGTATCTCTTGTGATCTTTGTGTCCCGTGATTCAGCGTCCTGAAAGTGGTAGTTCTGGTCATCTCAGCGCCTTCTATCCCACACTATCTTTTAAAGTTTTGAATTGAAAAAAAAAAGAAAACGTTTCCAATGTTTTCACCCCTCTCCCCCCAACCCCTCCCCTTTTGCTTTAGACGTACTTCCCCTCGTCTAATCCCCTCCCCCTACTATTATACAACTACCACACCAACTATGTAATTGTAGTTAGCGTCTACCCCCCACCCCCTTAACTACTGTACGTATCGGCTGCTTTTGTTAGCTAATCTACTGATTGTACTCCCTATTGAGATTCTGCGGACTGAACAGCATACGGGTCGAACATTTTGCAGCGCTCCACAGCACCACTGGCGTCACAATTTCAGCTGCCTTCAGATCCTCCGGTTTTGCCATGAGAAAAAAAGGATTTATGATTTGTGGAAGTTGCACTTGAGGTTGTGCCGCATCTTCTGCTGTGTTGCTCACGTGGGCAGGCCGGATTCGGGATTGTGTCTTGTGAGACGTCTCTGCTGTGGTTCCACCTTCTCTTTTCTTGTTGTTCTTGTGTGGCCCTTCAATTTGGAGATGGCCCGACGCTTGAAGTCAATAGTTCTTGGAAGTCATGATTGTCTAGCCCAGTCTTCAGTTTCCAACAAACGAACAGCTTGTTGCACAATAGTGTGGCGTTAGGTAGGGTATGGTAGTTCAGAAGGTCTGTCACCGTCGTAATAGATTTTGATGAGGTCGTCCAGATATTGCCAAGTGTGTCGTGTTGAGTGAATAGTATGTAGAGCATAGGTGTGACGGTTGGTGAGAATGCCGTGGACTTGAGCAACTGCTCGGGCTGTGCCGAAACGTCTGAGTGAATGCCACCACTCTCCTGATGTGAAGAGGGTAGGATGTGCAGCTTGAGGCTGTTGTGCAAGAAGAGTTTTATGGAAGGTTATGTGATTGACAGCATCAACTATACGGTCATTTTTGAATTTTGCGAAGCCAAAGTTGTGCCGTGAGTATGGACAAAGGAATTATGAAGGAGACGGTGTAGGAAGTCTTTCATGCGATTGGATGTTGCTATGGGATGGTTTGCTAGAGGTGGTTTGCTGGCTTCGTGTTCTCGCCACTTTGTATATGTTTCAAAGAAAGAGAAGATGAGCGGTGAACATAGAGACCGATCTGTGAGGAGGAAATCCTCCCATAAAGTTTGTTGAATGTTGTCATTGATATTGTCGGCTGTTAATATGTCTTTCCATGCAGTCCATTCAGTGGGGTCGTTGGGCGATGGGATGGTTTCACTGTTAGGAAGTGATGGTTGTGGAAAAGCTGAGGGAGATTGTGGGAGTTGTTGAAAATTAGAGGAAGGGAGGGTTGCAGTGTCTGTGGCGGTTGTTACAAACTGTGAAGAGATGTGTAAAGGAAGGACAGTCGTTGATGAAGGGAGGGTGGCAGTTGTCATTGTTGCAGTAATTGATTGTGTGTGAAGTTGTGGAAGTGTGAGTGTTGTCACAGCAGTAGTAATTGGTTGTGTGAAGGTGTGGAGAGATTTGTGAGGGAGTGGTAGTTGTTGATGATGTAGTGGGGGATGTGGTGAGGAGGTTTGTGGAAGAGTGACAGCTGTTGATGATGGCATTTCATCTTGTGATTTCTGCCGTTTGCGAGTTTCCGATTGAAGAGCACTGCTAGTTTGGTGCGAGCCTGCGAAAACAGTGGTGGAGAAGATAGCACAGATCAGAAAAGAAGGGAAACAGTTTGGAGAGAGCACTGTATCTTGTGAAGTGGTATTCTTGGAGGTGTTTAGTTATCGATGTTCTATAGCTGCTTGACATTATATGGTACAGAGGCTGATAGGGAGAGTGAGAAAGGGAGAGAGGGAGATTTGGTGGCAGGCGAAGAAGAGTAATCATCGTGTGAGTATTTCTCGGTAGACAATGTTCATGGTATGATTTGCAGTTGATGGAAGCGCGGAGCGAATGTGAGCAGGATCGCCTACACGCGAAGCAGCAACGTAGAGCTGGCCGGGGTGAAGACGGGTTGAAGGAGATCCACACCAGCATGTGTCATTGATTGACCTTGTGATATGTTGATTGTTATCACAAATGCTGGTCGGACGGGAAATTGTCTTCGCTGCCATGGGAATGGTGATGTTTCGTCGGTGATGGTGAGAAGTATACGTGGGAGAAGGACAGAGCATAATGCAGGGAGTGTGCGGACGTGAAGGAGACTACCATTTATGATGGACTCGATAATAAGACGTGTGTCATTGCAAAGCGAGCTCCTCATGGCAATGTTGCGAAGAAGAATGACGGGTGCATGTTGCTTTATTCGAAGAATGTGAGGTGGCAGAGACGGGAAATCAAGAGTATTGAGACCGTCAATGGGAACCTCCGGATACTCTTGGTTGTCGAGAAGAGCATCGACACTGAGACATGTGAATGGCCGTCCAGGGAACAGCTCAACTATAACAGTGTTGAGATTAGCAACGAATCTGTTTTTCGGAGAAAGTATAAGACGCTCGCCGAGCCATTGTGGAGATTCATGATTGGTTTGCAAATCGGGATATGTCCAGTCAATGAGTTCTGATGTTCTTCCGTGAAGGCAGAGGTGATCTGGTAAATCAATAGTGTTTGCAGGTGTGTCGGGCGGTTGCGGCAATGTTCCATTCCCAAGTTCAAGCAACCATTGTGCATAGGCTCGAGCACTAGGAGTGTTACAACGGCTGAGAATTCTCATGTTTTCTGTGAGATGCATGGTGTCGAAGTGACGCCAGAGATTTGAAGATTTGATGCAGGCAGCTATTGTTTGTGCGCAGGTTCCTTTTGTAACAATGGGAACTATATGTCTGTAATCTCCACCGAAGACTGTAGGTTTTCCCCCGCAAGGTGTGTTGGGCACACAGAGGTCTTGCAATGTTCGATCTTTTTCGTCGACATGGTATTTGTGAATCATCGGGGTTTCGTCCCACACGATGAGGACGGCTTCTCGATTGAGTTGTGCAAGAGCACTTTGTTTAGGAATGTCCAGTGTAGAAATATCAGTGGGCGTGAACGGTGCTTTGAAGCGAGAGTGGAAAGTGCGTCCACCATCCAGAAGTGTTGCAACAATTCCGCTGGATGCAACAACAAGAGCAATAGCACCTCGAATTCAGATGTGTGCAAGGATTGCATTTAAAAGAAATGTTTTTCCGGTTCCAGCGGGTGCGTCAATAAATAGACAGAGTGGTTCATTGTTTGCAAGTGCAGTGATAACACGTTGGAAAACCGCAAATTGTGAAGGTCGCAAGAGTGGCAGGTTTGTGTCCAATGTCTGTTGGAGTGTGTGAGTGTCATATGAAGTTTCGTCTTGAATTATTCGTGGAATGTTAGAAGATCGGTGTGTTTCAGAGAGATGCATTGTGTCACGGATGTCATCTGGAAGAGGCTGTGGTAGGCCCACGTCTTGGAGGCTCTTGCCCTCTTTTTGCAAATGATCATCGATATCCATAAGGACCATTGTTCTGATGAGGTGGGGTGGAATGTTTGCATCAGCGAGTTGTTTATGGAAATTGTCACACATCTCTTGCCTATGTGCATCAAAAAGTGCAAGCGGGTCAGCAGGTGAAGAATGGAGGACAATCATAACAAAGAGATCACGAACAGCAGTTGAGGATGAGAGGAAAATGGCATCGTTAAGGACCTGGTCAAATTGTGTGTTGTCGTTGAGGAGACCCAATGCTTCACAGGCTTCCTGAAATGTAGGGAAAACTCGACCTTCAATTGTACGAAGCTGTTGGAAATCTGTTGCACCTCGCGAATGCGAAGAATTAAGGAGCATTCGAAGGTAAAAAACATCACCGGCATTCGGGTGTACGGTGTGCATTCGGCCAAGAGTGAATGCTCCACGCTGTCTGGGCATCCATTCTTTCATGCGTTTATTGAACGTGAATGTACGAATCATATCTTTGTAGAGTGGTTTGTGGTCATCCAGTTCAACAATGTGAGCAACGTTCCACCGAAACCATGCAGTCAATTCAGTTTCGGGTCCAGGTTTGTTTGCTGCTTCTTTTACTCGATGTGGTTGAAAGCATACACGTTGTCGATTTTCCGTGTGAACTGGCAGAGCATAGACCGGTGGATATCATTCAGAAATCGGGAATTCGAAGATTCGCCATGCTGCTTCACTCGCTCCAATTGTGTGCATGTCTTGATAGGATTGAATTTCATCATTTGTCTTCATCGCATCTGTTACCATCGCTCTATCTGGGCCTTTCAAAATGTATTCGTACATGTACCGGCATGCAGCCGTTGATGCACAAATTTCAATGTTCAAGTGACAACGGTAGCGAAGGAGGAGGTAAGGGTTATATGGAATGATCCATGAATTATCGATTAGATGGTCGTCTTTCTCAGCGGATAGTCCTCCATTAGATGGGTCACGACGTTGATAGATCGGGTAGCCAATGTCTTCGTTCCATGTGGTGCGTGTAGAGAATGGTTTGGGAAAGTAGTGATTGCATTGCCCGTTGTGCATGCACGAGGCAGCCATGTTATGGACACCGCAAGGGCGATGAGTGTAAAAGGACGAGGCTACGCAACTCTGGATTTTCAGGGAGTTCTGCACACACAATAGAATCAATTTGTTCGGGTGTGGAAATTTTGTGATCGTCTTTCAGCAGCACGATCAAATGTGCATGAGGCAGGCCGCGTTTTTGGAATTCAATGACGTATACGTATGCAGCAGTCGGGCCAAAAATACGAGTGGAATGGATGTCATTTATGAGTTGTCGCAGGTACTCTCTGAACACACGTGCCAGCAAATCTGGTTTGTCTGATGGTTGTTGCTCAGCGAGCAATGCCTCTTGAATTTCGGGCCAGTGTGGATTGCACGTGATTGTAATGAAAAAATCAGGCGCACCAAGTTGCTGAACTGCAGCCATTGCATCTTGGTAACGTTTTTGCATGTCTCGTGGACCTCCAGTGAATGTTGCGGGTAGAACAATTCGTTGGCCAATGTTTTCGTTGTTGTCCTGAGAGAAGAGCTGATCACGAAGGTTTTGGTAAAATTCAGCATGTATGTCAGTTTGATGGAGCCGATTGTACAGGAGTCGAGCATTTTCAATTTTTGCAAAAGCCATGCAGAGATACTCTTGAAACAGTCGTGATGCATGGAAAATAGTTGAACGTTCTGTGTCACGCGTATTGAGATGGAACGCATAAAATTCTCGTGCACCAATTCAATGTACATTGGTGTCTGCATGGTCTTCAAGTTTTGCAGACCAGCCATTCTCACCAGAGGGAAAAAGCAAAACATAGTGAAGGGGATCGAAAGCACGGTTGGTGTCAGCGACAGGCAGAATGTCGCCCCCACGTCGGCGAACCACAACCTCGCGTGTGTTTGGCTCGTCATCCATCAAAAGGCACAGTTCATGGAGATTTTGTGGTCGATTGTAACTGCGTTCATGTTCAGTCAGTGGTCGCTTGTTAGGATCAATGGCGACATGTCTGTTTTGAAGCATTTCATCAGGCAGTTCAGAGATTGTAACGAAATCGCGTACCCATCGGTTTGCTTGCAACAGTAGTCTGTGCAGTTGTTTCAGCAATCGTTTAAGCGCTTGAATAACAACAAGAGGTGTATCTTGTGGAATACTGAGGCCACATAAACGGATGAAGGTGGCACCGCTGTTGTTTTCTGGGTCGTAGATATATATCTGGGCGAATGCAGGCTGTACGTTTTCTTCAGGAAACGAAGGACCAAGATTGTGATGTAAACGACCTTCAATTCGCAACATGTCGGGGTATGGGCCAGGAGGCGGTGGTGTTTCACGAACGGTTTGCGATGCAAGAGCAAGCGAAGTGTTCAATGTACGTGCTCGCGAACGAAGAATTCTTCATTCTTCAGTAGGAGCTTCCCACAGTTGAAGAATTTCACCAGTTGCTGTTCCTGCAGGCGGGTATTGCCACAATGGAGGTTGTATTTTTCCACGCAAGCAACAAAGGGATGTCCATTGGTGTTCGCAAGACCATTTATGTGCACCGCAATGAATGCGAGGAGTTCTGACTCCCAAAGCAACGATTTCAACGCTCAAAACCTCGTGCGTCAAAGTCGGAGTGTAGAGACGGGCGTGATGTATTCGAGGGTGTACGGTTTCAAGATGAGCTCGTATGAATCGTTGTTGTCTTTCACGTAGTGCTAAACGATGTTGAGCAGTAAGAGAAGATTCTGGATCTATCGGGATATGGTTAAAAGGAGATCGAGAACACAAAAGCAAGAAGAATCAAGGAGGATGTGACAATAGCGGGAATAGAAAAGAACACAGAAATAGTTGTGGAATTTTTTCAAAAATAATCAGGAGGACCATTTGCATGGATATGTTTCTATTGTGAAGTTCGAATATTTTTAGCGATTGTCATTGCAAATATTTTTTTTACAAATAACGGGAACAAAATTTTTACCCAGGCTATCAGAGCACGCCTGGATTACTTGTCCGGTTGGACCCTAAAAAATGGAAATAACATTTCAATTTTGTGGTTTCTTTTTATTTTACTTTTTTTTGGGGCTACGTCGTCGGTCACAGGCTGGCCATGCGGAATGCGTGTGTTCTAAATGATCAATATTGGACATATATAACAAAGAAAGAGAAAAAAAAAAACGCAAAAAGGAAAAAGGGGATTGGAATTGTTTTTTCATCATTTATAATGACACAAACGAAATTATCATCATGTTCCTGTCTTTGCTGTACTTTTTTCCCCTTATATAAAGAACCATATGATAAGAAATGGCAAACATAAAAAAAAAAAATGGCGAAATTGAAATCCCATGTTGATCGCTACCTCGCTTCTCTCTCTTTTGCCACTTCATTCATCGACGTTTTGCGACTTGTACATCTCCGATCTTGCCCCCCTGATTCGTAGTTCCCTGATCCCCGTTTTCCTCAGCACTATCCCGATCCCAATCAAGGCAATCCTGTCTTTAGAGCTATTGCCCCAAATTCTATTGTTCTCGTCCTCCCTCCCCATTCTTCCTCCCTTTCGTCGGTCCTAAGTGTGGGTCACACGCATAAATGAAGAAATGGTCAGGATAAAAAAAACTAGAAAAAAAACAAAACGATTTTCGAAAAGCCGATAAAGCAAAAAAAAAAAAGAGAAAAAAGGAAAAACGAAATTCAAATCATTCGTTGATCGATGTCTCGCATCTTTCCCTTCTGCCATTCCACTCGCTGATCTTTTCCGATTTGCACATCTCCGATCTTGCCCCCCTGACTCGTACCTTTCCGATTTGCATATCTGCGATCTTGCCCTCCTGACTCATACTTCCCTGATTCCCGATTCCCCCACCACTATTCCGATCCCAATCAGGGCAATCGGACCCGCCGCAGCCACGTTGGGGCTGTCGTTGTTGCACTAAAAAAAAACATGACCGTGGCAGACTGTTTCTGAGTGATCAGGAGGTTGTGTGTGTGTGTGTGTGTGTGAAAAAGAGAGAGTGTCTCTCTCTCTCTCTCATCCCATTGATGGACCTCCCCCTCCTCCCGCTCCTCTTCCCGCGCCATAGCTCCGCTCCCGCTCCTTCCCCGTTCTTTTTCGCACGCCTCCTCCTGCTCCTTCTCGCGCTCCTTCCACTCCTTCTCCTTCTCTTCCTCCTCCCCCTTCCGCTTCTTCTCCGGCAGACAACGTGATAAAGATGGCGCCATAGCCCCGCTCCCACTCGTTCTCCTGTTGCTCCTCCCTCTCCTCGTCCTTCTCCTTCTCCCGCTCTCCCTCCTGCTTCTCCTTCTCCTGTTGCTTCCCCTGCTCTTTCCTCCGTTCTTCTTCCCGCTTCTTCTTCCGCTCGTCCTCGTGTTCCTCCCGCTTCTCCTCCTCCGCCTATATCTCCTCCCCTTCTCCGCCTCCCGCGCGTTCGTTAACCCTCTCGCCGTTTCCCCTCCCTCTCTTCCTCCCGCTTTTTCTACCGCCCGTTCTCCCGCGCCTTCTCCGCCCCTTCCCGTTTCTCCTCGTTCTCCTTCTCCCGCTCCTAACCTCCTTCCCGTTTCCCCTGCCGCTCCTCCTCTATATTTCCATGTTCTAGCGGGAGATTCATTCGTGGCAAGCCCGCACGCGAACGGGGTCGAAGGGAAAACAGCGGGAGGACGCAAAGATGGATTTCTGTTGACAACGGTCGCGTAACCGACCAGACCTGACCACTCCCGCACGGAACCCTTCATGTTCGTTCTCTCTCTCTCTCTCTCTCTCTCTCTCTCTCTCTCT
>BFEA01000377.1:674277-684418 GCA_003427395.1 Chara braunii
GAGAGAGAGAGAGAGAGAGAGAGAGAGAGAGAGAGAGAGAGAGAGAGAGAGAGGAGCGATACAAGATTGGTTGTGCGGTTCAAGAAAGGAGGTGGCGGCCATAGCCGCCAACCTCGAACATACGGAGAAACAGAGGAAGACGAAGAAGACCACAAGAGGATAAGGAAGTTAAGTGGAAGGGGAAGGAGAGACGAAGAAGGTGTGAAGAAGAAAGAGACGACGGATGAGAAAGAAGCCATAGTCGAGGGTGAAGGAGGAGGAAGAAGGAGGAAGGTGAAAGAAGGTGAGGGAGAGAGATGGTTGGCACCCATACCCAGCGTTGACCAAGGCACTTATTAGCGTTGACCAGGGAGTTTACCAACGTTGACCGGGGTGTTTACCAATGTTGATCGGGTGTTTTCCAGCGTTGACCGGGGCGTTTACCAGCATTGACCGAGGGTTGACCGGGACATTGACCAGCGTTGACCAGGATGTTGACCAGCATTCAAGGAGTTGACCAGGGCGTTGACCAAAGCTGCTGACCACGAAGTTGACCAAGCTTGGAGTTGGTATACTCTCGCCAAGCCTTCAGTTTATCCCCTCGCCCTATGGATGTGCACTCACCCCATGGTACTTGTTGAGTCTGTCTCTCTTCTTTTTGCATTGAGTCTCTTTTGTCAAGGTGATAGGAACTCCTTGCATGAGGTCGTAGAGCTGCGTTGACCAAACCCACACGACTGAGTAGGGCTAAAGGTTGTGTCTAACGACTGACTGACCCGGAGGACAAACCCTCCCAAGGACCGGTACAGATCGGCGGGCTGCTCAATGTGGCATGGTAGGCCCAAAATCCGAGCTGTGGGCTGCACAACCAGCTGTCTAAGTCTTGAGAGGACTTGCTGATTGTGTCGTCCTGTCTGCGACGTTAAAGAATTGTTGAGGAGTTATGGGGGATCTCCTTAAATGCCTCCTGATCAGCATTGAAGTCCTGTAGTGACAACTTTAGCATTAGGTCCAGGCTAGAGACTATAGTTGACAGGGTCCTAAAAGGATTTTGTGGTCCTTAGAGAGTCAGTTGTTAAGTCAAGTCAGTCAAGGGGTGGAAGTCTAAGTGGTGAGGAGTGGAACTGTCATTTAGTTGTGCACCTTTCACCATGGTGGACACGCGAGGCCGTAAGGGCACCACCCCATACACGAAAGAGCAGGAAGAGAGGGCCGCCGCCATACTGAAGGAAAGAAAGAAGGAGGAGGCCACGAAGCAGGCCCTATTGGAGGAGTAGGCGGCAAAAAAGAAGAAGCTCGAAGAAGAAATGGAGAAGTTAAAGAGGGAAGAGGAGGAGAAGCTTAAGGAAGTAGAAGAAGAAGAAGAAGAAGAAGAAGAAGAAGAAGGAGAGGAGATTCCCTTGGTACGGAGTATGAGGAGAGAGGAAAGAGTGGAATCCAGCGGGATAAGTGAGGAGGAGAAGAAACTGGAGAAGATGGTATCAGAATGGGTGGCCAACTTCAAAAAAAAAAAAAAAAAAAAAAAAAGAATGGGTGGCCAACTTCTCCCTGGGGGAAGATGAGGAGGCGTTAATGTACATTCCCCAGGATGAGAGGGATGCTGTTGTGGCAGAAATACAGGCCCTAACCGATCCTTTACAGCGTCAGGCTCTAGAAGAGGAAAAGAGAATGGAGTGGAAGTTGCGACTGAGGAGGCAGAGGAGAGGGCGCATTGAAGCTGCGACAAAGTTAGAGAAGGAATTGGCTGCCACAACAGAGCAGCATACCAATGCGCTGGTCCAAGGGGACTTATAGAGCAAAGTGGATGCTATTGCAAGGAGTATAGATGTACTTATTCGTGCCCAACAGGAGCAGATGCATTCCACAAGGGGCCATGACATAGCCCTGCAGTCCATACAAGTAGGTTTTCGAGACTTTGCTCACGATATGATGATGCATATGGGCTCTGAGATGCAAGCCCTAATGAAGAACACAAAAAAATTATGTGTTGGTGCTATAGAGGGCGCCAAGCTTGCGGTCCCAAAGGAGGAGGAGGCATGCCCGCATAGGGAATGTGTAAAAGTGAAGTTTCTTGATGCCTACAGCGGGAAACAGGGAGAAGACTTTGATAATTGGGAGGCAAACATCAACTCCTACGTTCACCTCCAGGATATTATCCCTGAGGAGCAAGTCCGCGTCGCATTCCATGCCCTTAGAGACGAAGCGTCTAGCTTCGCCAGGTCGGTAGCTTGCACCACCAAGTGTGACAATGACATGGTGACGTATTCCACCATCACTCCCCTTAACGAATTCCTCAAGTTACTTTGCGAACGTTTCGCGGATGTAACTAAGGGAATCAAAGCGTCAGACAAGCTCCAAACAATCCATACACTTCAGTGGAAGAGTGCAAGGTTACTCAAGGGTGCCATGGATGAGCTTGTCGCAGTCCCTAACCATGGGGTCACTGAGCCACAGTTGGTTAAGTTATTCTTTCATGTGATGCCCGAGCGTTTGCACGGGAACTTCTATGATAAGTCGCAAGAGCAAGGGATGACCTATGATAAATTGAGTCGCGACGTTGTTGCTTATGAGGCCCAGTCCACGCCATTCACTGCCTTTTGGCATAGAGATCTTAACAAGGGTAAGAAGTGGAAGGGACGGACCATTTCAAGGCAGGTAAAGGGAAAGATAGCCTGATCCTAACATTAGATGAGGGAGGAATGGAGGAGGTCCCGTATAGTGAGATTGAGTGGGGTCTCGAGGAGGAGGACATGAATGTGGGTCAGGGGAGGACCTATGTTGCTGTCGTGGTCGGGGGAGGCCGCAAGGAAGAGGAGGAGTCGCGACGTTGTTGCTAATGAGGCCCAGTCCACGCCATTCACTGCCTTTTGGCATAGAGATCTTAACAAGGGTAAGAAGTGGAAGGGACGGAACATTTCAGGGCAGGTTAAAGGGAAAGATAGCCT
Source organism: Chara braunii (assembly GCA_003427395.1). Classification (NCBI taxonomy): domain Eukaryota; kingdom Viridiplantae; phylum Streptophyta; class Charophyceae; order Charales; family Characeae; genus Chara; species Chara braunii. The sequence continues at coordinate 677,202 of BFEA01000377.1, forward strand.
GATCCTGACATTAGATGAGGGAGGAATGGAGGAGGTCCCGTATAGTGAGATTGAGTGGGGCCTCGAGGAGGAGGACATGAGTGTGGGTCAGGGAAGGACCTATGTTGCTGTCGCGGTCGGGGGAGGCCGCAAGGAAGAGGAGGAGGCCAGGGCCAAGCGGGCCGGGCCTCTGGTGGTCGAGGGCAGGACGATCAGGGGGTTGGCGGCAGAGGAAACCGCCAAGAGGGAGGCAGGGGTCAAGGTCTCCCGCAATACCATCCTCGTTCCAATCGATCACCTCCCAGGAGGGGTGAATGGCACCCTCACAAGGCAGGCCCTGGGAAGATCCGGGCCTTGATCAGAAAGCATGGCAGAAGAGGATAGACCAGGATCAGTGCATCTATTGCGGTGATCCAGGGCATATTATTAAATACTGCCCTAAATATAGAGAAGCTCGATATGTTGCGCAGGCAGCAAAAGGCAACCGCTGGTAGGGGTCGCAACTGCCCTTACCCCTAGACCATGTGGAGAAGAGTGCGAGCACCTCAGAGAAACTCCCAACCTACATGTGTCTATGGCAGAGGTTGTCGGCCAGTGCCTAGAAAGTTGTCCAGAGTGTGCTTGCGTTAGGGTCTCTCTAGGCACTTCCCTCACAAGCGTGGCGGAAGAATTGAAGGAGAGAATGCCTGCCTGGGCCAATATGAAGAAGGATGGAAAAGGACAACTAGTATTAGTAGATGTAGAGGTTTTTAGAGGCCGAGTAAGGGCCCTTATACACAGTGGGGCCACCCGTAGCTATATCAGTCGTAAAGCGCTACAGAAGCTGAAGCTGAATTTGAAGGTCCAAAAGTTGGAGGAGCCTATAGTCAGCATCCTCGCAGACAATCGCACGATGCGAGTCGAGGATTATGTTGAGGGAGTCTAGGCTTATTTCCACCTAGAGAAAGATGGGAAGGTAAAGAGATTTCTCCATTCCCTGACTCTCCTCATAGAAGATAACCTCCCTTTTGATATAGTCCTAAGAACGGACTGGGGATTGGCAGCGGGGGCCACACTTCACTTGCGAGAGCATGAGTGTAGGCTCCCTAGCCCATTAGGTGAAGTCACCGATTCCATGTGTCAGGGATAGATACCCCCTTAGCACATTGCTGCCTTAGCGCTCCTGCGTTCACAAGATTAGTGGAGCAGCTAGAAGAACAGGTCTTCGTAGCCTATGTTAGGTCACTGAGCCTAAAACGGAAGAGTCTATAGACCCTCGTATTGCCAAGTTGTTGGAGGAGTATGCAGATTTGTCTGAGTCGCCTACAGGATTCGTATCGCGGTCGATCCAGCATCATGTTGCAATTGAGTCTGGCAGTAGAACTCCCAAAGGAGCCATGTATAGAATGTCCCCAAGGGGGTTAGAGGAGTTGCGGAAGCAGTTAGACGAGCTCCTCAAGAAGGGTTGGATTAGGCCCAGTTCGTCTCCTTTTGGAGCACCTGTTTTGTTTGTCCCCAAAAAGGAGGGAGAATGTGCATTGACTATAGGGGTCTCAACGCCATCGCAGTGAAGAACGCAGAACCACGGCCCTGTATAGATGATTTGTTAGATTGGGTGCAGGGCTGCGAGTACTTCTCTAAGATAGATTTGAAGTCAGGCTATCATCAGATACAGGTTCATCCTGATGATCAGCACAAGACGGCGTTCAGGACCAGATATGGGCACTATGAATTTATAGTGATGCCTTTGGACTAACCAGCTACGCGTTGTATGAATGATTTGTTTAGGCCGTGGTTATATAGATTTGTAGTTGTATATCTAGATGATATCCTAGCGTTTAGTAAGACCCTCCAGGAGCATGAGGGCCATCTAAGGCAAGTCTTGGAGAAGCTGAGAGAAGCTAACTTCAAGATCAATGCGAAGAAGTGTGAGTGGGCCAAGACGCAGGTTTTATGCCTGGGCCACGTTCTAGATGGAGATGGCATAAAGCCTGAGGACAGTAAGATTGCAGCGATTAGAGACTGGCCAACTCCCCACACGCTGACAGAGTTGCGGTCGTTCCTAGGGTTGGCAAATATAGAAAGTTCGTCAGGAACTTTTCCACCATCGCTACTTCCCTTCGCAGGTTGTTGAAGAAAGAGGTAATCTGGAAGTGGGACAAAGATTGTACATCAGCCCTGAAAAAGTTAAAGCGGGCCTTGATAACGTACCTAATCCTCAAGGTGGCCGATCCGTCTCTGCCTTTTGTTGTGACCACCGATGCAAGTCAGTATGGTATAGGTGCTGTTTTACAACAAGACGATGGCAATGGATATAGACCCATAGAGTTCATGTCCGCTAGAATGCCTTCGGAAAGGTAGCGACATCCACCTCTACGCTCTCAGGCAAGCGTTAGGTCACTGGAAGCACTACTTGCTTGGGAGGCACTTCAAAGTATATTCAGACCACGAGACGTTAAGGTGGCTGAAAACGCAGGCCAAGATGACACCTAAGCTTACTAGGTAGGTTGCAGAGATAGATCAGTACGACTTTTAGCTCAACCCGGTCAAGGGAGCAAATACAATGTAGTTGCGGACGCGCTGAGTAGGAGAGCAACTACTTTGGAGCAATAGTGCATTATCTGGATATAGGAAGAGACCTGCAACAGAAAGTCAAGGAAGCGTATGCATAGGACCCTATTTATAGCGACCTCCTCAAAAGAGTTAAGGAAGCTCCAAAATCAGAACCAGACTACCGCACTATAGATGGGTTACTGTTCGAGAAGACTAATGTAGTGGAACGATTGTGCATTCCTAACAGTGAAGAGATACGAAGTCTGATCTTAGGGGAATGACATGATACTGAGGGACATTTTGGTTGACAGAAAACATTAGCCAACCTTTTGTGCGCGTATACTTGGCCTGGTATGAAGGCCGACTGCATAGAGTATGTACACAGTTGTAAAGTCTGTCAAAGAAATAAGACTACTATGCGAGCCCTTCTAGGTCTTCTCAGACCCTTGCCTATTCCCAAAGGACCCGGAGATTCTGTGTCCATCAACTTTATGGACATAGGCGTCAAGAGTAGGCATGGCAACAGCCAAGTCATGGTCATAGTTGATAGGTTTAGCAAATATGCGGTTTTTGTTCCTTTGCCCTCAGAGGCACGCACAAATTTAGTGATACAGAAGTCCTTTGATCATTGGGTCAGTGACCATGGGCTATCGCTGTCTATAGTTAGTGACAGAGATACCCGGTTCACTAGTCAGAACTGGCAGGAACTAATGAAAGTCTACGGGTCTAAGTTGTTAATGCCATCTGGCCGTCATCCAGAGACCAACGGTCAAACTGAGCAGATGAACAAAGTCCTGCAGCAAGTTATGAGAATGTACATTAGACCCGACCAAGTTAACTGTGATGAGATGCTCCCAAAGGTAGCTAGCGCATACAATGATAGCATGCACTTAGCAACCTGTCGCACTCCCAATGAAAGCATAAGTCCTTTAGACCACACAGACCGTTTGAGGGACTTAACCGGGATCAGATTCAGAGGCTACCGCCCGGTACTAGGGAATTTGCGATACAGCACGAAAGGGAGATTGCTACAGTAGTTCAGAACCTCGGGAAGGCCCAGCACCGAATGATAGAGCAAGCTAATAAGCACTGTCGCCCTTCACAGTTCCAAGTAGGCGACTTAGTCTGGGTCAAGTTTAAAGAGTTTGCTCCTGAGGAGAACATCTCACAGAAACTGTTACCTGCGTACAGGGGACCGTGGCCAGTCCTAGAAATCAAGGGTGGAGAAGATGGACCGTCCTACACGATAGAGATTCCAGCACACCTCCACACCTACCCAGTTTTTCATGCATCAAAGTTGTTGCCTGGAACCACGAGTCAGCAGTTTCCATTGCCGAGGTCTATGATCCCCCCGGATATGGATGGAAGGTACGGCATTGAAAGAGGTCGTCCACAAAAACAGTACAAAGTTAGATTCTCCTATCAAGAACCTGAAGGCGACCGCTGGTTCACCAGAATAGAGCTTCTGGAGACAGCTCCCGATGTAGTCTGAGCCTATGAGAGAGATAACAAAGGTAAAGGTCCTAGCTTGGACTGAAGTATTCTTGGAGGACCTCGAATTTAGGCCAGCGGGAGTGAAACGGTTTTCACCTTAGCAGTAGCGGGTGCAGATCCCAGGGCTTGATCCCTAGACCTTACCGCACCCGTGTACAGCATCGAGTCGACCCCTGTGTGTTTGAACCCGTGACCTGTGTTTTGATAGTTGACTGTTGTCTGTCGTAGGTCTGTGTAGCTGTAGGGGTTCGATCTGTAGGTCAGTCGAGTAGGGGTTACAGCTGTGTAGAGGCCGTAGCTGCTACAGTCCTGAAAGATCAAGGTCGTAGCTGCTACAGTCCCGAAAGGCCAAGTCCACAGACTTCCAGAAGGTCCGGAAGTGGCCTTTCGAATGTTGTGCACAGCAGACCAGAGGCAAGTGGGCAAGTGGTGAGTCCAACATTGCTTTTTCGGCGGTACCCAGTCCCAGTCTCACTTAGTCCAGTCAGCAAGTACCATTTGGGACTGTGTGCACTATGGGCCCGGTGGGAAAGGGGCAGACCAGCAACCAACAGAAGTATAAATCAAGAAGCAGCATCCAGCCATTCATTTATTCCTTCGTGAGCCATGCGGAAGCACTGCCCAGGCGTCTTGTGCGAGGTGGTATGCAGATGCCCGAAGTTGAAGTGGGCCGTGAAGAAGATAGCGCGCCATAGTATTAGCAGTAGCCGGCGGCCATAGCTGCCATAGCTAGTGTTAGGGAGTAGTGTGTGTATGTGGGTTACAGAGTGGATTGCGTGTGGGATATTCAGGGTGATCCAGAGTCGAGTGTGTGCGAACAGTGGTGGTGGACACGTCGGCGGCAGTGAGCAGTTGGGCGCTCAGGCGCCATAGCCTGTTTGAAGCGAGTTTGTATCTGAACTGTGTTCTTGGCCGTAATATCTCCGAGCTTTGTGTGAGCGCCTGGCGCCAGTTGTTTTCCCATCTGTTTGCATGCATGTGAGTTGAAGAAGACAGAGAGTCTGATTGCACAGTGATTGGCATGGTTGTGCTCAGGTGTTCGTTTCCCCTCAACGAAGCAACACAATCCTTTATGTTCAGGGGGTAACAGTCTGGTTGCTTAAGTATCATGGGGAGTGTCAGTTCGGTTCCTTTTCTGCAGCATGATACTCCTTCTAGGCATGTACTTGCCGCAGCTCTTAAATTTGGATCTTTCCAGACTGGTACCCTTTTGCCTGCGGGCCACGGTCTGCTGCCGACGCAGCTGGAACATTCACGGACTTTCCTTGGACCGAGCTCCTTTTTGGATTGACCGATGACACCTACGGACAAATAATGAATTGGGCCTACAGGTTTGCTACCCTGCCGGTTTAATTTCGACAGGCCTACCGGGCCTACCCGCTACTGTAAGGACAGGCCTGTGGCTCCTGCCGGTTGGGACTCTGTCACATGGGACTTTGGGGCTTGGACTAGGATGGGGACTCTGAGATGCGTGAAGCTGTTTTGCAGGATAACATATCGACATTCACCGACCTTCTCTTTTGCACAGCTACAAACATTGTTACCCTCGGCTGCAGACGTCATCATGTCTGTCATAATCACTACAATGACATGGTTTCTGCATCCATGTGTGCAGAGGACTGTCCCTCCTTTCCTGACTGCAGGCACCCTCTGACATGGTTTCTGCATCCATGTGTGCAGAGGACTGTCCCTCCTTTCCTGACTACAGGCTCCCTCCGCATCCGTACACTGTATGTCCATTTTGTGGCCATGGGCATTATACTGAATGCATGGTCTTCTGGGGTGCCCATTCTTCCTTCATGTTGACAAGCAATCAACATGCCATTTTTTGAGAGTGTTTGGTGGGCATGCTTGATGCCAGCAATTGTGCCAATTGTGGTACTGGGAATGCTCAGCTAGGTCTTCTACGTCCTCATGCATCTCAAATTCTCAATGTATGTCCTCTCTGTCATCAAGGACAGACTGATTTCTGAGCCTTCTCTTATCCTTTTCTATGCTTTCATGTTCATTCCGCACTCCTTACTTTCCCTTGTCGCCCTCTGCTTTATCTTCCCCTCTCTCTGTACACTGTCTCTTTTTCACAGCATACAATCGGGTCATTATGGCACGTGGGGATGCAGGCAGCTCACACTCAACTTCATCAACATGGCTATCGTCTTCACCCGAATAAAACGCCTGGCAAGTATCGCTGTATGCATGAAAGTTCAACCAAATGCAGCTATAATGACCAGGCGTTCTATTCGGGTGAAGACGGTAGCCTTGTACGTGAGAGGCACAGTAAAGGGAAAGCTAAAAGAAATAATCAAAGAGGCAACAGTAAGGAAACTCCATAGGAAGGGGTAAAAGAATGGTCTTAGTGTGATCTTCATGTTTAGCTTATATATTTTTATCATTTGTTAATTTTGTTTCACAAAGTGCACTCTTTTAGTTGGCAGATATGAGAGAATATATGGTTTCACTGACAGAAACAGCCTCATTTCACCATGTTGATGCAGAGATATCCTGGTTCGACCTTCTCAGTGATGAGGACAGCCTAATTCGACTTTCAGTCAGCAACATAACTGGCTTGCCATTTTCACGAATTGACTTGACATGGATGAACTGCTTTGGTAACAGAGACAAAGTGGTTTGGACCTATCACTAAGAGCACCAACCTGGTTCAACCTTGTCAGTAACAGAAAAAAACAGTGAACTCCTTCAAGTAACTGAAATGACCTGGGTTAACACGGAGTCTTGTTCAACCCTGTCTGTCATGTGAATAATGATGGGAAGTGCAGGATGGTGTATCGTGTGCGGTCGGACACATAACGGATTTTGTTCATGAGATGGCGAAAGCAAGAGCAATCTGCCAGGATCGGCATTGTAGCCAAGAGGTGAAGACTGCTGGATGGTGCGACCAAAGGGACTTTCCAAACACAGTACTTTTGGAAGATACCAGCACGCATGGAAGCCAACTTTCTGATCACACTCAAAGCTGGAAGGCACAGGTTGCCTTAGTGGAGCTACCGAACGGGATGAAGGTTAGTTCAGCTTTGAAACATGGACTACAAAGCTCAACTCCTATCCTGCTCCTGTGTCCCACCACGTCTGTTGAAATCTTGAGAACAAAGTTTGCCAAAGTGGAATTCCTTATCACCTCTCTCTCTCTCTCTCTCTCTCTCTCTCTCTCTCTCTCTCTCTCTCTCTCTCTCTCTCTCTCTCTCTCTCTCTCT
>BFEA01000377.1:699892-709915 GCA_003427395.1 Chara braunii
GAGAGGTATGGCTGGCGCACTCGGCCGGAGCGGCTTGCAAAAGCTCCAAGTCTACTTGTGACGAGGATCGGACCGACTCCTGCGTGACGTGGTCGGGAGGGTCCCGCACTGCCCTGTGCGGTGCCGGACCGATGCGCTCGACAGCGCGCCCAGTCAGATATGGATGCAGACCCATGCACAAATCTTGCCAACATACTGCGCCAGGTGTATTCGTGCTTCGGTCGAATATGTCGCCTAAATGGTCTTTCCTTGTGACAGACCCCCGCAGGTTTTCTATATACAGTCTTCAAAGGAGGCCTAGGGGCATTCATATTCCAATCAATAGCAAAGCACGCCATCCTCGCTCCGTACGATTTGTCAAAGTGGATACGCTTCGGAGCAAACTTGTTCATTATAGAATGACCGGTTTCGTTGTCGTAGGTCATACGAGCTCGAGTATAGCACCTCATGCTCGACTTCGACGCCTCGCCAAATAAAAGTTTTGCAACATCCTTCTGAGCAGTGCTTCCGTTCTTGTACGCAGGTTGTGCACCTGTGCCCCCAAGAGCTCTGCAAACGGATGGAACATGCTCATGTAATGACCTGCCATAACACAGACTGAGAACACTGCTGATTTATGAAGTTCTACCGATGGAATGGATGCCTTGCCAAGATTCCCGCATTCTGCTATGTTTTCTAAGTCTGTACGTGTGCGTGCCTGTCTGAGTGCTTGTCGGCATGAGTGTGTGTGTGACCAGCGAGGGTCCTTGCTTGTTTGGCAGGCCCGTAGGGCCGAAACTTACCTGTGGTCGTGGCATTGAGGGTTGCAGCAGGGAAAACACTCAAGTAGTGGAGCTAGGGGCCCGCAGTGCTTAGAGCAGCGGAAAAACACTCAAGTTGCAGGTAGGCCGGTACCGCACCCAGTAGCAATAGATGTGCCGGGTACTCGAGGCCGAGCAGAAGAAGACAAAGTTGGCATTTTTAGAGGCCCAGTAGCGGTAGGCTAGGTCTAGGCCGGTACCAGTCCATCCAGTCTGAGTCTAGAGCCTGTAGGGGCAATATCAGAGTGTGTAATGATGTTTCCCTCCGAAAGGGAGGAGGTACCGGTTGCTTGGGAGGCCGAGCGGCCTGGAAGTCACCGCCCAGGAGGCAAGCAGGCCGCTATATCAAGAGGCCGAGCCAAGAGCTCGCCCTCATTCTTCAGTGTGCAAGTTTGGCGACACGCCGCTGGAGCGCTGGCTGGGGTGGCGCTGGGTACTACAACGCTGTTGGGAGGAAGAAGCCGGGGAGCTTCCACCTTGGCTATGGTGGAGCTCTACCGGTTGGAGGAGGAGGGGGAAGGAGACCAAGGAGGAGAGTGGTGGGGTACTTACCTGGCTATGGTAGACACCATCTTCATCACCTTGTTAGGCGCTGCATCTGGAAGGCCCCCGTGGGGGTAGTGCCACATCAAGGAAGCTCGGGACAGAGTCAGGCATAGCGGTTGAGTGAGCAGCGGCATAGTTGCATGGAGTTGACCTGGGGACAGAAGGGCAGCGACATCGCTGCTTTGGGTTGTCCTTTGGACATGAGGGCGAGCCCTCAGTTCTCCGCCATACCCTTGACCTGTATGTAGAGAAAGAGGAAGGATGGCCATGGCTATGGTGGACCCCATGTCGTGCCTGCAGTAGAAGTGGGATTCGGACATTGATTCTGGTTCAGCCATTCAACATTATTATTGTTATTTCTTGTTTGAATAAGAGGGGAGGAGATAAGGAGGAGGAGATTGGTTGGCGAGGGAGAAGAGCCTTGTCATTGGTCTATGCTGGAGTACATCATCTTCTTTTTCTTTCTTACTTCTTCTTCTTCTTCTTTCCCTCTCTCTCCTCTCAAGTTCATTCATTTCTTTTTGCAATTGGACGGCATTGTACTTTCTGATGTTTACACTTCGAAATTGGCCAGGATCGTAACATTGGTATCAGAGCGGATTCTACTTGTTGGCGAGAGTCGACTTTGCTGCCATAACCCTAACCCTAGTGGTAAGGGCTAACCACTTAGGGTTAGGGCGAAAGTTAGGGTTAAGTGGGGCAACGTGGTAAAGGGAAGCTGCCCCCACCTGGCAGGGCCGTGTAGGGTCGACACTAGACTCGGCCAGGTTGCTTGAGTGCATGCTTGTGGTGGCGAGACACAAGGTGGGACTTTGTGATGCAACTTGAGAGAGGCGACAGTGAAGGGCACCTACAACTTGAATCTGGACTTCAAGGAAGACGAGGAGTGACTTTAGGGCTCCCCTCAAGCTTGGAGAGAGATCCTCGCCATTTACCCTGGCCTAGTCTCACAAGCTCATCAGCGGCCTTCCTTATCAGCAAATCTGGTTTCTAGACCCTGAAAGATAGTGTCCAGACCAATCACAACAATCCAATCGTCTAGCTGCTTCTGGGCCTTGTTGGCCTCAGAAGTTGCCCACTTCAGCGCAGCCCCTACCAGGAGGGCCACTGTGGCACGTACCTTGTCCAGCTCTGGACAGGTATAACCCCTGAGGTGCAACCTCATTTGGGCTATCCAGTCTGAGATGTCCACTTTGGGGTCTTCCACAGTGAACTTGTCAGGCTGGGCCATCTTGGGAAACCGCGGTGTAGACTGGACATAGCTAGAATTTGGTCCCGGTGTGGGCACTATGCCAGGATGGGGTTGTTGTGGTGGTGAGGTAACAGGTGGAGGGGTAGGAGTAGGAGTGGGGGGAGGGGTAGGAGTAGGAGTAGGGGTAGGAGATGGTGGGAAGTGCCTGAAGAAGGCATCTGATAGTCGTTGCAGGGTGGTGTCCATCGAGGCCAATCTGGTCTCTACAGCTGTAATCCTGACATCCCAGGCTGAAAAAACATTCTTGGTACGAGTGGATTCCAGCAGGGCCCACTCTGCAAGATTCTGAACAATGTCAGAAATACGGCCATCAGACTTGGCCTTCTCAAAGCTCTCCAGCAGCTCAGCTTGTCTGGCTGCTGTCATTCCTTTCTGGACCGCTTCTACCTTTCCTCTCTCAATTCTTTCCACTTCCTTATGAGCTTTGGCAGCAATTTCCTTTGCTGCTCGCAGGGCGGCTTCCACCGGGTCCTCCACTACTTTTTCTTGTTTCCCCTCTCCGTCAGGCGTGGCTGTTTCCCCAACCTCCTTCTTTACCTCCTCTGCCATTCTGGTCTTTTAACCTTTTATTTGTTAGATAGATACAGATAAAATAGAAGTAAAACAACTCAGATTACCGTTCACACCTAGAACTCAGATAACGAGAATTAGTGTTGCATACCGTAACGGTGCAGACCAAAACAAGAACCGACCTCTCTCACAAAGTACAAGATAGCGTAGCGGAAGACTTAGATACCAATGATCCGAACAATCAATGTTGCAATGCAGCCCCAAACATATATCATCATCATCCCGTGGTGTGAAGGGGCCTGGCGCTCACACACGAAGATTGCGCCAGTCCCCAACCATACACAGACCAAGAAGAGGGGGGTTAGACGAAGAAGAGGGGAAGATGGGACAGGTAGCGAGAGGGTGAAGAAGAGATGGTGGACTTAGAAGAGGAAGAAGAACTCTCTCTCTCTCTCTTTGTCCGGTACTAACCTGTGAAGTTGGCGCCTTGATGCACGTACCTCGAGTGCTGTTGCCGAATCCTGAAGACTACTCCTGCCTTCTGCCTACCCGTGAAGTGCATGGGAACTCCCTATGTACTACCTCGGCCTCCCTCCTGACTCTTGCCACTGCCAAAACGAGCCAGGGCCTGGCGCTGCAGCTCCTGCTGAGGCTGTTGTGGGAGCAGGCCAAAAATAGCCTGTTCCTAAAACCCTGGTTTGGTGCCTGAGTGTCAGGACAGGTCGATCTTATGAGGGCCCGAAAGTGGCCCTCCGTTTCAGGCTGAAAAGACTCAGGGCCTGGACGACCCTGTTTTAGGTTGAAACGACATAGGGCCTGCAGGCCCTTGTTTTCAGGCTTTCAGACTGAAACAACACAGGGCCTGTAAGCCCTTATTTTCAGGCTTTTAGGCTGCAAACGATGATCGGGCCCTGCAGGCCCGTATGGCTACGTAGTATCCCACACCCCCCCCTCCTTGAAAGACCGGGAGGGTGAAGCTGTCTGTCGGAGGGATGGACCATAGTCCGGGAGGGGCAGGTCATGACATTCCCTTAGCTAACGTTCGCCGCTTGTAGTGAGCGTAGATCAGCAGTGCGGATGTTTTCAAATCTGCTCTTGAAATCCATCCAGTGTCGTCGGGATCGCATGCTTTGAATGTAACCTTGTACTGTCGAGGCTTGCTGCCGTACTTGCGATCCGTGATGATGCGGTCAACTTCCTGATGACCATCCATAGATGGAGGATCTTGCGATCTTCGGCCCGGGAAGTCGTCGCTCTTAGCTGGTGTATATGTCGCCAGCTTCAAGGCATGAAAGACTGGATGGACCGTCAGATGTGGGGGGATGTTGATCACAAATGAGGGGCCATCGGGCTCATCGCCCGCGGCTGATGTTACGGGCCATGGTCCAAACCACTTGGGAAGCAGTTTGCGTGAAACATCCTGCTCAAGTGCAAACTCTTCTGCGGAGACCCACACCAGATCACCGGCGCAAATGGGACATGGCACGCGACGCTTGTTGGCTTGCTGCTGCATGCGGACTTAAGCCTTTTGCATGTTCGCGCGGGCTTGAGCCAGCAGTTCCCTGTACTTCCGGACGGAAGCGGGGGAGCAACCAACGTCTATGTCGGTTGTTCGTGGGAGGGGAAGATCAGCGAAGATACGGCCTTTCCGGCCACCGTGGTGCAACTCGAATGGAGTCACGCCAATCGCCGGATGCATCGAAGTGTTGTAGGCGAATTCGATGTGTGGGAGGCGGTCAACCCAATCCTTCTGATCCGGATGGATGAGAGTACGAAGCATCATTTGAGCGGTTTGATGTACCCGCTCCGTTTGCCCGTCCGTTTGTGGATGCCGACCCGAACTTGGTTTCATCTTCGTGCCGGATTCCTGCATGAGAGAAGTCCAAAATGCCGACATGAAGCAATTGTCGCGCTCGCTGACGATGCCTTTCGGTACGCCGTGGCTGCAAATCCAGCCGGTGTGTAAGAGGCGCACAAGTTCGGGAGCCGTGGCGTAGTACTTGCAAGGAAGAAATCACGCATACTTACTCAAACGGTCAACGGCCGTGAGGATGCCGTCGTGCCTGAGGCGGTCGCGGGGAAACGGACTGGTGACGTCCATAGCAATGGAGAGGCCGGGTTCCCGTGGCATAGGCATCGGACGCAACTCGCCGTAGGGATTGCGGTTGTGGGGCTTGCTTCGTCAGCAAACTTCGCAAGAGTCGCAATACCGAGTGACATCGGTAATGAGGTCGGGCCATCGGAATCGTTGTCGAAGTCGTGCAATAGTGCGATTGACTCCGAAATGGCCGGTGAGTCGCGAGTCATGGTACTCCCCGAGAAGGCGAGTCCTAAGACGACGGTCTCGTGGAACACACAATAAGTCTTTGCCTCTCGAGTGGAGGAGCAAGTACCCGTCGACGATGCGATAGTGGCTCGCAGGCGGGTGATCCGGAGATAGTTGTGCATACAACGTGGCGAAATCCGGATCAGACTCATAGCCCCGGATGAAGTGTCGTTGGAGTTCCTCGTCGAATGCGAAGGCATGGTGTGTCATAGCGCAAAGATCGGGCCTTCGCGAGAGTGCATCTGCGGCGCGATTGGAGAGGCCGGCGAGATGTTTCGGTGTGAAGTCAAATTGGTCGATGAAGTACATCCATCGTCCGATCGTGCTGCTCACCGTATCCTGCGTCTTGTAGTAGGTCAACGGGTTGTTGTCCGTGACCCATGTGAACCTACGATGCCCAAGTGAATTGAGAGCCATCACGAACGCGAGCAGCTCCTTTTTCCTTGCATCATCAAGTGAATTGATGGGAGGCACTTTGTGGCTGAAATACTCCACGGGGTGCCAGTCGTCGCCGTCGTGTTGTTCCAAGACTGCCCCAATGCCACAACCGGAAGAGTCAGTTGTCACTCTCGTTGGCAGGGTGGGGTCGTAGATGCTAAGGGCGGGTGCCATAAGCATGGTCGTCTTGAGTGCTTGGAATGACCGGCGTGCGTCGTCATCGAATACGAATGGCACCTTTGGCGATTGTAATCTCGTCATAGGTGTGGCAGTCCTTGAGTACCCAGTGATGAAGCGTTGATAGTAGCTGACCAACCCCATGAATGAGCGAACGTCCGTGGTGTTGGTGGGCTCGGGCCATACGCGGATGGCCTCGATCTTGTCCGCAAGCGGACGGATGCCTTGCGACGTCACATAATGTCCCAAGTACTCCAACTCTTGCCGCGCAAATTCGCATTTGTCGCGGTTGGCTTTGTACTTGGCTTGTCGTAGCCGCTCCAAAAGGTGCGCAGGTGCTCCAGATGCTCGTCCAAACTCCGGCTGTACACCAAAATGTCGTCGAGGTAGATGAGTACGAATCTATCCAGCATGTGTCGGAACTCCGTTGTCATAGCCGCTTGGAATGTGGTCGGGGCATTCGTAAGGCAAAAAGGCATAACCAGCCATTCGAAATGCCCATATCTGTCTTAAACGCGGACTTGTAGCGGTCCTCCTGTCGGATCTCGAGTTGGTGATATTCCGATTTGAGGTCAAGCTTGGAGAAGAACTTGGCGCCGCCCAGTCGTTCGAGGAGGTCGTCGATGCGCGGAAGAGGGCCGACGTTCTTGACGGTTTGCGCGTTCAGCTTGCGATAATCGATGCACAACCGCAAATCCTTGTTCTTCTTCCGGACGAAGAGAACGGGAGCTCCGTATGGCGAAGAGCTAGGCCGAATCCAGCCTTTCTCGAGAAGGTCGTCGAGTTCTGCCCGCAGCACACTTAACTCTTCCTCACTCATGCGGTAGATGCAACCACGCGGAGGTACGGCCCCGACCTCGAGGATGATCTCGTGGCGGATGGGCTGATCCGGTACTACTTCGTGTGGGGATTCGAACATGTCGTCGTAGGCGTCGAGAAACTCGGTGATGCGTGGGTCCGATGATGAGTCCGTCGATGGAATGTCATGGGGCGGGAGGGCGTGGAGAAAACATACCCCCATCTCCTCGATGTCATCCCTGATGATGGAAACTTGAATGCTTGCGGCGGACACCACGTGGCAGCTGATCGAAGGGTGAGGAGGAGGCACCGTGCATGGGACTAGTACTCCATTCCAGTCACGAACGTGAACGGTGCAGCAGTAGAAGTTCATCGGGTGAGCCTCGCTTCGCAACCATGACATGCCCGAGATCATGTCGAACTTGGTGTCCAAAATGTCGAAGGACACGGCCTCGCTTGCATGCGGGGCAAAGTACACGGGGACATCATCAATGCATCCGTCGATTGACTTGTGCGTGTGACCGTCAGCCAACGTGACTTGCGTGGGCTGCAACTTCCTCCGAACGTATGGCCCAAGGCCAGCGCGTACCATAAAGTCTTGGCTCATGTAGTTGCGAGTAGCTCCGCAGTCGATCAAAGCGCTGCAGGTCGCCTCTCCGATCTGAATGCGTATGTACAACAATGGCGCATCGATGTCGTCGTACCGTTGTGTCTTCAACTCGCGGTCGATCTGCGCAACGTAGTCGTGAAGGTTGACAGCCTCTACTCCGGTGTCCATCAACGGAGTTGGTACTGCAGTGTGCAAGTAATCCCGCATTTGTGCCATGAGCACGTTGCAATGCGGTTTCGGCAATCGACCGGACGGGGGAAGGGGCATCCATTGGAAGTCCGCAAACGTCAATGGGTCGAGCTCGTCAAGTATTGACCATGACGTCGAATCCCCGACGATAGATGGCAGCGAAGCTGCCGAATCGGTTGCCGATGGTGGTGAAACTGTGCATTCGGTGGATTGTTGCACGTGGAGTGGTTGGTCCAACGGTGGGACCAAGTGGACAGCATAATCCTCGTAAGTGAACCGAGGACTTGCGACATTCGCATCCTCCCCAGATGTGTAGGAGGCCGCTAGCAAGGCGGCCGAATCTGGCGGAGTGAGAGGTGGAGTCGCCTCACCTCCCGCACAACTCAGTTTCTCGAGTTGATGCGAGGCCGAACATCCTCCTTGCCTTGATCCGGGCATTGGGAGGTCTTGTGCTTGGTGCTGTTGCACCAATAGCAGCAGCCATACCGCCCGCACCACTTGTATTCGGCCTCGGTCAAGTGAAACTTGACCCATGGTGCTGGCTGTCCGTTTCCGGCCGGCGATGCGGTTTTCGCCTTCCCTTTTCCTCGGGAGTTGTTGTTGCTTCGTGGCTGGACAGCGGCCACCTGATCTCCCTCACGTGATGCTCGGGTGGCTGCCGTGTCTTCCACAATGTTGTTCGGTTGGACTGCAGCGACATGCTGCGGACGCGGACCAAATTTTCCTTTCTCCACATAGGTTGGCTGCCACGCTGACTTCTCATGTGCAGCCGCCCTATTGGTCTTGATGATCTCCCTTGCCTTGTCGATGATTTCGGCGAAGGTCGTGTATTGCTCGCGATCACCAAGTGCGAGGCTCAAGGCGGCACATGACTGGTTGTAGAACTCTCGGCGCAAATGCGAAAATGACAATTCGAGATTGGGCGTTGCCGCGATCTGTTGCCATTCCGTGAGCCAGTCGCGTGTCGATGTGTTGCCTTGCGTCATAGCGAAGTCCACGATGAACCGCTTCTCCCATAGCCTCGTTAACTCTTCCCAAGAGATCTTCTCATGCAGATCCACGACCTGGACGCCGTGAGTGGTTGCCAGGTGGCTGAGCCAGATCTGCCATCCGCCCTTTGAGTTGAGGGACAGCGCGTCGATGTACGAGTGCTCGGGGACAAAAAGAATCCGAAGTTGCGTCGTAAAGCCCTCCCACCAGGTGACCGGGTCGTGATGCGTATAATCATCAAACTTTTCGATTTGGAATGTCAGCATCTTGTAGTGCTGCGCACTGGTGTTGCCATCCTTGTTGGGCCGCTGGTGCAGTTGCTGAACCTCGGTCTTCAAGGTGTCCAGCTGCTTGCTGATGGTGGCTCTGCTGACGTGGCACTGTACCAACCGGGAATGCAGGCAAAGGGTTGCGTGGGAGGGAAAACGCAGGTAGGTAACCAACCAAGCTATACTTTCCTCCCGGTCCTAATCAACATAATAAAATAAAAAAATAAAAGAAGAGGATCACCCCCCCTTTTTTTTTTGTATATCTGTCCATCTTGTTATGAGTTAGGCATCTCAGAGGAGTACTGTGAGCGAGATCTAGGCCAGGTTCCGCAAAGTTTCGGCTTTCACAAAAATGCGATCTTGATTTTTTTTTTTGCAAATAGAGTAGAGATGCGATTTTGAGAAAAGAATTAAATCCAGTTTCTGAGAATATGACAACCTCCTAATATGCCTATAAACGAAATGCTGATAAGCTTCGCAAGATTTGGTTTCCAAAAAAAATTGCGAGATAGAATGGAGATTCGATTTTCAAAACAGAATAAATGATAAATCCGGTTTCCGAGAATATGACCACCTCTATCGTTATCCTAGTATGCCTAGAAAACGAAGTGCTAACATCAGAAATTTTGGCTATGTATGCGAATATCAGAGAAACGGAATGCTACTTTCAGAAATTTTCAGATATTTGTTGCGTGAAAACGAAATGCTAAGATCAGAAATTTTCAGATAAAACGAAATGCTATTATCAGGAATTTTCAGATATTTGTTGCGTGAAAACGAAATGCTAACATCATAAATTTTCAGATAAAACGAAATGCTATTATCAGGAATTTTCCGATAAAACGAAATGCTATTATCAGAAATTTTCAGATACTTGTTGCGAGAAAGAAAAAAAAAATTCAGAGATTTGACGAAGTCCTACTTGATTTACTAATAAACAATCTATAGATCAAGCAAGCTGGCTACTTGATTGAGCGGGTCCTCTGATTGAGAGGTCCGCTCCGATACCAAACTGTTGCGTACCGTAACGGTGCAGACCAGAACAAGAACCGACCTCTCTCACAAAGTACAAGATAGCGTAGCGGAAGACTTAGATACCAATGATCTGAACAATCAAT
>BFEA01000377.1:765248-776770 GCA_003427395.1 Chara braunii
TGACTGTACAAAGTGAGACTGGGACTGGGTACCGCTGACTAAGCGAAGTTGGACTCACCACTTGCCCACTTGCCTCTGGTCTGCTGTGTATAACGTGAGAAGAAATTTGAAAGGCCACTTCCGGACCTTCCGGAAGTTTGCGGACTTGGCCTTTCGGGATTGTAGCAGCTACGAGCTTGACCTTTCAGGACTGTAGTAGCTACGACCTTGACCTTTCAGGACTGTAGCAGCTACGACCTTGACCTTTCAGAACTACCACAACTATGACCCCTATGCAGGTATGACCCCTACTTCGACAGGTCTAAGGCAAGACCCGACAACTACTCAGACCTACGACAGACAACTTTCAACTACTAACACACAGGTCAGGGGTTCAAGCCTCACAGGGTCGACTCGAAACACAGGTAAGGTAGGGTAAGGTGAGGTCTGGGGATCGAGCCCTGGGATCCGCATCTGTGTCTGCAAAAGGTGAAAACCGTTTCAGGATAGAAGGTGTTAAGGATTTCCATAGAAGTCACTAATTATAAGTTAGTAATCATCTGTATTGATGAATTATTTCAAATTGTTACAGACAATGGACCCAGGATTCCAGGAGTGGTAGAAGCTCATCTGATGCCAGACAAAGCTGCGATGTTTAGTGGTCTCGGTTAGCTGATGTAGGTGCTGAACCTGTCAACACAGGAGCTTGAGACCTGGTAGAGAGATCTGGGGATCTGTAGAGGGTGGAAGGCAATCAAGTGGCCAACTGGGGACTGCTGCTAGGTCTACGATGGTTGAAGCTGGGGTGGGTCACGCTCCCCTGTAGCCTAACATGTGGGTGACATGAGACCGAGGTTAGACCGGGTGGTATGCACAGGACAGCTTCCTTCGGTTTTCAGTAGGGTGATAGCATCTCTTGGAATGTAGGGTTTGGTAGAAGTAAAAAAAAGGTGAGGAGCGGTCCATGGATTTTCCCTTTTTGCATAGCAGAGTGGTCCATGGATTTTCCCTTTTTTCATAGCACCTTCTGAAATACTTCTCGACCGAGGCTGGGTAATGGCTTCGGTATTATCCAAAGTATCATCAAATACCCATTGTAATCTCATTTATTCTTATAAGGAACGCTGGGCCTGGTTCCCAGCACGGAAACAACAAAAAAAAGAAAAAAAAAAAGAAAAAAAAAAAGAAAAAAAAAAGATAAAAAAAACTTAAAAAAAGTGTGGTATTCCTTCCAGTCTTCCGCTCTGCGTCACTCTCCTGCTTCTATAATGCTACGGTTGTGGAATAGACTCCTCCCCTTCCAAACGAATAGAGAGGGGTAGGGGTTTCGTCAATCGCTGTTCACCACCTTCCACATCTACAGTTCACCCAACCTTTTCCTCCTGTCCTTTTCTAAACACAGTCGACCCTTTGTTGTTGTTATTGTTGTTTGTTTGTTTGTTTTTTAAATACAGCTGTCTTCTCCTCATATGGGGGACAGTTGTATTTTTTTCAACTACCCTATTTTCTTCTCTCAATATTGTTTCGCCTTACACTAGCTACTCGTATCTATGCTCCACTCTAATCACAAACCTGACAAGCATATCCCTGAATAATGACCAAACCACAGACAACGAGCTAGAGCCTCCTACAGACGACAAACTGGCACCAACTATGGACCTAATACACCCTAAGCCAAGGAGACAAGCCTGAGGGTTATGGGTCTACCAGTCGCTATATGCTTGCAGAATTGTTGGTCCCATCGAAACCAGTATATACACGTACCTTGACTATCCTAAGGTTATGAGTCTATACCTACCTAGCTCCGCTCTGTGCGGGGAGCAGCACCCAAGCTCCTTACTCCTGTGTGGGCCGGAAAGTCCCAAATGACTTCCACGACCAGCCAGGAGGGACAAGCTGACTGTCTCAGTCGGTGAACCCGAAGTATGCCACACAGGGGGTCGTGGGGATTAGAATGGATGCCGTGGGCAATAGAACCCACAACCTCCTGTGTACCACTTACGTGCTCAACCAACTGATCTAGCCCGCTTGGCCACGGTCGACCCTTTGTAAGATTAGTCTTCCTGAAATATACTCAACGTTCGCACTGGCGTTTTTGCAGTTCTAGCTTCGTTGTCTTGTCGCTGTCTTGTCGTTGTCGATAAAAGCCTATAATTCTTGTCGTGAGGTATCCAAACCACAGGGTTGAGTTGGGTTCTCTCCAACTTACCTTGTAGGGTGTCTTTGGAACGGACAAAGTTACCTTCCTTTTCGCGTTATCTTCCCCGTCTCTTTCTCACCTATAGTATCACCTTCCCTTCCCTCCACTTGGTTGCTCTCCTCTGTTTTCAAGCCTCCCTTCTGATACGAAGGTTCCTTCTTAGCCGATCCGCTTTGAACTCTGCTCTTACAAGCTCGGCCCCTCTTGTCGCCACTTGTGTCCCTCGTCCGCTTCTCCTCCTCCTCTTCCTCCCTTCCTTCCTCCTCTCCTCCACTTCTTCTGACCCTCTTACCTTCCCCCTTCTTGTGATCTCTTCTCTCCCGCATTAAAGGACTAACGCCGTGCCAGTAGGCGCGGCCTTGGTGGTTATGGTGTGGCTCTGCTCTACGCTCCTCTCTCCTCGAGTGGTTGCGGCAATGGCGCCCGCGATGGCGTGTGGCGTTCGTCACCAAAGCTTTCAATTCGAGTTTCCCGCTGTGAGCGCGCACGAGCGTTGCCGCTTGTCGCCGCGTACCACACGGGCAGTGTTAGCGTATCGCTTTGTTGGAATCTGCACGGGTTGTTTTGGGAGAAGGGCAGGGCTGGTCCCCGGATGGACCGGCCGGTGGCCCGGGCCGGTTCCCTCCCGGTTGCCCCCAGCGCATTTTCGCTGGGGGCTGAATTTTTTTTTTTGCCGGCGCGTATGTGTTCCCGAGGTCTCGTGGGGGCGGGCCCTGCCCCGCAATTTCGAAACCGGGTCCTGTAGGCCCGGATTTTTCAAGTCCAGAAAGTGGCCAATCTTGGCCGCCGATCGTCGCAGATCAGCGGCAAAGATCGGCCAGGACCCCATTTCTTAAGAAAAACGGGCAGAGGATATCCGCCACTGATCTGTGCAGATCAGCAGCGGAGAAAAGCCACACATTTTTCCTAAGATGTGGGTCGGGTAGGCCCCTTCTCCAATTTGTCATCTTGTGGTCCAATGGACCAGTTACCATTGGCAACATCTGATGCTCTTTCACCCTCAGCCACAAGGGGAACACTATGCTTCAGATGGGACTCTGCTGAGATTATATCCTTCTGCGACGTCCATGCCATCTGTGGAAAAAGTTATGGGTTCGGATTTTGGAATCGTGATTTCAGAGCCGTCCGAGGTGCAATCCCAAGAATGGACCTAAGCTATATTCTTCTCTCTATCTATCTCCAATGGACCTTGCTCCACTACATGTATCTGGACAGACTGCCAGGCAAGATACTTCCGGACTGACAACTCACCTTATGTAGAAACCAACAAACAGAAAACGCTCTCCCTCCACGAGCTGAAAGCTGGAACCATAACTTTTCTGCTGTCGAAATATACTCTGGAAGAGCTATAATTTCGGGCAAGGACCTTCTCTCATCATATCTGGTTCAGCTCATGGGGTATCAATATCAAATGACATACTCTACGAAGTGCTCCAGCCACGGGGGGGTCGTATAAGTGAACTTGCTTACTTGACCCCTCCCCGAGGAAGCCATAGTTGCCTGAATATGTCAATTATAACCCCCTGCCCCCCTCTGGAAGCCCCCTGAAAAATATTGTACCTTGAAAATTTTATTGCGGATTCGGACAGCTCTTGAAGAGCGCAGTCCGAATCTGCCCCCCCCCCCCAAAAAAAAGAAGATATTTGGGCACTTTTTTTTCAAAACCGGTTTCCCGGTTCACCCCCCCTGGGCTGGTCCGCCTCCGGTTGGACCGGGGTAGCTCAACCGGCCGGTTGCCGGCCCAGCACTGGAGCAGGGTGCTTTTTTACCTTTTCTGTGAGTACAATGGGCCATGGAAGAGCATGCTGCTCTGAGACCAACCATTCATGCACAGCCCTCCTCACCAAGATAGCACCATGACACTCACATAGACAAAGCACGCACGAGATGGGAGCTCAGAATAGTCTTGGCCAATCAACTGAAGTACGCAAGATTGTCTAAGTACCAGAAAGTTCGGCTATGGCTGCCAAACAACTCTCTCAGGTATGGTTGCTCTCCCTCAGCTTTGCCCTCACTTCCTGCTCTCTCTTTGGCCAAGACCTCTCTCGTCTCTGAATACCTGTCTCAGCTCTCTCCCATACTTCGACTGCACTTGATCTGGCTATGGCTACTTCCTATAGGCGCCCAACACCGTTGACTACTACTGTCAGCCAGGATCACAAAATAGTACTGGTTGCAATATCTTCAAGGAGCAAACCAGATTGTCTCGGAATAGGGTAGCAGCACTTCCACATGGACTCCCAATGGAATAGGTGTTGATAGCTTCCTCAGGTGAGTTTTATGTACATGCTCATCCACCTTCCAGAGTCCTTCTGGTTGATCCCCTTGCTTTTGCCTGTTGCTTCCGGAAGTTTGCAGAATTTCCTTGGACTTGACTGCCTGACTGGAGCAACTGATGCTTGGCCTTACGGTTTCTGCTCTGCTTAAGTCTACCGGTGCTCCGACCCATAACTAAATCGAACGGGACTTACTACGACAACTTACTTAAAGCTAGCCCAGCTAGGCAGTTGCCAACATTGTACGAACAAAAGCTACTCTTTCTGGGAATTCGTAACTATTATACACACAACTGGGCTATCCTGCCCAAAGAGTCGTGAACATTGTACATGCGGCTACGGCCATCAATGGAACAAGGACTGGGACCCGAGACTAGGACTTGGGACTGGCACAGGGGATTGAGATGGACTGGGACTCGGGACTCGTACATGGGGCTGGGACCAAGGCTGCAGCGGTGAAATCCCTTCAATCATTCAATGCAAACAAATATCCAGAAAACTTTCTAATCACCTCTATGTCAGTGTCGAGTTAAACAGTTTTTAAACTCCTTTTCAAAGTCTTTGCGTTCTGCTGTTATGATGAGGATTGGTGAGGCTCCAGGGGACTTGCTCCTATTGTTATGGCTGTGGCGCATTGCGTTCGCAACCTAAGAATATTTGGAAGGAGGGAAGAAATGTCAAAGTTGTGTGCTGTGAGACTGAGATTCACCTCTCTTTTCCCTTCACTGCATGATATGCACACTGATGATGTCATTGCCGAAAAGTATGTGCCATCCATATTGCTTATGATGAAAATGTGTGATCAGTTCGGGGGAATATCATCCTCCAGTGCATGTATTGGTATCACTGGAATACCCTACTGCTATCGATTCTTCTTGACAAAACATAACTATGCTGCAATTGTTTCCCTCTCTTGCGTCTGTGCATCTTGCAGCATTTTGAGGCCACTGCCGATGACATCCAGCCACAAGTAATCGCCATCGAGCCGCTTCCACCAAATTTTGAGGTAAGGAAAAATCTCAAGGTAGTGTACGCTTGCAACTCACAATAAGAGGACATTCCAGTGAAACTCTCTTCCTCTCAGTAAGAAGATTAATGGAGGGTAGATAAGGTTAGGCCCGTTATGGACATTACTGGATGCTGCTGCCCCCAGCTACAGATTATCTCACCAACTTATGATGTCGCATCTGATGGCCATGGCAAGCACCAATATGCTCTCATCACAATGCCACATAATCCGTACTTCTTCCACCCCTACACTCTCTACCCAGCGCAGGAGACCACTTACCAGCCGCCGAGAACGTCAACAACAGTCCCCGCAATACCTTCCAATGCTGCCGACCCCATCAGCCCTGCCTCGCCAACTTTAGGAAGTGCTGCTCAGGGAACCGCTCTCTGATACCAAAATGCAAGGAACCAACCAATGGGGCCACAAATTTTCCGAGCAGCAAAAGACTCGAAGCAGAACATGCATATTTAAGCAAGATCGAAAGCAGAATTATAAATCTGAAGCTGACGACCACACCCTTAACGAATCCATGACAAAACACTTCTTCGCAAAAATAAAAGGTAACGCTAGAAATAACAACATCGAAGGGTTGAAGGACCCAGACAATCAGAACAGGGTCCACCTATCAGGCTCGGGAATGGTGAAAATAGCCAGATCGTTCTACGTACAGCTCTACGAATCCAAAACACCTTCCCCCCTCCCCTCAGCCCACTCAACAGCACGGCAGCGTATGATGGCCTACTTGGAGAAGACAATCACACCAGAACAGACCGAGGGGCTGGACAAACCACTCTCGTTGGGGGAACTTTACACAGCCTTGACTCAGATGGGTAACGATAAGGCCCCGGGCATTGATGGACTATCGAAAGAATTATGGGTCCACTTCTGGCCCACACTAGGAGAGGACCTTCTCAAATTTTTCAATGACAGTAGAGACCGAGGAGGACTAGGCCAATATCTGAGTACAAGTGTAGCATCGCTACTCCACAAAAAAGGCGAGAAAGAGGAGTTGAAAAACTATAGACCCATCTCGCTACTCACAACCCCCTACAAAATCCTAGCGAAAGCACTGGCCAACAGAATAATAAATCTGACAGACAAGTGCTTCCACATCGACCAAGAGGGCTTCATCCCAAGCCGGTACATACTCGACAATGTGATGACTTTGAACGAGGCGGCCAAAAAGATAACCGAAGAAAGGATGAAAGCAACGATCCTGTTTTTCGACTTCGAAAAGGCCTACGACCAAGTCAATTGGGACTTCCTTCACGCTTGCATGGAAAAAATGGGGGTTGGCCCGAACTTCAGGGATTGGGTCAAAGTGTTGTACGCTGACGCAACCGGCAGGGTGCTGGTCAATAGGATCCTATCGGATACTTACCCCATCTCCACATCCTTACGACAAGGTGACCCCCTAGCTCCGCCCATTTTTCTCTTCATTATGGAAGCCATAGCATCCTTCCTCCGCAAAGATCCGTCCATAATCCGGCTCACCGAACGGAACTTCAACCCACTCCACGACTTCGCCCTACCCACCGCTCTGATGTTCGCAGACGATCTCACAGTTCTGGTCCGTGCTAATAACAGTTCCTTCCAAGCTCTCGCGAGGGCTATGGAGGCTTTCCGTCTCGCTTCCGAAATGAAGGTCAACTGGAGCAAGACCGAAGGATGGTGGCTAGCAAACGAGACGCCCCCCCAACCCGAGGGCACAGCCACACCCATGTTGTGGTCCACAGGCGAACAGGCACTCAGATACCTAGTTGTCATGGTCGACAAGGATGGCGTGTGGCCGGGCATGGGCCACAGCTTAATTGCTAAAGCAATAACTCGCTTGGCCCCATGCATGAACGCACAGGCATCGCTGATCGGGAGGGCACTCATTATGAACACAACCATCTTCTCCACACTATGGTACATCACAGCCATCTGGTCTCCTCTGGATGCCGACTTCCAAACCATAAAGGCTAGAGCAAGATGCTATCTTTGGACAGGGGACCCCAACCGAACCTCATGCATCAACAGGGTAGCATGGAGCCACGTCATTAGGAAACTGCAGGAGGGAGGCCTAGGGCTAATCAACCCCAAGCAAGAATCAACAACAGTACAGATGAAATGGATCATCAATATCCTGACCAGACAATGCCTACTATGGACCAAGATGGCGCTAGACAGCATAAGAAACCTAACACCGATAAGCTCCCCACCGAACATGAGCGGCTACTTCTGGATTATGGCAAAGGAGTGGACGATAAGATCAAGCAGACCCCGCAGAAACACCACACGTAACTCAGTCAACCAGGCAGCCCCAACACCCAACCCGTACTGGACCCCGACTCTGAAAGCCTGACAAAGTATGATGCGAAGCAAACGTGGCACGGCGGAGAACAAAGAAGAGGCCCTGAGACAACCGCTGTTTTGCAACGAGTGGATCAAGGACCCCGAGGGTAGTCCCTGGTCACTAAGAACGAAGGACCAAAGATGGCTGTCGTGGGTTGAAAAAGGGGTGTGTCAGGTAAAACACCTGTGGGCAGAAGAAGGGGGGAATGGCGAACGGAACAAGAACTCCGGAACACCCTAAAAGGATGTCACGCTCTCGCAGACAACCTAAGTTCAATCCAGAAGAGCATCCCACCCCCTTGGCTCCACCTCTTGAACGAAGACTTCTCCTGGAAACCAGGGGACTGGGGTATACTCGTATCCCAAACTTCACCGAACAGAGCATACCGGTTCGCATCCCGCACCTCAGCCACCGGCTACCTTTCCAAATTTTACTCCTATCCCATC
Source organism: Chara braunii (assembly GCA_003427395.1). NCBI lineage: Eukaryota > Viridiplantae > Streptophyta > Charophyceae > Charales > Characeae > Chara > Chara braunii. The sequence continues at coordinate 773,497 of BFEA01000377.1, forward strand.
GCCAATCACAACCTCCAGGAACTAGCCATTCTCAACAGAGAACCTTTGCTAGAGACGATAGAGTCCCTTCCTTCTTCGAAAAGTGAGGGTAACAAAAACCACACCATGGATAATCTTCCAGCCTGGCCTCAGCATAACGGAGCTCAAATTCGATCGCTCAAATTCGATCCTAAGGAGTGGATATGGAAACAAAGCAAAACCGGAAAAAACAGAACGATATTGGATTACGACGTCAAATTCGGGTACAACCTAGGCCTACTGACCACAGACCCCAACACCAAACTTGCAGACAAATGGAGAGAGACACTGAGCCTAGAGCCTACAACCTCAATATCCATCCCCTGGACAAAATACCTCCCCATCAGACCAGCTAAAATCCGTAGCTTACAGTGGCTCCTAGCCCATGCAGCACTCCCTGTTAACCGGTGGCTCCACAAAAGAAGAAAACACTCGGATCCCGACAGCTCTGAACTATGCGTAATGTGCGATGACAACGTCCCTGAAGACATCCCCCACTGCCTCCTCTACTGCAGCCAGGCCTCCTGGATACGGAACAAAGTCCGAAACCTATGGTCCCACCTCTTCTCATCCCCTCCCCCCAACCTCACCCCTCTGAACATCCTACTGCTATCTAACATCCCCGACACCCTCAGAAGTGGAAAAGCGGTCTGGTTCCACTTGATCAGGAAAATAGCCCTGTGGGTCATATGGAAAAGGAGATGTACCAGGACAATCGAGGGTTCAGAAGTGGCCAAGGAGGAAATGTGGAACCTGCTGCTGAGGATGGTGGAAACAGAGATCCGATGCAAATGGAGGAATATATCGACAGCAATGAGAGGCAAACCTGAATGACTCACACTCAGGAGACGAATCTTCATGAGAGACTGGTTGCTACAGGGGAAGATCGCGACAGTCTCAGACAATAAGTTACACTGGAAGAAATGGGCCACTACAACAACGACAAGGATTGTAGCCCCGAGAGGGACAAATTGAGGTTCTAGCCTCACACGGATAAATATCTCTCCCGGTTTTCTCATGCTTCAATACCTATTCGACAGAACCAACAGGGTATCTGAGAGGAAAGCTAGGGTAGGGCAAGCTGACAGTCAATCCTCCCTTACAGGAGTAATCAATGCTGGTCAGGGTTTCTTCGGCCAGACGGAAGGAAGCGTGGGTGTGTACTATGTTGTATTCAATCTTGACTTGCCGGGGGAATAGGAACCGGACTGACGCTCCCCAGAATGGACACGGAGCACAGGTCCATAAGGAGAGCACACCAAATGGGAACACACTGACACTGAAGTCTCTTCATAATGAAAGCCCAACTTTTTGCCTCTGCTCATCAATACAACCACAATGTAGCAGCTCTACTACAGTATGACCGCCTATACTACTATGCTACTCCCTCTCTATATGCAGCCTACTTCTCCCCCTCACACTCTCTTCTCTCTCTGTCCGCTCCCCTAACAATGCTGCAGAGTTGGACCACCACGGATATGCTCTTTGGCCATCACCAGGTAAGTCCACCTGTTCCCACCACTGTCGTTCTTCCCCTGATCACCAAACCGCAGCTAACCCGCGTCTGCTGCTCCCCTTCTTCGTCAACGAGCACTGACCTGGCTGCGTGGGCTCTGCCAAGAGCTAGTGCTGGCAGCCAGTGCCTTCGAATGTGTGGAATGCTGGGGCCTCCTCTCTTTTGTTGTCTCCTGGAGGCTGCGGCTACCTGACTGAAACTGCGTTTTTCCCAGACTGAGTACCAGGGCCCCCGCCTCTGCATCGAACCTGGAGGCTGGGCCTACCGGTTAGTTGGGGAAGCTGCACCCACCCTTCCTTTTGACAGTCTCACACCGGCCTTCACAAATGACTGACGGACCCTTTTTCTACCATGGCCTTCACTTAGGGCCAGGCCTAATTTTTCTGGGCTGCCTCAGGTGGAGGCCTGTTGAGGCCCGAAGCCTCACATGTTTCTTTTCCATTTTCTGAATGACTTGATTGTTTCGCCGATTCGTATGTACAAAATTACAAATAACATATGAAGTTTATGAACATTTGAACAAATTATGTACTCGAGCAATGCAATGAAATTACAAGCGCTTTGTAAATAAGAGTGTTCTCTGAGGGACTCTATTGTCAAGAGGGTGTGTGGTTCTCTCTCTAAGTCTTTCACTCGAGCACTGTGGTTACCAGAGTGCATTTCCTTCAGTTGTGCCCAGAAGCGTTTAGTACAAAGGCCAGGATCTGGGCCTGTGTTTCCGGTATTGTCTCCAGCTTGTTGTCCATGGCTGTTGTTCCAGTGGTATGTGTATATGATTAAAGGTGAAATGTTATGGATTGCTGCCTATAAGAAGCTAGCGCCTATGTGTCCTGTTTGCATTGTTTTCGGGTCTTTCTGTCCAGCATTCAATGTCTGCTCAGCCTATTCCTGCTTCAAAAGCAGTGGGCAACATACCATTCGTTAAGCTGAGCCCATTCCTAGTTGGTTATGACAGGAGTTGCAACAACTTGCCAGCATGCTTGTTTGCTAATATTTAACAAAGAGCCGAAAGAGTAGAGTTGAGTGTAAGTGAATATCTAATTGGCTGGGTGCTTGTTATGGCTCTCAGGTGCTCTGTCGTAATTTGGAGCTTCATGGACTGAAACATGTGCGTGCTATACAAGTTGGCTTGGGTGCAGGCGGAAATGGGCTGCAGCTCGCTGAAGGAAGTACTAATTCTGCCACATTCACATATTATCCTGAAATGCCAGGCAATTCCACTTTCAAACCATTGGAAAAGGTATTTGAAAAGCTTCTGCCTTTACTGAATTGCTTCAAGCTTTATGCCCACATCACACTTGAGATCAACATCAAACCAAACCAGCAAGAGAATCACTTGATATGTGTACACTCGAATTTGCTTACAACTTGAAATGATGTACGTGGTTTCTCAAGCTTTGCGGCCATGGCCATCCACCTCATCCTTAGAATGTGTAGCATATCAGAAAGTGAAATGCACTAACAGCCTAGGATCTAGCAATGATGAAAGTGGCAGCAACCAGCAGCATAGATGCAACATTCACCAGATGTCAATGTGCACAATGCAACAAGTAAACCAACGAGAAAAAAACAACAACAACACATTTGCATCATCATCATCATGGGCTGGGGAACAGCGCAGCGGAATAATAGTAACCAAGAGGAMACGTGGACAACAACGGGAAAGGGAGAAACTTCGGAAGGGCAGGACATTAGGAAGATTGCCCTTCCGCTCACACACATAGGGAGAGATCCATAGAC
>BFEA01000377.1:810967-851765 GCA_003427395.1 Chara braunii
AGAGAGAGAGAGAGAGAGAGAGAGAGAGAGAGAGAGAGAGAGAGAGAGAGAGAGTTGCAGCTGGGTGAAGGCCCTTATCAAATGCATGGGGAACACAGAAATTCCTTTCCCTTTTAACCTTTGGAGCAACATTTGTAGCCTCTAGGAGTGTACCATTCAGCCACTGGGCAAATACATATGCCTTTATCTTCAGTGTTGAATACCCTCCGTAATGCTGTTAGTATATCAATGCCTAAATCTTCGTTAACCCAGTGTTTCCAGTGCTGACAGTGAGCTACGAGTCTCCACATGGCAGCCAACTGGACTGCCTTTTGCTTGGAGCCAGATCCAAGCTTGCATCTCGGCTCGTGTTCCGAAAGATAATGGCTCCTGTGATGGGGATGACGATGCAACAGCTGGATTGTGAGTAGTAGACGAATTGAATGGTTAAATAAATGGCGTAAGCAGAGAACTTATGCATAATACTATGATAATAGTAACAAGAGAGAACTCCGTACTCAAGGAGGTAGCTGCAGGCAGGGCCCAACTTGTTCTGCATCCTTCCAGTGCTCTCCCTTGACCTCCACAGCTTGTTCCACCAAGGACCCCTCCTACTTCCACCATCCGGCTATGGAGCACTCAGCCTGGCTATGGCTGGCGCTCTGAGCGCTCTCCCTCTTCTTCCTCGTTGCCACCACGGCAGCTTCCCTCTGGCACAGTGCTCAGCTACTGCTCCAGCAGCACTGCTGCATTGGCACAATGCCTGAATGTGTGAGTCTGGGCGGCCTCCAGTCATTTGTCTGGATGGAGAGGCCGAGGAGGCCACGCCTAGGCTGTGCCCTGTCCCAGTTGCTCTGCACCTTGGCCCTTGTGCAAGAATGCCCAGCATTTGCAAACTGACTCGCAGGCGGGACCTACCGGTTAGTTGAAGATGCTGCACGCATGCTGCAACTACCCGGGGGCCCATTCTGCTCGCCTTGGCCTATTCCCAGGCCTCACTGCATATTGGCAGGCCCGCCTTCACTTGGGGGGGGGAGGTCCTCTTTCTGACTTATCCGATAAGTTGACAATTACACAAAAAATTGAGAAAATTAACAAAAAAAACTCAAAAAAGCTTTTGAAATTTCAACATCGTTTCGGGATATTGCCCCTCGATGTTTTTAATGGGAATGACCCTAGCTGAGCCGGCAAAGTAGTCGTGTTGCGAATGAGAGGTTGCAGGTCCAAATCTGTTTACCCCCAACCTCGTGTGCATGTGCTATGATCCAAGGTCCATCGTGATGCAAAACTCAAATTTGAGACAAGTACATGAGTCGCCAATCAAAAAATGAGAATGAGAGGGAGAGAGAAGAGAAAGAAAGGAATCTCATATCTACAAATACGATAGGACTGCCACAACTCCGAACCTGGAATGAGACAACAGAAAGATCGAAGCTCAGAGATCCAGGAAGTCATTGGCACTATGCAGTGATGAAGATCTTTCAGGGAAATAATCTACTTATCAGGCTCAGTACAAAAGGGTAACTGATAAAAAAGGGGGAATCACAAGCCTGATAGACCAAGGGGTTGCTACATCTGATGGAGACCGTGAATGATAAACGTTCGTAAAACCAAGAATAAGTGTCTCAACCCTACATGTTATTTATCTCGTGTCAGCATGTGGATTACACTGGTGCATAGACAATTAGGACAGGGCTTTTGATAGATTTCAGATAGAAAACGAGGCTAGAGCCAGTTGATCTCCCACAGCAGAAAGACCAATAGGACTATGTTTTGGGAACGTTTCATTCGGGTTTTAAGATTTGCTGTGGAAAGTTTGCCAAAAGAGTGGGCTCGACTGACAGTCAATGCCTCCTTGCTGAAGCAATCAATGCTGCCGGGTTCCCTTGGCCGTAACGCGGGGAAGCGTTGTGAGTGGGTTTGTTTTCAAGTCAGGGACGCTGGATCCGGTTTCCAGCAGGTGCTGCTCCCTGCCGAGTGAAAAAAGAAAAAGAAAAAGAAAATGCTATGAACCCAGTCAGGAGGAAAGCTCGTCAATGTCAAGATACAGAATGTCTCAGAGCAGCCCAAAATAATCGTCAAGCAGCCCAATGTCCGGTCACCAGAGACGAGGGTGATAGGTGGGAAATTTGACTTGGAAGGTGGAAGAGAAAGAAACCATCGGCATAGCATATAGATCTCCCTCAAAACCCCCTTCTCCTTCGGGCATCTCCCATATCCTCTGACGCAATCTGACAAAGAGCAGGTCTCATCATAGCGCGTGTCAGCCCAGACACCTTCTGAAGATGATCAGCAGCACGCATTGTCGACACGTACGTAAACAGGTAAGCTTCCTCTTCGATCAGCCAATCGCACAGCCATGATCCTCCTCCTCCTCGCCAGTATCCCACCAATGTAGTAGACAATGTGGCGAGAGCCACGTCAGCATAATGAAGAATAGAGCTGGCGCCGAAGACAGAGAATGGCGCCATCATATAGCAGTAGCAGTCTCGCGTCGTCGACAGATATCAAGCCAGCGTAGAGCCAGCTTAGAGCCAGCGTCAAGCTAGCGTCCAGCCAGCGTCGAGCAGCAAGTGTAAGACCGAATATCGGTCAGCAGGGGTGGGTCAACATATAGTGTTGACTCCGGTTGACCAGCCTCTTGTCTCGCGGATACGATGGCCCAGATTGACCCCCAGTCGATGGCCTGGATTGCATAAAGTTGCAGATTTCCACTTGGACTGGATTCTCGACAGATAACTGCGAAGAGCCAAGTGCGTGTGTCTGATTGGTGGCCTGGGCTGGGTCCATGTTGACTTTGACTCGTGAGCATGAATTTCCGAGCTTCTGTTGACCTTCGACTTTCCACGGTCAACTGTCGCACGTAGGGCCTCTGAAGCCAAGTGTTAGGCCATGCGTCGGGTCCCCACAGCAGCAGGCCTTGTTTCAGGCAATTTCCTTAACTCTGCAATCAGACTCGCTTTCTTTCCCACCTCGCACTCATGCAAACAGATGGCGAATCACACTGGCGCACAGCGCCCACTCAAAGCTCAAAGATATGGAAATCGAGAACACAGTTCCGATACAAGCTCGCTTCAACAGGCTATGATGCGCCTGTACCACCCAACTCTCGTCACTCTGTCCAACACCACTGTTCTCACTCACTCATTCTGGATCACCCTGGATATCCCACACACACACACGCACACTACTACTAACTCGCTGGTCTCTCAACTATGGCGGCTATGGCCGCTGTCCCTCACTAGCTATGGCTAACTATCCCTTCAGCCCACTTCGTCTTCGGGCTCTCTGCAGACGACCTCGCACAAGTCGCTCAAGCAGCGCTTCCGCATGGCTTACGCAGGAATGAATCAATGGCTGGGCGCTGCCTCTTGATTTATACTTCTGTAACTCGTTGGTCTGCCTCTTTCCCATGCCCTTGGTACACACAGTCCCACACGGTACTTGCTTGACTGGACTAGGACTCACTGGGACGGGTACCGCTGACTCAGCAAGGGTGGACTTCACCACTTGCCCACTTATCTCCAGTCTGCTGTGAGCAACGTTGGAAGGGCCACTTTTGGACCTTCCGGAAGTCTGTGGACTTGGCCCTTCGACACTGTAGCAGCTACAACTACGACTTCTAGGACTCACTAAGACCTCTATCCGACAGGTCTACAGATTGAACTCCTACAACCTACGGACCTACGACAGCCTACCACTGATGCAAATACACAGGTCACGGGTTCAACTCTTGGGGTCGGCACAGGTACTGTACACAGATAAGGTAAGAACTAAGGATTGAGCCCTGGGATCTGCATTCGCTACTGCTAACAGGTGAATACCGTTTCAAGTCGGGTGTGCCCGTTGGCCCCCGATTCGGCCCTTAGTCGGAAATGACGACCGATGGCTCACGACTATTGCATGATTCGAGCTGAGTTATTGCAAAAAAGAAAAGACAAAAAAGGGAGAAAAGATCAAGACACAAAAGAACACAAGAACACTCCCAATTTCATCTCCCTCCTCATCTCGCCACCTCATCATCGCCCTCAAACTCTCCTCCCAATACATAATTGAACCAAGATTTTTTTATTTTTTTTTACAAATGTCCAATGTCCATTGATTTTTACAAATCTCCTGTCAGCTCTCCTACTCCTCTATCCCCATTACGGTCGCACTAATAGCAATTGCAAGTCCTGATGATTCGCAAGCAGGATGTGCAGAGGGTAACACAACCCCTACACTCTGCTGCAGTGGCAGCAATGCCACTCTCTCGGGCGAAGTATCTGTCCAGTGGAACCCTAAAAGGGCTTTCTTGCAGCAGCCCCAACCTTGGGGTTGAACATACACTCCATCATAGCCAAAAATAAGTCTCTGTCATGGTCGCCCTTCTCTGCCAGCTCAATGTGGGCTCAATGTGGGTTAAGGTACCCCTCAGTATAGCCAATGCCTCTCCTTCTCCTTCTTGACCACGTCCATAACCATGGAGGGCTTTTTCTCTATCTCGAGACACCTCCTCCGCCCTTCGGCTTGCTCATTCCCCCGATCGCCGGGCAGTCGCACCATGGCCAGACTGAGTGTATTGTGAGAAGCAGTTACTTGTGCTAGTTCGGTAGGTCCAGCGGCCAAGCTCACTCCAGCCGCGTGACTGCAGGAACATCATTGCAAACTGTAACCTCACCTCGGCCAAACATACCGAACAGTAATCCGGGCTAAATCCGGTCCAGTACCGTCATTGCTCTACCCCAAAGTCCACTGAACTCTTGGCCTTTCCAAGTTGCTGGAAACTCTTTACCCGGGTCCCTGTGAATTTGTGTCCACCCTGTCCATCCTTCCTACTTTTACATGGAGGTCCTACTCCTGCCAAGTTTCCCACCTACCCCTGTATGTACAATTATTTACAGTTCTGTCCCTTTGGGGACAGCACACCATCAAGGGCACAGGGTTAGTAATCAGACACACGCAACCCACTCGGGACTTAAACCACCAGTACTTGGCCCATACGTTGGCCGCCAGCTCTCTTTTTTTTTGGCGCGCAGGGCATTTCCAGGGTCGAAGAAAGTGCCTCGGAATTACTGGTGGTTTAAACCACCAGTACCCCGCCCAGCTATCGAAGTGGAGCCTGAAAATGCCCTGTGTGGCAAGCTTTGCCGAGCCTGGAGGTGGCGGGAACCGGTAGCGGAAATTTGTTGCCTGGGACCAGTACCACCCCTTATGCCGGACGTCAGCTGGAACGAAATTCGGCGGTCATTTTCATGTTTCACTCGTGTGCCACCCCAGGCTTGGCCAGAAGTGCAGCCAGATACATTCTCCCCGTCTCCCACAGGGAGTCACATCATAAACAGCCGAGAATCTTCTTCCAAAGAAGAAAAAAAAAAGAAAAACAAAGGAAAGAAGGCAAAGCATGCTCTGGATGTGATTACCGTCAGATTCATCCTCTGCGGCCCCAAAGTAAGGTCAGATACACTCTAGAAAGTGCTAAAGTAGAATGAACCCCAGAAATCGAAAGGGATGGCAGGCATAGATTGCTCCCCATCTGTCACGAAGAGTCACATCACAGGCAGCCGAGAAAAAAGAATAAGAAGAAAAACAAAGGGGAAAGGCATACCGAGCTCTGGACGTGATTGCCTTGAGATTCATCCACGGTGGCTCAGAAGTTAGGTCAGATACATTCTGGAAAGTGCTAAAGAAGAATGAAACCCTTACATCGAAAGGGTTGGCAGGCATTGATTGCTCCCCGTCTCTCACACGGGAAGCCACATTACAAACAGCAGATAATCTTCTTCCAAAAAAAAAAAGAAGAAAGAAAGACAAGGCTGACTCAATGTTTGGCACAAAATGTGAGGCTTTACTCTCGTGGAGGACATCCTGTGCTGAATACAAAAGAAGCTGGAGTGCATAGCGCATCCCAGCGTCACCCTTCTGCCTCGTCCACTCAGGCATACCAAACTCTGGAGGTGATCCCGGCTGTCAGATTTATCCACTGTGTCCCAGAAGTTAGGTCAGATACATTCTGGGAAGTGCTAACGAAGGAAGAAGCCCTCAAATGGAAAGGGCTGGCAGGCACTCAATTGCTCCGTGTCTCTCACGGGGATTAATATCAGAAACAGCCACAAATCTTCTTCAAGAAAAGAAAGGAAAGAAATACGATTCTTTTTTTCCTGTTCCAGCATGCACGGCACACCAACAGGACATCTTACAGTCCATTTGCCCCCTGATCCACTGGCTTGCTCCCCCGTTGCACTGCCGACCCTTCCCCGGTCCCCACAGTATGCGGCCGTTAACGAGCTGTTAACGAGTTGCAACTGGAGAGGTGAACTAGAATACCCCTGTTTGAATTACACCACCAGTATCTCTGAGCCTCTGTTTCCCAACATGGATGTTCCCTGAGCGCCAACGGAAAAATGAACCCCTCCAGGTGCGTTTTGTTTTTTCTTTTTGCCTAGCACCGCCAGCCATTGGGGTTCGTCAGCACTATTCATCAGAAAATCGCTGTGGCATACCTTTGCCTACGGTTTAACAAAGTATGGATGAATCGGGCAGGCTGCCGTCTTCACCCGAATAGAACACCCGGTAATTATAGCCGTAGCTGGGCTGAAAGTTGTGCCAAATACAGCTATAATGACCGGGCGTTCTATTCGGGTTAAGACGGTAGGCATTGGTTAAGACGGTAGGCATTGAATGGGATGCGGTGCAAAAATCCAGCCCTCAAGTGTGGACAAGTAGCCTAACTTTTGACCAAATTCAAGGCATTAAGCTACCAATACGAATGCCCTTGACCGGAAATTCCACCGGTGAACATGGAGGCCGCCAAAGTTCGGTCTACCGACCAGAGAAGGGTACTGTTGGGGTGCGCAAATTTCAAGTGCCCCAACTCTAGTCGTTTTCAGTTCTCTTATCCGCAGGTGACCGCCTTCGATGCTGGGATGAATTGTGCCACCCTGTAAACCGTAGCCATGCGGGAACATGAGTCCTGGTAGAGAGATCTGGGAAAGTGGCCTGCGTTGCAAGGTGTGGCACCGAGTATGTGGTGCCTGCTCAGGTCCTACTAGGTAGATGGTTGGGACATACCCAGTAAAAGATTCCTCCGGTTGTCAGTATCATCTCAGGCAACTCCATGGTTCAATTACAATGCCTATCAGCGATGAAACCCTCAAGTTATGATATGTTCGAGAGACATGAACTCTGAAAATCTCTGCATACCAGTCATAACAGGGTTGAGACCCTCAACAATCAATAATCATGACATATCGTCTAGAATCTTATCAGTAGTAATGATGTGGAATTGCCTGGGGCATTGTTCTGGCCTCGGCCAACCTCAGACCAACCTCAGGCCATGGAAAGTGATGCGGGCTTTGAACCCAGCACCTACTTGGTGCCGCGCAGGCAGAAAGGACCGAAAAAAAATCAGAGGGTAGGTTCCATGGTAATCCCGGACCCGGACACTGGACACTTCCGGACTGTCTTCCGGACCAGTGTCTGGACCGGTCCGGACTGTCCGGTGATCCGGACATTACCGGACACCCGGACAGTCCGGACTGGTACCAGGGGTGCACAAATGTCCAGACCACAAAAAAAAATAAAAAAAAAATGGGGGGGTGGTCAGGGGTGTTGGCAGGCACTTACCTGCTCTGCACTTTGTAGTTCAGGCAGCAAAGCACGTGTCTTGCAGCAAATCAACAAGCACATTTTACTGGCAGACATGCAGAGTTGCAAACAGTGCAAAGCAGGCACAAGACTAAAGAAACAGAGAATTTTTTTCTTGAAAAAAGTATGATTAACTTTGAACTTTGAACTTTGGATTTAGTAATTTAAGTTCATGGGCAGCTCTGTTTGACGATGTATGGGGAGTTGGGAACCTTTAAAAAAAAAAAAAAAAAGGGCCCTTTTGCATTGTGGCTGGAGACCGGGTGCAGCGTATATTTCATCAGAAACCCAACTTGACGCTTCCCTTTGTTGAACCGGGGACAACACCATTGATTACTTCCACTTCACCCTTCCTTCAGCTGTGGCTTAATCCCTATCCTCGTACTATGCCCGTCTGATCTCCTATCCTTTTTTTTCTTTCTCCTTTCCCTTTTTCTTAAAAAGAAGTGATGCCCCAGGTAATTCAAGATTAGGGGTAACTTCAGTAGAGTCACAATAACGAGTTATAATTGCTCTATGGGAGGCGCAGCGCTGCGGCCGCCTGGGCCGGAACGACAGGTGTACCAACGCGCGTTGAGACGCGAAGCTGCGATGGCGCTTTCGTGAGGGCACGGCGGGTCAATATTTTGTATGGCGATGGCGCTTCTTAGAGACTTCGGTGGATGTGGAGACAGGAGGGGTGTGTAGTTTGAGGGTGGTTTGAGTAGCCGTGTGGGCGGGGGTCTGTCTGTCTTCTGTGCTTAATCTATGTCTCTCCTGTCTCTTATACACATCTAGATGTGTATAAGAGACTGGCGATGGCGCTTCTTAGAGACTTCGGTGGATGTGGAGACAGGAGGGGTGTGTAGTTTGAGGGGCGTGTGGTTTGAGTAGCGGTGTGTCGGGGGGGGGGGGGGACGTGGGTTAGGGTTATAACGCCACTCCTTCTGTCCTCTGTGTTTAATCTCTGTCTCTCGCTTCTCCGGTTCTTTGTTGTCATGGGTTGTTGGATCTGGACTGAATTCTCTGTGAACCTGTGTTGACGGGCTTGACATGGCCATTCACAACGCAACCGCGTTCGGGGAGTAAAAGGGAGGCGGGAGCGTCCCAATAATCTCTTCTGGTTGGTGCACTTTGCCGTAAGGCTATACTAGCACCGGTTGTGGGGAGGAGGAGTGGCTCCTTCAATAGGAAGAGGCAGGGGCTGACTTTGGTCTGGGCAGCGGTCGGGCAGCGGTCGGGCAGCTGGATAAGGGGACTGCGGGAGCGGAGCGGTGCGTGATGGTCTGCAGTGATTGGTGATTTCAGGTAAAGTTCAAGGCGGCATCACGTAGCGACGGAAGCTCTGAGTGCAACATTTTTTCAGAATTTAGCCCTAAAGTACTATTCCGTTAGATGATTTGAGGTTAGGGATGTCTCATTGCTGTTTTCAGTGTTTTGATATTTCCTGATATTTTCCGATCTCGACATCCGGCGGAAGATCTGTAAATCTGATTTTTGTCTGATTTTTGTCTGATTCTCAATTCGTAATTTCCTTTTTTTCATAAATTGATGGTCGAAGTCTACAATTGACTATTTTGTTCTGTACTCATATAATCATCTAAATTAGTCTTCAGATTACAACATCTGGTAAATTTTCTGACCCACTTTCTGTCTCAAATTCCCAAAGAACAATTCTAGTCGGATATTTGGATTCAGGAAATTCATAAATATACTCTGATGTTGATTTTTTTTTTTAAATATCGAAAGTCCTGTTTGGACATCCTATTCGTAAATGCTAAAAATAGTTCATATATCTAGATTCTGCTGTAGACTAGGTTACCAATGCTCCGGGGGCCGGTTGTCTCCCCCGGACGTCTCCCCCATACGTCCAGTACCCCCGTCGTCCGGGAAAAAAAGTTTTTTTTTTTTGTAAAAAAATATATATATATATTTTTCGGTTTTCGATTTTTAACTCATGATTGACTGCGAATTTGAACATGACTCCAAGGCAAAAGTTGCTTGTATTGTTATGTTACATAACATATATTTTTTTCAGATGTTTCTAAGAACTTGTTTTTTTTTTTTGTTTTTTTTTTTTGCGCTAGGTCGGACAACACCTGTCCGGTCGGACGTCGGACCAGATGTCCGGTCGGACATCCCGGACGGTCAGGGGGGTCCCGGACGTCTGATCCAACAACCTAGGCTGTAGATCGATTTTCTAAATTGTCATGATTCTAGTTTCTAATTTGTCATGATTCGATTTTCTAATTTTGTCAATGCTTCGTGATGAATTCTGCTTGACGTGATTTTCCATGTCCCATTTAGTGTTTTCTGATAAGGCTTCTCTCATTGGAGACTGTTAGCAAATCTTCTTAGGTGTGCCTCTTGCTGTCATAATTGTGGATCTGCGGTTTTCCGATGCCAGAACGACGCTGGTCGGTGCTGGGGTGTTGCCCTATAACCTGCGAAGCAGGAGCATGAGGCCTGGTAGAGAGATATGGGGATGCTTAGGGGCGGGCATCTCACGGAATAATCAAGAGTTGCTGCATGGAGGATGTCGGTCGGAGCAAGGGTGAGTTGTGTTGCCGTGTAACCTAACGGTGGGGGTGTGAGGCTGGGCAGACTCGGGCAGAGAGTATGATTGCGTTGGCGAGCCTGAGTAGGGTTGTTATAGTCTCCTTGACTTTTCTGCAATTGTCAACTAGGTAATTTTTGGCCAAAAAACATACGATTAAGGGAAGTAGATTATTCGCACGGACGGGTGGAAAGTTCGTAGAGGGGTGTAATAGGGGAAGGGCCTTAGTCTTCGTCAGTAGGTCAAAAGGACGTGCTTGGGACGACGCAGGCCAGTGCTGGAGCGTCGCTCTGTAACGTGGGGGAGCGTGAGGCTTGGGGAGTCCTGTCGAGGGAGGAAGGCAGAACCACCACGTTCGACGCAGCCGTTGTTGGGGTTTTATCCCTGTCACCTAGGGGCGTGCGGCTAATGGGAGTTGTCGAGGGAGGAAGGCACTCCTTGCCGTCTATACCAGGCTGGTCGGTAATGGGTGGTGCCCTGTAACCCTAGCATAGGGGGTTATGAGACCAGCCGCGTTTAGGTTGGAGGACTGATCACGGGGACTTTGTTTTTTTTCCAATTGTTGCATGGGAAGTTTGCTAGACAGTGGTTTCGGTTTGGATTTTTTGCTTTCAATTTGTTGTATGTCACTCATGTCTTATCTCGTTAAAAATAAAAATAAAAACAACGGGCGATGTGTTTAGATATGGCTATCCTCTAGAGGTTGTGATTGTTCTTGGTGGTTGTGGTAGAACGCTTTTAGGCTCTTGGGAGTCCTTGCATTTTCCTTGACGCGGTTTTGATGTTGTTTTATTCATGGACCTGCGGTTGTACGATGCCAGAACGACGCTGGCCGGTGCTGGGGGGTTGACCCTGTAACTTGTTGACAGCAGGAGCTTGAGGCCTAGTAGAGAGATCTGGGAATGCCTAGGGGGGCCATTTCACGGGACAATCAAGGGTTCCTATCGAAGACGATGCTGCCCTGTAACCTATAGCGGGGGTGAGAGGCTTGGTAGAGCTTGGTAGGGAATAAGACAATGTTTGAGGACTTCGAGGGTGTTAGGACCCTGTGGCGCTTTAGAGTGTTTAAAGACAATTGCTAGGATTTTCGCTGGTGGATAGTCTCCAATTTACCTCAAATAGCATTGATTTTTGTTCAAAAAGAGAGAATGTTTTAGGATTCTGGGGACTTCTAGCAACTCGCTTTAGGCTGTTTGATACTAATACGTTCATGGATCTGCGGTTGTTCGATGCCAGAACGACGCTCGCCGGTGCTGGGGTGTTGCCCTGTAACCTGCTGATTGCAGGATCGTGAGGCCTGGTAGAGAGATCTGGGGATGCTTTGGGGTGGGCATTCCAAGGGACAACCAAGGGTACCTGTTGGGACGACAATGGCCGGAGCTAGGGCGAGTCGTGTTGCTCTCTAACCTAGCCAGGTGGGGGTTTGAGGCCTGGGAGAGCTCGACAGAGAACAAGACTGTGTTGGACAGTTTTAGAGAGTTTTGTTTGGGAGTCTAGGGGTTCTGAGCATTCGAAAAGAGGTGAGTAGTCATTCATAGTTTTTTAACCTCTCCTTCAATTCTCTTGAATTTCTTCAATAGTTCTCTGATTGATTCTCAGCCGAAGCCTGGTAATGGCCCCGGCATCTCAAATGACTTGTGCAACTCTATATGGGACGCTGGGCCCGGTTCCCAGCACGTGCTGCTCCCCACGAATAGACTGGAGCATTTGTCCAAAAAAAAAAAAAAAATCCATGGTTACGCTGGACTCTCTCTCTCTCTCTCTCTCTCTCTCTCTCTCTCTCTCTCTCTCTCTCTCTCTCTCCAACGCGCAGCAGCGGCGGGCGCCTTGAAATTGCTCGGTCTTGTGTGAAACCCGCCACCCCAGCAGTGTCTTGTGTCCGGACCTCTAGGCCTTGTCCGGTGGGGTGAAATGACACTGAAAAATCACCCCGTTATTTTTCGAGGGGCGGCCAGGACCCGATAAACGTCCTGGGCCGCCCCCTTTTTTTTCTTTTTTTTTCTCCCCAGGGGCCTCCATCAGGACCAGACATCGGACTGTCTAGAACCCGGTCCGAACGTCCGGACGGTTATCATGGTAGGTTCAGCTACATGAGGGAAAAATATTGGTAAATTGAAAAGAAAAAAAAAAGCACCCGACGCCACCCATGATTTTTCCCTTTGGTGCCAAAATAAATGCATATGTCGAGAGGGGCTGTGCCCCATAAATCTGAATTTGGAATTTTCAGACTTGGGAGCCCAGCGTCCGACAAAAAGTTTGGCTCAACAATTTAGGGGCCGCCATACCGGTGGTATAAACCCAGTATGTTTCCCAGCTATCATGTTCGGACGCGGCAAGGAAACCGGCACAGATGGAAATGGCTGGCAGCGTTGGTGATTTCACGCCGATGACGGTTTCTTTTTTTTGGGTGCCTGGCTGAAATCTGTGCTAGAGAAAAGACTCAAAAGAGGCTTGTGAAAAATAGGTCACAATTGAAGTCTCAGGCTGTTTGCGCTGTTTGCGGGCGGGCCAGGTGTTTTGAGGATGTGTGGTACTTGGGTTGGGGGAGATGGTTTATGGTTGGTGGAACTGCGTCCTGCTGGTGAGGAGGGCTAGCTAGTGGGATTGGATTAGGGCATAGCCGCAGCTGAGATGGTGGCTTAGCTGTTATAAGTCTTGTCCGAGTGAGGTAAGAGGTTAGTGGGGTTGGTGCTGCGCTTATTAGGGTGAGGGCGTTCACCTGATTTCTGCCTTTCCTCCTCTTGCGAACTATGGGTGGAGGAGGTCGGCTCGTCGTGAGAGGAGGAATGTGTTGAGGAAGGTGTTCGTTGTGTGGTTGTGGCTGCTGTTCTCATCCCGCGAACTATGTGGTGGAGGAGGTCGGCTCGTCGGGGGATGAAGAAGAGTAGGGTGTTGGAGGGAAGAGGGAGGATGATTCCTTTGATTGTTGCTGGCTCGTTAAACCCATTCAAAGGCTATTTTGGGACTACTTCTATTCTTCTTCTTCGAACTATGTGGTGGAGGAGGTCTGATCGTCGAAGGAAGATGAATAGTTGATGTTTGTTTCCAACCATTATGGGATTGGGTTAGGCTGTTTGTCTACTTTTTTCTCTCTTTCTAACTATGTGGTGGAGGAGGTCGGTTTGTCGGAAGATGATGAAGAGTAGGGGGTTGAAAGAAAGAGGGAGGATGGTTTCTGATGAAGTGTAGTGCTGCGCTTATTGAGTGAGGGTACACCTGATTTCTGCTATTCCTCGTCTTGCGAATTATGGGTGGAGGAGGTCGGCTCGTCGTGAGATGAGCAATAGTTGAGGAAGGCGTCCATTGTGTGGGTGCGGCTGCTGTTCTCATCCCGCGAACTATGTGGTGGAGGAGGTCGGTTCGTCGGGGGATGAAGAGGAGTAGGGGGTTGGAGGAATGAGGGTGGGTTTGAGTGGTCTTGAAAATGCTTTAGGATCCTGGGTAATGCTGTTATATTCATGGATCTGCAGTTTTCCGATGCCAGAACGACGCTGGCCGGTGCTGGGGGGTTGCCCTGTAACCTGTTGATAGCAGGAGCGTGAGGCCTGGTAGAGAGATTTGGGGATGCCTTGGGGAGGGCATCTAAGGGAAAATCAAAGGTTGTTGTCAGGACGACGTTCGCCGGAGCTGGGGTGAGTCGTGTTGCCCTGTAACCTAGCAGGGTAGGGGGATGAGGCCTGGGAGAGCTCGGCAGGGAATAAGACAATGTTAGAGAATTTTAAAGGGTTTTGGTAAGGAGTCCAGGGGTTCTGAGCATTCAGTAGCCTAGCAATTATCCAAGCTTTTCTAAATTTTCCTGAACTTCTTTAATAGTTAGAAAAGTGTGTAAAAAAAATTAAATCAAAGGGCGTCCCTGCTCAGTTAATCCCCTGGTTACCGGGGTAATCAATGCTGGCAGGGGGAGGTCTTCTTAATTTTTTTCTCAAAAAAGAGGTTAGCGGGAGAAGTAGATGGTTGGATATCAAGCGTCCTACTAGCGAGGGGGCTACCTCGTAGTACGGAAATAGGGTACAGCAGCAGCGGAGATGGTGGCTCTGCTGCAGTAAGTCTTGCCGGAGTGAGGTAAGTAGTAAGGGTTTGGTTGGGTGCATGGTGATACCGTGACAGTCCTATGGTGGGGAGGGTTGCCTTGTAGGGAAACCAATGTCGAATTAAACCACCAGTACTTGGGCACTGCGCGCCGCGCCGGCCGCCCAAATCTCGAAGCAGCGCGGGCTGTCGATTTGATTTATCGATGGCCCGCCGGCCGCGGAAATAGCGTAGCGTTAACGCTAAGGCGTCGCCCAAGTACTGGTGGTTTAAGAGGTGTGTCCTACTCTCAATGTCTGTGGACCCATTTCGGGGTGGTGGGTTATCAGAGGTAGGTTGGGGGTAGTCGTTAGACGACGGTCGAGGTCTCCACCATTACCACTGGTTGATTCTCCCTAGCGAACACACATAAGCAAGGCTCATCAGAAGCAGAAAGCAACCACACACATCCACATAGACTATGATATCACATTAGCTCACATAACAACCAGCATACTCGACAACTAACAGTAGACATATATGATCCGAGCTGTGCTAGGTTAGTGCTTAGAGGGGCTCATAGGTTAAGACCTTGGTTAGTTGACCATTAGACACTGCCTATGAGTGCCCTCACTACTCACAGGACTAGCTAAGAACTATGTGCCTAGCTCCCGAGGTTCCCGTATAACGAGGCTTGTACTCTAGTGCCTCAACTGGGGCTGAATGGGGGAGCTCATTCAGCGTCGGTGGCCGCATCCGCTGTCTGGTCAGGTTGCTCCAGTAGAGAGTGATGTTCCTCGCATGAGGTAAGATAGAATTGGAGTGGGGGTGCGCCAGGAGATATATATCGAGAGGAGTGGTGGGATGGGAGTCTCGTGAGTAAAAAAAAAAGAAAAAAAAAAAGGGGGGGGTTCTGAGTCGTTTTCTGAACTTTGCTTATTCCTGGAGTTCTTCGTAGTAATTTGCTAAGTAGCTCAAATTTTTCTTAGCCAAAGCCATCAAATTTTCAAACTTCTATGTAAATTTCCATATGGGACGCTGGGCCCGGTTCCCAGCACGTGCTGCTCCCCACGAATAGATTGGAAAAAAAAGAAAAAAAAAAAGGAAAAAAAAAAAGAAAAGGATTTTACCCCTCGGCATACATGTATAAGGCCCCAGCAACAGACGTGTGCCTGCCCTAAGTGAAGGCAGGGCCCTGAATCCCAATGAGCCCTGAATTCGTCAATTTTTGCGAATCTTGGTGGGTGCCAGACAGTTGCCACGTGCCAGTTGGTCACATCCGCCTTCCTCGTGAGAATCTGAAATCTTTGTGAGCCTTCCACGCTCTTCCAGCAATGTGGTCAAAGCAGGGAACACTGCACGTTTGTGCCTGGGTGGTTGGGCACGCAGACACTTTGGCCGAGAGTGAAGCTACTGGAAACTCGGTCCCACGAGGCAGGCGGCAGGCAGCAAGCTCACCACTTTCCATTTAGGAAAGAGCCGGGCTACGCACAAGGCATTCGGGCACTAGTCAGTGCATGCGGCAGCTGCTGGAGCGTGTGCTCGCGGGCTGCTTGCTGTGCGCTAGCCCTAGGTGCCGGGCAGTGTGGGTGGGCGCTGGAAGAAGGCAGGGCGCTGCAAGCAGGCAGCGCCAAAGCCAAGCCCTCCATAGCCGGGTTTGGCTTGGATGAAGGGCAGCAGGGTCTGGTGGTGGTCTTCGTGTGAAGGGAGATGTGGGTGAAGAAGACGAGGGAGAGAGAGAGAGAGAGAGAGACGAGGATGAGGATGTGAGGGCATGTACCTGGTCTTCGTGATGGTCTACATGGCCGACATCTGCATGTACTTCGGTTGCTGCTGCTGGCGTCAACAAGTTGCTTGTCATGTTGTTGCTAGTAGAGTAGCTGTAGGATAGTAGCCTGGGCGCTGAGCGCCAGTAGAAGGAAGAGCTACGATTGCATTGTTGGTGATGGCGAGTATATGCTTTCGTTGACAATTGAGTTCGATGCTTTGGTACTCCTTCGGTGTAACATCAGTGCAATTCTGCTTTTTGGACATTTTTTGACTATCTGGCTTTCAATGTGATTTGCAATCTGGAATTCTCTCATTTCGCTATCACTCATCTTCCTTGCACTTGGATGGCCTGGTGGTTTAAAGCAAACTATGGAAGCATAGAGACATTGGAGGAAGACGGGGGTTTAGGGCAAGAATTGTTGCTTGGAACAAATTGGCCTTATTGGTTTGGGCATACGAGGCGAGTAGGAGATGAGTTGCACTTCTCCTTATGAGAATTGTCTTTACTGGTTGCCACTGTGCATGTGTCTCATTCATCAATCGTAGCCGTCGCCTGAGGGTTGTCCCTTAGCTGCCAACAAAATGGGACGTCAACCGCAGAGAGCTCCATACCTTTGTTTTTGAAATAAAATAGCTTCAATGTATCTGTGGGAAAGGGCATGACCAGTTCTATAGTGACAAATAAGCCCCATGAATAAGCCCCATGTCTTCTATTTGAGTGCTGATTGGGGTTATCGGCAGCGCTCCATGCTTATCGATTTAGTTGCCTCAGTAGCAATTCTAAGGACATTCCTGAAGGGTCCGAAACGCTGCCGTCTTCTGCCGACTTCGCTATTCCTGAAGGGTCCGAAACGCTGCCGTCTTCTGCCGACTTCGCTATGTTGAAACCGGGGTGCTCTGGGAGAGGGAGAGATTGGGTATAGGTTAGGTTGTAGTAATGGGGGGGGAGGGCAGAATCCTCGAAATCGGATAGCTGTTTTATTTTTGGGGGATGAGCTGCTTGGATTGGGCGCTGGTTTGTGGGGTAGGGTAGAATGAGGATGTGTAATTTGATTGAGGATGACTGAGGTTTCTGCCATCTCAGCGCGCGCTGCCTATCCTTGGGTGACTGGGGAGCAGATTGCAAGGCGGCTAACTATACTGATGATTAGGGAGGAGCACACACATTCCTGTTCCCCCCTGGGCAGTACAAGTAGTCATAACAACTAGGATCCCGGGCGATACACCTACATGACTCAGATTTGCATTACATTTTAGTACTGTTGTGGTGGGGAACAATATCTTCACTGTTCCCGTTCTCCCTGTGTGACACACAATCTGCCGGTAAGGAATGATTCTAAATAACAACGATTAAACACCAAATGACATACACGGCCGGGTGAACATTCTGGGGTGAGCTTATAACTGGTGGCTGGATTTCACTGATATTCTCAGGCCGGGAGGGGGCTTAGGGATTGCCTCGACAAAAGGAAACTATGTGGGATAAACGTCGACAAACAACGGAATGGGTTCCGCCATCTGTGAGTGGGCTCAACTTGATGATCTAACTTGCCCTATAATTAGGCGGGCAGTCAATCCCCTTGGAAGAGGGTCAGCAATGCTGCCCAGCTTGACCTAAATGTTTGATATGACCTTCTCTACTCTTGTAAGTGGGACGCTGGACCCGGTTTCCACCAGGTGCCACTCCCCACCAATAGATTGGAGCCATCTATCACTCGGGGCCTACCATTGGGGGATGCTCGTATCACCTCTAATGGTAGGCTCCTGCAGATGTTTTGGGGGGCAAAAAACAACAACAACTACAAGGGCAGTTCTTACATGAAGTTTAGGCACCATCAGATGGTCAAATTCGGGGATAAGACGCCCTCTGCATCCATAGGTCAGGTCAGAAATTTCATCATTATCCCCTGACTTGCGGTCTCCTCCAGCCTAATAGCAATGTATAGGCTTAATTGAAGAAAGCTTCTCTGTTCTATTGGGAAAGATGTAAGCTCAATTGGAGAAGCTTCTCTTTATAAACTGAGTTGTAGAAGCACCTCTGTTCTATTGGGAAAAGGCAAGAAAGAGCATGCTGCTCTCCACCCCAATAACTGCAATAACCATGCCTGACACTGCTGACAGATTCGGACAGGAATTTTGGCTTTTGAGGCCAAATTTCAAGCCTTGAGCAGTGATAGGTGAACTGCAGTGGCAGCGCAACCGACAAAGCCCATATATTACCTCAAAATTCCTAAAATTGATGGCTGACATCTACTGGCATGCTCGAGACCAGAAGAGCACACAAGTGGTCATACTATAGCATGCCAGGCAAAAGAGGCCCTGCCACTGACATGGCTAGGAAACCGCTTGGATGACAATCTTATGGGTTCATTTGTCTCCATCAATTTTAGGAACTTTTACGTAAGATATATACGCCCTGTGGCAGTTGCTGCTGCCATTGTAGCCACCTATCACTGGCCAAGGTTGAAAATTGGCCTTAATAGCCATAATCCCTGATGGGTATTTTCTAGCCACGTGTAAACATCGGAAATTCAAATTCCCAGGGGGTCGTAAGGACCATGTCTTCGAATTGTTGGCTGTGGGGAGTTTGTGCCCCACAGGTGCTTTGATGCAAAATGTCCCCGTGCCAAGGAACTTCCCTCCTTGTTCATGCTATTTCTCCGTTTTAAACCACCAGTACCATGGAACCTATTTTGTCTCAGCCTGAGAAGAACAACTGACCATGACCTGCCCAGCCTGAAATGGCATGCCTACCAGGCCGCAGCCACGTTGATTGACATTTGCATTTGGTTTGGCGCACACATTTTTTTTGTGCCCGAAAAAATTGCATTCTTTTTTCCTGATACGATGGAACCTACCCTATCATGTACTGATTGGAGCGAAGTGTGCGAGGACTTCCATGTCTCGATGGTGTTGTGTGTGTGCGTGAGTGAGTGAAAGACACTACAGCCTTGCAGGGGTGGGTTGGATATCAAGACCAGTGTGGTTCCAGTTTTAAACACCGTGTCCTGGCTGTAGTGGTTAAGAGACTTGGCTCCTGAGGCCAAGGGTGCTGGTCCCAATCCGAGCGTGCACGGAGGGACCTGAGGCCCAAATGTTCGGATCTGTAACTACCTGATATCCCTGAGTTCTTTTTGGAATTTTCTATCAAAACAAGTGAACATAAAAATCGCCAAAGTTGGGGTACTCAGAATTTTGCGCCCCCCCGATACCCCCCTTGGGTCAAGTAGGCCGAGCTCTTCCTTTTGCAGCTTGTATACAGCCACGAGTTTCTTAGGAGTGGGGTTGGTAGTGGTGGTTATACCACCTTTTCAGTCACTCCAGGCACTTTTGTCTCTTTCTTTCTTCTCTTCTCTCTTTTTGCTTTTGGAAAGGGTGTGCACTGTGCTCTCATTATGTCGATCAACAGTTACATCCCTGCACCATTCAGCCACAAGGCAAGCACATGCTCTGTTCTTTTTTTTTTTTTTTTTTTTAAGGCTCCATCTATTGCTGGGGAGCAGCATCTGCTGGAAAACGGGTCCAGCATCCCTGTACATCTGATTTTACATGCTGGAAGTCCAGACCAACTTTCCAGTATCTAACCCACCATTACAGCTGTAGTTCCGGCCATTCGGTTTTCATATTTTGCAGTGTACATGCTCTGTCTTAAATTCGCTATCTCGTACTGCCCGTCTACTTCCCACCCTGAAGCTGGCTACGGTGCAGGTGGGGACAGTTTCTGGCTGGCTCCCGGAATCTATCTCCCAATACTACCATCTGCCAAATGAGGAGGCAGCCATGCCATTATGTTGCCAGAATGCAGCTTTTTGTATTCCACCTTCCCCATTACTTCAGGGAGAATCTCCCAATACTGATGTATTATTATACTAAATGGGCAGTAGGTAGCCATGCTATTATTCTGCAGAGCATCTTTTTGTATTGAAGTTGAACATGTTTCAGATGCTCTGGCTTCTGCATTTATGGCCTGGTGTGTGGCACTCTTATGCCGTTTGTAGCCACCTATCTCTGGCCAAGGTGAGAATCTGGCACAGCCATAGCAACCAAGAACCCTGTGCTTACTTCATCATTTTTCGTTCTCTTTATCTGCTACAACCTACTAATTTTTATCAGCTGTGTGCTCCTACCCTGGCTGTCATGGCCCTTTTCACATTGTGCGATGGTGGGACGGGCGGCCTAGATTTGATCTGAAACGCTTTATCTTGTTGACATGTGGTGCTGGGAATGCTTGATGGGTGGATCGCAAGAAGCCGTAGATGCAAAACGCTAGCAAAGGTTTTACTACTCCATGAAAGCCTTGATTACGAGATTTCATCTGAAACGCTTTATCTCGTTGACACTCTCCTATATCATGTAACCAGTAATCCATGAAAACCTTGATTACGTGGTTTGTCTTCGCTGACTCTGGTAGTGTAATCAGTCCAGGGCACTTTGTAAAGAGGTCTCCTATGACAAAAATGTGCCCCTTGCCGTTTTTGCTGGTCACGAGGGTGTCCATAAAGTCCATGGACAAGCTCTCCCCTGGTCTGACCAGACTAGACAAAGGTTTTACTAATCCCAGAGGAGCCTGAGTCCTCGGTTTGTCTCGTTCGCAAACTTGTCATGTTTCTAAATCCTTAGTGTCCTCTAGCATAGTAGACCACCAAAAGTGCTGCACAAGGTTCACTGACATTTTCTTGTAGCCGAAGTGTCCGGTTGCGTTGTGGCATCGTCCTAAAAATAAACTACGCAAAGGCTCGCTAGACGGAATATACAGATGTTTATTCCCTGCCTTCTCGAGGAAGAAGAGGCCATCAACACCACAAACTCATCTGAAATGGCCTTATCTTTGGCCTCGAGTCTGCGGATGATTTCATCCATGAAACCATCTTCCCTGTATGCATCCACCAGGGATTGAGTTACACCATTTACACCATCAACTCAGTAATTAGCTTTACTAAGTAATATGCCCTTCTTGAAAGCGCATCTGCAACCTTGTTAAACTTCCCTTTGAAACATGCTTCAGGCAGAAGTCATACATGTCTATGACTTCTATCGACCTCTTGAGAGCATCAGAGAGGGCAGGCTGCGTAAGGATTTTTAAATTCCCCCCTTGTTTGCCTAATACTTGCACCAGCATCAGTTGGAGTGGGATGATGCGGTGACTGGGTGCCAATGCGAGTCTCCCGTCCGTAACCAGACCTGCCCGCTTGGGCAGGGATCCGAGCATGTTGAGGAATGGGGGAAAGACTCAAAAAGGGAATCAATTAAAGATTTTTCCCTCAAAAGTGTTTCACTTTAGCATTATGCTTGCTAGTGATAAGCAACCGGACCGATGTCCCCAGAATAGATGGGGCCATGTGCGCTAGTGTTAAAAAAAAAAAAAAAAAAAAAAAAAAAAAACTGAAAGGCTCAAAGGTTCCTTTTCTTTTATTTTTTCACGTCATTGCCCTCAGCGTCCATGCATGCAGAAGCACATGCACGACATAAACCAACAGGACATCTTGCAGTCCATTTGCCCCTTTTCCTTGGTCCCACCGGCTTCCTCCCCAGTTGCAGCTGTATACAAGCAGCATGTTTATTTCTCAAGTGGGGAAATGTACCGGTGGTTTAAGCTGCAATGCAAGAGTATGAATTTCTTATGCATATGGATGGGATTCAGAGGTTATGTGTCCTCCAGAGTGAACCGCACAAAGGTCAGCCAATGCCACTGCTGGACAGGGCGTGGAACTCCACAGATGATTTGAACACCTAGCTGTCATCTTGGTATGTCCAGGCATTAAGCTGCCAGTACTTTGCCCAGCTATCTGTGGCGCTGCGCAATGACAGTTAAACCACCAGTATTTCACCCAGCCATTTTTCTCCGATGCAGCTGCGAGGAAAACGAGCTGCAGTTATCCACTTCGCACTTGACTACCCAGCGTTGACTGTTGGCACGATAACTTGTACATCAGCAGTACGTCCTTCCCGGTCGTCTCGTACTAGGGAAGGATCCTCTCAATGCTCTCACGCCCACACTGGATATGGATCGAACTGTCTCACGACGTTCCGAACCCAGCTCACGTACCGCTTTCATGGGCGAACAGCCCAGCCTCTGGAGGCTCGCCGCGGAGTTGGAAACAAATATAGGAAACACAGCATGGTATAGACAATGTGAATGACGATTATTACGAAAAGGAGTGGTGCAATTGGGTCACCTTGCCTCACAGATCTTTGTAGAGCTATAGGGGGAGCCACATTCTCATTAACCATCACGTTTGTTGTTGCGTTATTATGCAATAGTTTAATCCATCGTTTAAAGTTTGGGCCTGCAACAAAATCGCATCATCCCAAAGAAAGCCAGATAGTCGTGTGTCCGAACTGAAAGCAGATTGCACCAGAAGTACACCAAATAAGAGCATAGCAAAATACGTCAATTGACAATGTAAGCTCCCAATCTCGCCTCCACCATCAAACTCTTCAATGTCGCTCTCCTTCGTGGCGCTCGGCGCCCAGACTACAAACAGATGACACCAAGACACCTAGCCTGTTATGACGCAACCGAGTTGACTTCAGGGGTTGCCCGATGAAACTTGAAGACTCTGCTCATGCGGCCCACTTCTCCATCACCAGGTATGTCTCCCTCTCGCGGTGCCCGTCCTCAACTTAACCTCACAGGCTCTTCTTCACCACCCTTGGACCTCGGCCATACCCCACCAGCTTCCTGTGCAAGCAGCCCGGCTATGGTTGCTGCACATACTAGCTGCGCCCAGCAGCTAGCCCCAGCGCGTGTGTGCACACACCTTCCAGCCAGCTGTCTCTCCGGTGTGCGCTCCAGCAGCGCTGCCGCACTTGAGCCAGCCAGAATGAATGTGAGTGGGCTGGGCTCACTCTCCCATATCCTGTCGGCTTCCATGCGGCCTGCCTGGCCTGGCTGCAAGCTGTCCTAGTACTGCTCCCCAGGGCCCTTCCAGAATGTGCCTGGGGTTCAACTGCAAGGGTCCTGGGCTTCAGCATCTGAGCCTGGCCTGCAGCATCTTTAACTACCGGGCCTACCAGGTAGTTGGAGAGTCTGCCTTGCAGCAACAAATTCGCGGGGCCCCTTTCTCTCAGACACCTTGTTTTGGGCCACAGCAAAAATGCAGGCCCGCTCTCACTTAGGGCCTCTTGTACACTGCCGAGGGGCTGAATCCTTGCACTCCTTCCTCCATAGCTTCGATAGTCCTATGGGAAAGCCCTTAAACCACTTGCTGTTTCCCCTTCATCATTCCCTCATAGTTAGACACGACTTGAGGGGCGGTTTTCATCAGCTCATCCCTTGTGAACTACCGATCTTCTTTGGGATCCGTGTGATGCCTAAATCTGATCCTGAACTGCATCTACGGCTTGGTCTGCCTCAGCCAGGAGGCTTGGGTACAGGCATTTCCTCATGCTCCACAACCTGATTGATTTTCAACATATCCATCCATGGTTGGGGGCAGCAGTGCTCTCCTTGAAGGAAAATGGTCAGTTTCAGAGAAAGGTAAGAGTTTCGATGCATGGAAAACAGGATAAGTGCGTAAGTGTGGGGGTGTACGGAGGACATAGGACGGACCATCAGGATCTGTACCAACTTTATCCAAAACTTCCCATGGGCCAAAGTGCTGAGGCATGAGTTTCCTGGATACATCTGCTTCGTGTCCGAACTCTGAGGACTTTGCCCATACTCTCTCGCCTACCTAAAAGTTCGACTGTCTGCGGTGCCTATTCTCAGATGCAATCATAGCATATTGAGCTTTCTGAATCTGATCGGCATCCTGCTGCAGCATCTTATCGTATTGGATTCCAGACTCAATGCTACCGGGTGCTGCAGTTTGTTTGTTATCAGGCAAGAGGAAATCTAAAGCGGTCCTAGGCTTCCAACCAAGGTGCAGTTGGTTGGGTGACCGGCCTGTGGCACCATGAACAGCATTGCTGTATAGATTGGCGATGAGAGGTAGCTTCTCATCCCAATCTTCCTAGTTTGGCTTTATGCAATGTTGTACCACCCGGTTCATTTGCTCAGCCTGACCGTTTGCTTCAGGGTGGTTCCTTGCAGTCGTCTGCAGTTGAGAGCCCATCTGTTTGGCAGTCTTCTTGCATAACTTGCTTGTAGACATCTCTATCACTTACAACAGACTTTGGTAAGCCTAAATCATGTACCTATTAATCGATGAAAACCTTGATTACATGGTTTGTCTTCGCAGACTCTGGTAGTGCAATCAGGCTAGCGCATTTCGTAAGGCGGTCTCCTATGACAAAAATGTGCCTCTTGCCATTTTTGTTGGTCACGAGGGTGTCCATGCAGTCCATGGACAATCTCTCTCCTGCTCCGACCAGAATAGGCAAAGGTTTTACTAAAATCATAAAGGAGCCTGAGTCCTTGGTTGGTCTCATTGGCAAAGTTGGCATGTTTCTAAATTCTTAGCGTCCTCTAGCATAGTAGACCACCAAAAGCGTTGCACAAGGTTCACTGACATTTTCTTGTAGCCGAAGTGTCCGGTTGTGTCGTGGCATTCTCCTAAAAACAAATTGCACAAAGGCTCGCTAGACCGAATATACAGACGTTTATTCCCTGCCTTCTTGAGGAAGAGGAGACCATCAACCACCACAAACTCGTCTGAAATGGCCTTATCTTTGACCTCGAGTCTGCAAATGATCCATGAAACCATATTTGCCTATATGCATCCACCAGAGATCGAGTTACATTGTCAAATAGCTCAAATCAGTAATTAACGTTCCTAAATAATTTGCCCTTCTTGAAACCACATCTACAGTCGTGTTAAACTCCCCTTTGACATGCTTCAAGTGGAAGTCGATACATATCTATGACTTCTATCGACCTCTTGAGAGCATCAAAGAGGGCAGGCTGTGTTTTGATCCACCGGAGTGTCTCATGGTCGGACCTTACCATGAATCTGCCAAGGAGGTAGTGCCTCCAGTGAGTCAGAGCTTTGTACAGGGCGTAGAGCTCTCGCTCATACGTGGACTTGGCTATCTTCTGAGATGGCATCTTCTTGCCTATATACTCGATCGACCTTAATTTCTTCCCATCCAGCTGCTGAAGTATCACGCCTATACCGTACAAGGTAGCATCAGTAGTAACTACAAATGCATTCTCAGGATATGGGAGCTTTAGGACCTCATGATGTGTGAGAGTATACTTCAGTCGCTTGAAGGCACTCTCTCATTCGCTAGTCCACTCCCATAGGGTGTCGAGGGAATTAGATCTATCAGTGGGGAGGCGATAGAACTGTAATTCTTGACAAATTCACGATAGTTGCCCGTCATCCCAAAGAAAGATCCGACCTCCGTCATGGACTGGGGCCGTGGCTAATCCCGTATGCTGGCCACCTTCGCACTTTTTTGGCCTCAGACCGTTCTGGAAATCTCATGACCCAAGTACTAGATCCTGGTGCAACCGAACTTGCATTTTTCCAGGTTGATCTTATACTTGTGTTGACGAAGGAGTCCTAGCAATGTCTAGGTGCTGAGTGTGCTCCTCCTCAATCATACTAAAGATAAGGATATCATCGAGATACACGATGATGAACTTAAGTAGTCATGAATGATCTTTTTTTTTTTTTAAACAGTCTGAGTGGATGCTAGGGGCGCGATAAGAGCAGGCTCTACGAGCACTCCCGGGGAGGCTCCATCTATTGGTGGGGAGCAGCACCTGCTGCAAAACGGGTCCAACGTCCCTGAACATTTTGGTCGAAAGATCATATTCATGGTGTGTTGGAATGCACCAGACGCATTACAAAGAGTGAAAGGCATCACCACAAACTCGTATAGACCGTACCGGGTCTGGAAGACGATTTCGTGCTGATCCTCAGGCCTGATCCGTATTTGATGATACCCAGTCGTTACGTCTCTCTTTGTGAAGTACTCAATGCGGGGTAGGGGCTTCGCATTCTTCACTGTGATGGCATTGAGACCCCTATGTTTAATGCACATCCTCAAAATCCCCCCTTCTTAGGAACGAAAAGTATTGGCACACCGTAGGGAGACGTACTCAGCCTGATCCATCCTTTTTTTTTTCTTTTTCTTTTTTTAAGGACAAATGCTCCAGTCAGCCTCTTGGTAAGTTGAGACAATTATCGGCGGAGCTCATCCAACTCCGCAAAAGACATCCTATAGATCCTCCCGCTAAGTACTTTGCTACCCGGAATGATCTTTGTAGCATAGACGACCTTCTTATCTATGTCTCTTGATGGCTCCTCAAAAAGGTTTGGATCCTTAGCGACGATCCTTTCTATTTCTGGAGGGGTCTTAACGGACTGCCCATTCTAAGAAACAAAGACAAAATACATACCCTCCTCTTGGTTCTTATAATAATCGTAGAGCGAATGAGCGCACATGCAACCATAAGAGTCTACCAGTCTTTGTGGACTATACTTCCTTAAACTGACTATCCTTCCGTCAGGCAACACGTACTTCATCGTTTTCCTGCCCCATTCAAACTGAGGCTTGGCGACCTCGAGGTAGTACATACCTAGGATCATATCGAAGGGTAAATCGCCACGCACCAAAAATGAGATACTTTGTCTCATTTGTCGTCCTGCATAGGAGAAGGTGCAGACTACGTGATTGACATTGTCCCTAACAGCCATCTGTTGCTAAGACGTAGACACTACAACTCTACTTGGTTGCTGCACTCGATCCCCTTAGCGCAATGTCTCCACAAGCATGGCTAATACAATTCCTAATAGATGTGATGTGTGCGAGAGCCCCAACTTTACGGCCACCTACATCAACTTCTGCTACAATCATTTCTCCTCTAGGACCCTTTGCTTTCACCACCCAGGATGCTAGTAGGTCTGTCTTGGATAATTCTGTTGGTAGCTCCTTTCAGCCCTTTGTTGAGAAGTGAGGGATCATCTACCAACTCAACCTCTGTAGAAGCGACTACGACTTTTACTGGCTTAAGGTGTTTCCCGTGGAAGTGCTCCCAGTGCTTCCTTGGTTGGAGGATGCCACATGCCCCGCTTGGGGCTGCACCCTTGTAGTTTTGTGGCAACCTGGATACCACATGCCCGGCTTGGGGCTGTACCCTTGTAGTCATGTGGCGACCTTCTTGTTTGGGCACCTAGCCCTTGTGTGGTCGTACTGACCACACTTTATGCAGGCACCCCTCACATATCCATAAGCGGTTAACAGGGACCCCCACTTTTCAGCCCTGGTTAACCCCTAGACTGGCTGCCTCTCTGCCTACCAATCCCCTTAGCCATTGTTTACAACCAGGAACTCTTCCTCAAAAAGTTTCATGGCTACCTATCGACTATGTATCCTCAACCATGTCTGAAAGATTTTTCTACCTCCTCCTGATTCCCTTGTGAATCCACAAAGAGAAGGTGCCCTTTCTTCTTCCACTCCTAGGACAACTGTTAATGTGCCACAGTTTTCGCTGGTCGGCCTATTGGGCTAGAATGGCTGACAGCGCCAGCCAAAAGGAGGCCCGTGCCCGTTTGTTCTCTTTTGCCAAGCAGGGCATTTCCAGGCTCGACAAGGGAAGGGTCGGAAGTACTGGTGGTTTAACAAGGGGCATGGTCAGGCTGGGCCCACTACTGGGGATGGGTGACCCCATGAAGGGAGGGAACAAATTCTTGAGTGTCCCAACTTCGACAATTTTTTATGGTTACATCGGACCTGGACACTGGACCAGTCCAGGCGTCTGGTTTTATTTTTTCCCTTGGGTTTGGCTACGAAGCATAGCATTTTTTTTTATTTTTTTTTTATTTTTTTGTTATTATTATTTTTTTTTCTGGGGAGTATCAGTCCGGTTCCTATTCCACCGGCAAGTCAGAATATACATTACATTGAAACTCACACACTCTTCCTTCCGTTTGGCCGAAGGACCCCTGAACAGCATTGATTGCTCCACCTTGGTGGAGGATTGACTGCCAGCTTGCCATGTCCCTCTCTTTCCTCTCAGATCTGGATGCCAGAACTGCCAAATAGTACTATGCCACCTAGAAAGAGCTCATCTTTTGTCCTTGCTGGCCTGCGTCCTCCCCACTCCTCTGTCCTGTCTGAGAGGTGTGATATCTCCTGTCCCTTTTTTTTTTTTTTTTTTTTTTTTTTTCATCCGATAAACTTGACGGCCTGTATCTTCCCCACTCTTCTCCCCACCCCTTTGGAAGATCTGTGATAAACCCTACCCCCTAAACCCTTCGCCTGTTTCTGACCTCTAATAGTCAAGCCCTTTCCCATTTTATATGTCCTTTCTTTTTTAAGACATCCCTAAAACCCTTAACCCTAAGCCCTCAACCTGTGAACCCATATTACAGCAGCCCTTTGGAACTGCCCTTTCCCCTTGTTTTGGTCTTATGGTACCGTCTGTCCAACTTTGTGCTGTCAATCCATAGCTGTAGCAGTTTTGGCTTGAGTTCCCGTGGAAGTCTGATCTGTCTGTGAAAAGTGATTGATGCACCCGCCTTTAACCTGTGTTGGGAGCTCCTTTCTAGCACTGAGTTATGGCTCCCTTTCCAGTAGATACAGTCCATTTATCTCTTAGCAGACTTGCCGTATACACAACCAAGTCTTGTACAGCCTCAGTCTCCCATTCTTTCGCTGATCCTTGTCTTCTGCCGAGGCTTGCTTGACACCATTTCCTCTTCAAGATTCTGGTCCGGAGGTGCCTTGCCCTTGCGCAGTTAGTCCCTGCCCAATACTTCTTCCCGAGTTGGAGTTGTGCCAGTTCTTCCAGTAGATGTGGTCGTCTCGTAGATCAGCAACTTTCCCYYCTATCAACCATATCCTGCTGAACTTYCGTCTCKCCTTCTTTCGCTGTTCCTCATCCTCTGACCATGATAATTTAATTTTCCGCCAACGGCATAGGATTTCCGCCTGTATCATTGCTTTCGTCTCCAGCCAAAYCATCTCTCSTGAGTTGGACACTCCTTCGATTGTYYTGCTGCATCTTTCCTTCCRTATGATCCATAGTGTCACCTTCCTGATGAGTCCATACCAGTTCTTTTCCRCTTTCCGGAGTTGTTCRGGGATGYTAGTCAAAAGGAGAAGTTGGATGGGTTGTTCAGGGAAAGGAGTCKGGAAAAGRGAGTCCCATAGGGTCGARGCTCTTGCCCAGAATTYTGTYGCTTCCCTACAGTGTATTAAGCAATGTACTATATCCTCTACCGCCCCTTCCGTACATACTTTGCATTGATCGGAACTGTCTGGGTCTGAACCCTTGCGCCTCACGTGTAACCACTGATTAACTKSTAATGCCGCATATATAATCAGCCATTGGAGGCTTTTGATTTTGATTGGTCTGATTGTTTTATAAATCTTCCACGGAATCTGTGTGATCTTGTCTGCTTCCTGTCCTATTAGCTTCTGCCAYCTGGYCTTAATCACCGGTTCTGGGTCTTTTGTTTWTAGCAGTAGTTCATACCCAAATTTGACCGTGTAATCSTGRATGGGGATGAGTCTCTTTATGTTTGCCCTCCTTTCTGGTTTCCATGCCCACTCCATCGGGTCGAACTCCAGGTTGTGTAAAGCCGTGTCGGTTCTGAAGATGAACTTCGGCCATGTGCCTAAGACCCGTACTTTTCTGAGCAGGAAGTAATCCATGACTGTCGTTTCCACGTCGATGTTCTTGATCGTTGTCATCCCCTTCGTGGATTGGTCAATTGGGAAGGAAGTGAAAACCGCTTGAGTGACTGATCCGGAGTGTAGGTGAGAGAATTGGAAGGCCCTAGAGTGGGAAGTTTCCTGCACTTTGATCCCCCATTCACCACTTTTCCATGGCTCCCCTTGTTTTAGCATATCTTTCCAATCCTGAGGAACGAGATTAATAATATATTGCAGGTTGGGTCCTCTTCTATGGCATCCCCTCAAACGTTCACTTAGCTCTTGTTCAGAGACCCATTCTTTCTTTTCTTCGTTCCACAAGTGACTGATTGTCCAGACTCCATTCTTTACCCATGATTGCCATTTGTGGTCCAAGAACAGGGGTTCATCACTTTCGCCCTTCATCCATTCATTGCCAAAGAGAGGCTGTCTTAGCACCTCATCCTTAGATTTTGGTCTGTTGGTCTTTTTTGGCATTATTTCCCTCCAAATCCGGATTAGAGATGCCCACTACGGTGTTTGGCGGTTGTCTATATTCCTTTTTGCCTCCCTCCTGGGTCTTCGCCTCGCCCTTTTCAAGGACCATTCCTTATTCATTACCCAGAATAGCCCTGTCATGTTATTTGGCGATGCCACCGGAGCTAAGGCCCTTATGCTATCCAAGGCCAGTTTATTCCATGTCGTTTCTGGTTTAGTCAACAATCGGACTATCCATTTAACTTGAAGAGCTCTCGTTTCACACCTCGGTTCGATGATTCCTAGGCCCCCTTGTGTCGGTTTTCTTGTGATATAATGCCATGCTATCTTTGGGATACAACCTTCCTTGTTGGGGTTGCCAGTCCATAAATACGTCCTGGCCACTCGATTAAGTTCCTTTAGTGAGTCATCCGGGATTGTCCAGACCGACGCAATGTACCACATCATAGAGAAGATAGAAGTGTTCAGTACCAAAGCCCGACCGATCAGTGAGGTGAATGTGTTTCCCCATCTTCCCAGTTTATTTAACTGTTTAGCTAACATGTTCTGGGCCATCTGAGGTACCAGGCCCTCCCGTGACATGAGGATGCCTAGGTATTGGGTGGGTGTTTCTGGCGTGTCCCAGGACATGGCAGCCTCCGGTCCTTGCAGGTTGGGAATTTGTTCATCTGATAGCCACCAGCCTATGGTCTTCTTCCAATTGATCTTCATTTCTGATGCCAGACCGAATGCTTCCATTGCCCTGGACAGTGCTTTAAAAGACGAATCCGAGGCTCTAATCAGTACTGTCATGTCATCTGCAAACAAAATAACTGTCGAGAACTTGAGATGATGAGACGTCCCTACATTGACCTCTGGGAGTCTATGTATGGAGGGGTCTTTCCTTAGGAAAGAAGCAATGGCCTCCATCACAAATAGGAAGATCGAGGGGGCTAACGGGTCCCCTTGCCTGACTGATCGAGATATTGGGTAACTGTCAGACAGAAACCCATTAATCTGCACGCAGCCTGAGGCATTATTATACAATACCTGGATCCATTTCCTAAAAATTGGTCCCACCCCCATACGTTCCATACTTGCATCCATAAAAGACCAGTTGAATTGATCATAGGTTTTTTCAAAGTCGAAGAAGAGTATGGCTGTGTTTATCCTCCTTTCTCTGACTTTGTTTGCAGCTTCGTTTAGAGTTAGCACATTATCCAGAATGTAACGTCCAGGGATGAAGCCCGTCTGATCAATGTGAAAGCATTTATCAGTTATTTTCGTGATTCTGGCAGCCAGGGTCTTAGCCAGGATTTTGTACGGGAGAGTTAGTAAGGAGATAGGTCTATAGTTCCTGATGTCTTCCTTGTCCCCCTTCTTGTACAGTAGCGTTACAACGCTGCTACTCATCAAACTGCCTAAACCCCCTTTCTCATAGCTATCTCTGTAGAAGTTCAACAGGTCCCCCCCGAGGTTTGGCCAGAATTTTTCCCAGAATTCTCTTGTCAGCCCATCAATACCTGGTGCTTTGTCATTGTTTATGCTCTTGAGAGCTTGGTTTAGCTCCTCCAATGATAAGGGTTTGTCCAACTCTTCAGATTGTTCTGGCGATATCGTTTGTTCCAAATATTGTAACATTCTCTGTCTCGCTTCCAACGTGTTGCTTGGCGTGGGTGTTTGGGTTTTAGTCTGATATAGGTCTTGGTAAAATTCTTTGGCTATTCCCAAAATCCCTTCGCTGGTTTCCTCTGACACCTTCGGGTTGCTAAGGCTTTTCAATTTTTCTGTTGTGGCCGCTCTTGTATTTGCTTTAATTCGGGCAAAGAAGTGTTTCGACATTGATTCGCTGAGATCATATTCGCACATCCTGGCTCTTATCTGCATGCCTTTTAACTCCCACCACCTCCACATCGCTAGCTCTTCCCGTGCTTTCTCAAATATACCCGCATATAGCGCTGAGGACGGGTTACCCCTCAGGTTGTATTCTGCTATCTTTAGGGCCTTTTCCAGGCTTTGTTTTCTCTGCTTCCTTATAGAGGCCATTTTTCTTGACATGCCGGCTGCTGTCTCCGCTAGTAGCGAGTAACTCTCTACGAACCATTCCCACCGATCATGAGTGGGAAGGCGGCTCATACCCCTCTCTTTCCAATATTCTTGTATCCCTTCTTGAAAGGTTTGACTCAGCAGGAGTGAGTTGTTCAGTTTGTGAAAGCTGGCCCCTTTCCTCACTTGTTGCTCAAAGCATACCGTGAGCTCAATGGGTTTGTGATCCAGTCCTGGGTAAGGTGCTAAAGGCAGGATCTCCGCCTCTTTCACCGCTCCCATCATTGTGCCTGAAATCAGGAAATAGTCTATTCGTGAGAAGGTTGTGTGTTGCGCATGGCTTTTCTTGATCAGTGAGAATGCTCTCGACGTCGGGTGGAAGATTCTAAAGGGGTCTATTAGGTCGTGATCTACCATCAGTCTCTGGACCGGTACTGCCTCTTGAGAGTTGTAAGTGTTGGAGGATCTGGATATGCGGTCTGTTGCTGGATCTAAGGTTGCATTCGAGTCGTCTGCCACTATACACGACGTCAGCGGTGGAATCTTTGTCCCCAGCTCTACCAGGAAGGACGTTCTTTCGGTTGCGTTGTTTGGGGCATAGATATTGAGGAGGAGAAATTCTTCATCTTTCCACTTAAAATGCATAGAACACCATCTGCCCTCCTGGGGGTCTGCTTCCTTGTTCATAACACTTCCTGCCTTGTGTATGCGTGAGGAGTTGGGGATTAAGATAGTTGTGCCCTTGGTACTTGATATATTGTCTGCCGCCCATATTTCATCTTTGACCCCTCCCAGTTTCCTTGACACAAATTTTCTGATTTTGTTGTGTTCTGTTGAAAATGAGAGATGAGTTTCCTGTAGCATTATTATATCTGCAGGCGTTTTGTTTTTGACTGTTAAACCTTGGACTATGTCATTCCATTTTTCTTCTTTGTCTATGACATTTCCCAAGCCATTCACATTCCATGACCGGATGACGATTCCTTGGTCTTTCCAGTCCCTCTGACCTTTCCTCTCATTGGCCCTCTTCCTGAACCCCTCCATCCTCTGGGTTCTGTCGGGTTAAAACGAGTTAACAACAGTTCATTGAAGGATCTACGAAGGCGCCCCCCCCCCCGTGTCCATGTCCAGCAGTCCCTCCCCCCCTTGGGGGTCTGTCGTGGGCTGTTCTACACTAGTCATCTTATCCATCTCCTTTCTGGGGATCACAAACAACTCTTCACCTCATTGTCTGAGTCCATCGCATCCTCCTGGTCATCTTCTTCCTTCTCGTCATCTGAATGCCATGCCTGGTCCTCCCCCTCAGATTCGTCACTCCTATAAAACCTCTCCCAGTCCACCGGGTATGCCCTTGCATCCAAGTCACCATTGCCCTCCAACATTCCTGTAGTAACCAATTGAGCCAGTGAAACTGCTGCCAGTTCAGCCGGTAGGCACGAACCGGCCAAGACACTATAGGGCACAACTTGGATCGTTCTCCACGACCTCCATCTCATCCCTGAACTCAGAATTTCTTTGTTTGACAGCTTGACTATCAATGGTGAGAATGCCTGAGGTGAGTGTCTACCATGCTCTGAGTGCTGTGAAGTTGATCCCTCGTGTTATGGTTGAGGAAGTGCATCCTCCTGATCTGGGTTGCTTGGCATGGTATCATAAACCCCCAATGGGTACTCCGTGGATATCTTCTCGTGGAGTACGGTAGCCACATTTTGCCCTTCCTCAAAGCATGGGATCTGAAAGGACACATCTGTTGCAATTTGCCACTCCTCAAGTTTTTCTATATACCTTGCAGCAATCAAGGGGCGGATGTTCATCAGTGCCAGTCTTGACGACTTGGCTGTCTCTACCACCAGAGGAGCCTGATCCCACAATGTGTGTGATCGTTGTAAATTCTGCTGAGTATTCGTCATTCAGTTTGTTCACCTCCTCCGTTTGTGCAATTACCACTGCCGCTTCCTTTTCCAGCCGTGTGCGCGCTGATTCTTCCTCAAAGTCGGACTGAGTCATGTTCGGGTTCTTCTTCTTCTGATTTTGCCCGGATTTCCACTTCTTTGGGCGCAGATCTTGGAAGTCGTCCTTCGACTTTGGAGCTGTTCTATCTCTGTCTTTCACTCCCTGTTCCCTTGCTCTCTTCTTTTCTGCATACCTGAATGCTGTGTATTCTGATAACTCTTCCGCTTTCACTGTCCTGAGAACGTCAAATTGGTTGCTTAATTTCCCAACTTCGCCCATCCCCTTCTTACCATTTCTCTGAGATCTTTCTGCATACTTGTGACAGGCTGCCCGAATGTCAAAGGCCTGTTCCCTCTCCCTCTTCACCTTCTCTACATAGTCCCTGAGCCACTGCAGAGATCTGTGAGAATCCCCCTCACTATCCGATACTTTGTTGTCCCCTTCCCCTTTGCCACTCTCACTTGTTTTCTCAGACCCAGTTCCTCCCGAATCTGTTCTCCCATCCTCTCCTTCTTTGTCTGCTGGAAGGCTTACCACCTCCTCTTGCGCATCCACTGCCTTCCTCCTCTTTAGGCCCCCTTCCTGAATCCCTTGTGTCTTTCCGTTTTCCATGGTCCTTTTGTTGTCTGTTTGAGCCCCTATTCTGTTTTGAGTTGATGTTTGCTCCATCTTTAACAACATGCTTCTGAAGTCCGTCGAGTCCTTGTTGAAGTGTAGTATTGCTTGTTCTTTCACTGCTTCCAAATCCCATAACAAGTCTTCTCTATCCTTTTCTTCCTTGATAACCCGTGAATCGATCAGTGGGTCAGTGGTGATTTTCGACGGGTTGCCCGCTACCTTCCCTGTGGCTCTTTTCTGCCATCTGTTGTCAGCCGGGGGGAAGACATTGGGTTTTTTAACTTCTGGTTCCTGGTCGGCGTAATGCCATGCCCAGTCCAGAACCTCCAGATTGTCGTCGAACACCCACCCATTGTAGTTACTGTCCGGAATGAACCAAATGCCCGGGGCGTCCTCCACCTCCACTAACATGTTGGGGAGGAGTTTTCGTTCCTTCGGTTGATTCGGATACTTGGGGCAGTTTGGGTTTGTTCCCATGTGGCCTCTTTCTCTGCACCGAAAGCAGATCGGGGAGGACTTGGTTGACACTTTGACTTCGACTGATCTGCTTTCAATCTGAAATTTCCAGGTCTGTGGGAAGACCGGGGGATTGTCTGTCTTCACCTCAATCACTGTCGCCATGGATCCACAGTGCGGGGCCAGAAAATCTGGTTTAGGGAGCACCCATTTCAGGATTCTGTTTGCCGGATATTGCCTTTCTAGTCTGTCCACTAGCAGCCCATGCAGACCCGGTTGCACATTGTCAAATTGCACCCAGAATTTTTCTTTTAACAGTGTCTGTTTGTATGAGACCGCGAATGTCTGGTTCTGTTTCTGGGAAGACAGTTTTTTCCATTTGTTGATTGTGCACACCGACCCATGACAGTTCCTAGACTGTAATTCCGCTGCCGCTTTCGCATGTTCCTCTCGTATGAAGAGTGCCATGATGTTGTTCCGACCCAAAATCTGCAATGTAAAAGTCTCACCCGATTGTTTGAATTTCAATTCTTTCTTGATTACCTCTATGATCCATTTCCTTTTCTCGGGTGGTTGGAGGTTTGCTCCATTCCGTGCAAAGTTGAATACCACGCCGTGCCTCTCGTGTAAATCATCCAATTCTGCCACCTTTTCTTCCGGGTACTTCCAAATGATGATCTCTTCTTCTTTGCCTTCAACCTTTTGAATTTCTGTGATTTGCTCTCCTTGGACTTTGGTTTTCTCTATCAGGAACTTGAGTGCTTCATTATCGATAACGTTGTTGTTGTTTTCTCCCGTTCCTTAACTAGCTGTGACCGAGTTGGGGAGCGGAGATGCCATTCAGGTAGACGGCAAATCTGGTCAGTATTCTATCCCCTATCTTTCCCGTTCCCTTGGATTATGGTGAGAGCCTCTATTATGGGTTGGGGGGGACAGTCCCCCTGAACCAGGGGAGAGAAGTTGAGATTCTGTCCGTGAACAGCGCGAAAATGAGACCGAAATTAATTGAAGATCTGGATTGGGATAGCGTGAGATCAAGACCGTGAGAAATGAGGTGGAGTGGGGGGAGGAGTGGATATGATCGGGTTGCGTTCGGAGTGGGGTCTAGGAGAGAACGGTGTGACGAGGTGGCGAGGTGGATGCACGTCGGGGGTGGGGTAGGACTGGGATTGAGGTCGGGTTAGGAGGAATGCGGGAGTATGAAATGTGGGAAGTGATTTGATTCAGATGTTGAGACCTGGATGGGATCGGGATGGGCACGGGTTGGAATCAGGGTGGGATCGGGATTGGATCGGGTTGAGGTCGGAGTGGGATTGGGATATATTCGAGATAAGATCAAGTTGGGATCGGGATGGGGTAGAGATAAGATGGGGTAAGG
Source organism: Chara braunii (assembly GCA_003427395.1). Taxonomy (NCBI): domain Eukaryota; kingdom Viridiplantae; phylum Streptophyta; class Charophyceae; order Charales; family Characeae; genus Chara; species Chara braunii. The sequence continues at coordinate 847,345 of BFEA01000377.1, forward strand.
TCGGCTTGCGTTCAGGGTGAGGTCGAGGAGAGAGAGAAGTGGGGGTGAGGTGGATGCGCTTCGGAGATGGGATGGGATTGGGGTTAAAGTCGGGTTAAGAGGGCTGTGGGGTAGGACCGCGGACCGCTGTTGGGATAGAGGTTGGGATAGGATAGGGTCGAGGTTGGGGACGGGAGGGGAAGAGATAAGTATCGAAGTTGAGATCGCGGTTGGGATCGGGACTGGGAACGGGAGGCGAGGAGGTTGGAAAACAGATCGGGGTTGAGAGATCAAAGTTGGGGAGGGGGTTGGAAGTGGATCATGACCGGGACCAGGAGTAGTCGGGAACGATATGTGGTCGTGGTTGGGAACGGGTTGGGACCAAGTTGAGTCTAGATTGGATCGCGTTGGGCCGGGTCGGGATTGGATCGAAGTTGGGATCGAGGTTGGGTAAGGGTCGAGATCAGGAGAACGCGGGGTTGAGGAAGGGAACCAGATTGGGATCGGTATTAAAATCCGGGGTGGGATCAACAGGGGATCGGATTTCCAATTAAGGCGAGTGGTAGGATGAGGGCGAAAATTGGAGATGGAATGCGTGGTGGGATCGAAGAGGATCGGGCTTCCAATTGAGGCGAGTACTAAATTGAGGGCAAAAAGTTAGAGATGGAGTGTGTGTCAAAGTCGCGACTTGGGCTGTCTATTCCGCGGGAAAGGCCCCGTACTGCGGCTTAAAAGGAGGAACAGCCGTCAGTCGTGGACAGTGCGAAATTTCATTTGGAATATAGCCTCGTCGGTGGGGAGTCGCTAATTGGGCAGCACTTGCCCCTCTTGGGGATCGGGTTTCTATTGGATCAGGCGAGAGAGGAAGGGAGTGGTGGGTGGCCAAAAAGCAGAAGATGATTCTTGCGATCTATGGGAGGATAATGGGGGTGCGTGACGACACTGGCGAATGGGATGTCTATCTGTTGTATGAATATCGGGGTAGGATTGGATTGGGGTAGAGGTAGGCAGGTGTTGGGCTTGGGATGGAGGTTAAACGAAAGTTGGGCGCAATTCGAAATGAGTCGGGCAAGGTGGCGGAGTTGGAGAGGTTGAGGTGAAGTTGGAGGAGGATGGGGGAATGAGTTAGAATTGGTTGGGGGAAGAAACAGTGTCTATCAGGGTTCTACAAAGTGATGGGGATCGGATTGAAGCTGGAAGGGGGTTGGGACGGAGATATAGTCGGAGAGTGCTTGGACCGAAATCGGTCAGGGGGGGGTGGAGATGGAGTCGATTTGAGATGTTGTCCTTGGCAAGGGAATGTGATATGTGAAGGTCAGGTCAGAGGCGAGAAATGGGTGAGAACGAGGTGGGATGGAGGTGAGAGAAGAACGTGATATGTGAAGGTCAGGTCAGAGCCTAGAAATGGGTGAGAATGAGGTGGGATGGAGGTGAGAGAAGGGGCCGGAATGCGGGAGTTAGTAAGTTCTCACTCGAAAGGGCTGGTCTTCGTCTTCATGGGGCTCCTGGAGTCTTTTCGTCGCCTGGTCTCTCTCTCAATCTTCAAGGGTGTCAAGGTCATCCTTCGCAGTGTCATGGGCGCGTGTGCGCCTCCTCCAAACCGGGCACATATGCCCTCTTCGCAGCTTACGCGCTCATCTTACTCGGTGTTCATAGAAATACGCGCGCGCCCAGGGCGCGCACACGTGATGTTCGGCGCAGGTCCGGCTATGGTGAGTGCGCGATGTTCAGCTATGGTTCGAGTCGACGCCCATACAGGGCCGGCACGGCGCGAGCGCAGCGTAACGCTGACCGAGCGGCGCTAGCGCGAAAAAAAAAAAATCTTAGCATATATTTTTTCTGATTTTTTTTTAGTCGGATTTTCTTTTGGGGTGGGGCTCCATCTATTGGTGGGGAGCTGCACCTGCTGAGAACCGGGCACTGCGTCCCAATATTACATTGTATCCGCTTTGTCATGGAACTTGTTTGTATCTATCAACCGGTGCAGATTACCCCCCCCCCCCCCGTCCATCCTTCAACTGCGACGGTCTGTGTTTATAACATTTGTGTAATTACTTTTAAACCTACCTCTCCAATTTCATACTTCTCCCTCGCACTCGCATCATTCAGTCCTTTGAGTGTAGTCATCTGTGTCCACACCATTATGTGTCTTGACTCGTGCCCCCTACCCTGGCAGCATCAAGCTTGTCAATCTTTTTGTTGGTCCTCTGCTCTGTGACCGTTGTTGGACGCATCCTGTCACCGATCTGTTCCGACCTACAACCGTCCTACCCTACCTTCCCATCCCATTACCTTATTATCCCTATTGTCCTAATGCTTCATTTGCTTAAACCCTTTTTGCGACTCTTATCTGCCTTGCCCTTTAGTAGCTTGGTTGAGCCTTCACAGTCCCACCTTCCTACCCCCTGTGCCACATCTATCTCGCCTTTGTCTTTGAAGCATTGCTTGTTTGTGATAGTCAGTTTCGATGCCATTTTGTACCCTTTTGTGCCAAATTACTTAAACCCTTAAACCCTAAGACCCCACCGTCCCAGTAATTTGACCTTCCCACCCCTCTTTTATGGCACATCTTATCACATATCCTCATAGGTGCTAAGTCGTTATTGGAACCCACTCTGCCCTACACTTTTGTGATTGAAGGTGTATTCAGTAGTGTACACATTATCTTCCCCTTATGTGCGTAGTGTTTGAGTTTTGTGTGTTGTCTGTGATGTAACGGTCTAGCATAAACCCCCCATTAGACTGAGTAGCTCACACTGGTTCGATTGATTGTATATTGTTTGTATATCATGTCGTCACCGGCTGACTTTCACCCTTGCTGTCCTTGTGCGAGTTGTTGCCGCCACGTTTTGAGGAAACCCGGGGAGGGGTCGCCTGCTGTTTGCTGAAGCCAAAGGCATCAGCACCTGTCACTCACTACGCCCTCTCCCGAGGTCCTCAGCGACCAGCAGGGTGTCTTTTTGAATTCGCCTGTTGCATGCCCACACGCGTGGGGGAATTTTGTGCATGGCGAAACGACAAATTATTGTGTTCAATTCGAATATTCCCTTCTCTCGGGGGGTGTTCAAAATTCAGTTTTAGTCTGATCAAGTGTATTTTGCTGTTTCGCTTCAGAACAGTTTCCCACAAATAAAAGAAAGGGAAAAGAATAAATGGATAAGAGAAGAGATTATGAGCCAGACGACAGGTTCGGTGCCAAGCAGTCGATCACTAGTAAGCAGCAAGCCAATCAAAAGGGTCTTTCCGAAACAGGTCCTCGAGAATAATTGATGAGCCTGACCGCTGATTCGGACCAGCGAGCCAAGCGAAAGGCTTCTTTCCAATAATTACTCGAGAGTGATTCGTATGCCAGAGCGCAAGCTCGGTGTCATGCAGAGAACTTTCAAACTTATTATCAAGTCAAGTCTAATCTTTTGGTGGCCAATGGACCAGTCAACCAGTCCGATGTTCAAGGCGCACGCAAGCCAGCGAGCAGACTTGTTTCCTGGAGAGTTGCCAAACTATCGAGGCAGAATCTGATCAGAGACCCAACGGATCATTTCATAAACCTGATTTTCAGAGATTAACAAAATAAGATGTAACAAATAGTAGAACTAATTAGCTCTAGAGCGCTAGCGCCGACGGTTAGCGCTACCGGAAGAGCAGCGCTAATTTGCGCTAGCTACCGGACCGACCCCGCCGGGCTCTCGCCCGCGGGAACCCGCCCCGCACCAGCACCCGAGCACACCCCGACTCCCGCCCATCGACAACGAAAACTCACCCCACCTCGCCGCCATCGCCCAGCACGAGCGGCCATCGCCCAGCGCGAGCGGCCATCGCCCGGCGCGAGCCGCCATCGCCCAGCGTGAGCGGCCATCGCCGGAGCCCGACCCCGAAGTCACCGTCAGCCACCGAGTACCGCACCTCCCGCTCCTCACGAACGAAGGAAGGGAGATCAGAGCAGCGAGGAGCAAGCAAGCTTGAAGCCAGCTCCACTTGTCACCTCCACTTGCCACAGAGGCGAGACGACCGACAAAGAAGTAACAGCTGTTCTCTGCCGGCCTGGAAGCGAACCATCCGAGACAGCCCGCGCGCAGGAAACGCGCCTCAACAATCACGAACGGAATCATAGCCGAGTTCCGAGTCGCAGCGGCAGCAACCGCCAGTTCATCTATCAAGCTGAGGGGCAATCCTCCTCCACCATTGCCACGAGACCTTACCTCCCTCGAACTTGGGCATCCGGACGGAAGTAAACGACGAACGAACGCCAGCGGAGATCCCATTCGACAGTCGGAAAAGTACGTGGGAAGTACACATGCTCTACTAACACAAGCGTGGTCAGGCACATCGCCGAAGGGACACAACCAGCTAACCACGCGGCCAGCTCGTCAGCGGAAGCAGCAACTTTGCAACTCCGCAGCCGACAACGAAGCACGCCGCCACCAAGCGCCAAGCTTGGAGAG
>BFEA01000377.1:906884-942579 GCA_003427395.1 Chara braunii
GGGGGGGGGAGGCAAATGCGATGTTGAGGTGAGGGTGGTGGGGTCCTAAACCAGGATGAATCGATTGGTTGAAAGGGGAAGACAAAGTGGTGACGTGGTAAACGTTGCCATTGGTCCTCTGTTTTTAGCCAGGGCTTCCATCTTAGCTGGTTATGTTGGTCCAGTTCGCAGAGCCTCTCTGCGTTGTCCATCCATACTGCACGGAAGTTCGCTGTAAAATGATTACATTTCATCTCTTCTGGTTCTTTTGCCCGTATTTGTTTGAGGTCCTTCCATGTCACGTGTGTGTTTGTGGAAATCGCCTCTACAACCGTTGTTCTCGCCTCCATATATCCAAATGTATGTTGTTTGTATTCGTGAGAGCATCTCATCCTCCATGTTGCCATTAGCATTGGCAAGTGAGTTATTTTGAACAGATTATGTGGCAGCTTGTGGCGGTATCTCTCCCAGGAGGATGGTCTTGATGTCCCATGGCAGGTGGGTGCCTGTCAAGTAGTGCCACGCAGCATCCCACCAGCCCCATAGTTGGGCCACCATGGGACAGTCAAAAAGGCGATGTTCCAGCGTGGCCCGATATTTGGTGGAGCTTTTTCCGCATGAGCACAGTGGGGAGAGCACCCCTCGTGTATTCCAGGTTTGACCTTGATGTGATCCATTCCGGATTTGGCAGGCATCGGTGGACGATTTGCCATTGGAGGGCTATGAGGTTGGTCGGTCGTATACGCGAGTATGTATTCCAGTTTAGTTTGCAGAGGTCCTCTGTGTTTAGGGGTGAATCTGTGGCCCATCGCACTTTGATTTTGTTCAAGATCTGTATCTTTTTTCTGGCCAGCCTGCAGCCATTTTTGACCGTATAATGCCAAATGTGGATTTTTCTTTCTCCCCCCATATCCCACTCCCATTCCCGCTTGTCGAAGGGCAGCTGGCAAAGCGGCATAGCCGGCTCATAAACGTACCAACCTTTATCCTGTTCATTCACTATGCACACCCTAGTCAGGTTATCGGGCGGTTTGTCGTGACCTCTCATCCCTGAGGAGGTCGGCCCGTCTTTCCCCCAACAGTCGCGGTGTATAGGCGTGCAGCCGCACCTGCTGTGCCTCTATTCTGTCCACTTTGTACACCACCATCGGGAGAGACCAATCTTCTTTGTTGACAACCCATTCGCGTTGCTCAAGCGACCAATTTTCAGCACTGAGATCCAAGCTAGCGGGATGGCCTCTTGCAGCATTTGTAGGCCATCCTCTATGTTTGTGATATGAGACAACTTTGGTTGGAGCTCCTGTGCTGTATACCATGTATTAGTCAGGGGATTCCACAAGTTGCTGGTTGTGTATATACCCTTCTTTGTCCAAGGGAGCCAGCGTGAGCGGTTATGCAAGGGGAAGGGGTTGCCATTTTGTTCCAGGATGAATGGGTTGCCAAACACAGGTTGTCTCCATATTTCATCCCATCTCAGTATTGTTGGCTTTTGAGATGGGCCCCGCTCTCTCCAAAGCCCGAGGAACGAGAGCCACAGCGGATCTGTCCTAAGGTCCCATTTTGCGACCGATGTTGTTGTCTCTTCGTCGTGTGCGGGGGGGGGGCTGGGAGAGTCCAGTGTTCGTTGGTGAGCCATTGCAGCGGATGCACTTGCCTATCAGATTGTGTCTGCAGGGCCAGGGCCGAGATTTGAATGTATGCATATGGCTCCCATGGGATGTTACCCAGCAACAATCGGATGAGAAACTTGAATATTAGTGCATTAATTTCGTTTTTTGGGTCTACTATTCCTAGTCCTGCGTCATTATGTCCTATGCCACTCTTTTGATGCATGCAGTTTGCTCACGATCACCGCGCCACAGGTATGCTACAACGGCTTGCCTCAGTCTTGTAAGCTGTTTGCGGGACAGTTGCCACAATGCCACTTTATACCAGATTGCCGCAAATATTGCATTGTTTATCGTGAGCGCTGCCCACCAGCGATGTATGGGTCTTTTTCCATGCCCCCATGCGATTACTGCTAGATCTACCAGTTTATCACCGTGGTCTTGAGGAGGGCCATTCGCAGTAAGGTTGACGCCCAAGATTGTAATGGCGGCGTCCTTAGGCTTCCACTCAACTCTCGGGGATTTTGGTGGAGGATTGTTCTCGCTACCAAGCCACCACCCTTCGTTTTTGTTCCCCAGTTGACTTTCATATCCGCTGCCACCTCAAACAGGCGAATCGTGTGTGTCAGTGTTTGAAAGGATGTCGGGTCAGCTTTGAGTAGGACTGTGAGGTCGTCGGTGAAAATCGATGTGACCGGAATAAGGTTGGGAGGCAGCTCATGGACCTCTATTCTTCGTATGTTCGGGTTAGCCCGGATCATGGCCGCCAGTTCATCCATGGTAAGGACAAAGAGAATTGGGGCGATAGGGTCTCCCTGTCTGACAAATCTCTGGAGCCTGATCGGGGGTGCAAGATGTCCATTCAACATTATGTTACCGTTCTGTGGAAAATATTCACCCATTTCCGAAATATGGGGCCAAAGTTCATCTTTTGCAGAGTTAATCTTTTGCAAGCACATCTCCAGAAAGTCCCAATCGGCGTGATCATATGCTTTTTCAAAGTCGATAAAGAGTATCGCAGCGTTAACTCGTCTTTGTCTTGCATACCTTATGGTCTCGTTGACCAACAGGATGTTGTCCTGAATCTTCCTATATGGCATGGACCCAAATTGGTTAGGGTGGATGATGTTAGGTAAGTGGGGTAGGAGTCTGTTAGCCCAAACCTTAGCCACTATTTTGTAGGGGATAGGGAGGAGAGTTATTGGTCGGTAGTTTCGTATTTCTTCGTTGTCCCCTTTCTTGTATAGAAGTGTTGTAACCCCCTGACTTATCATTCCACCAAAGGTTTCCTCCCTATAGACCGCATTCACATAGTGACAAAAGTCGTATTGAAATGTGCCCAGAAGTGAATCCAAAACTCCTTGGGGAAGGAGTCCAATTCCTGGGTCTTCTCATCTTCCATATCTTGGAGGGCTTGCAGCATCTTTTATGGATAGCATGGATGGAAGGGCATTTATCAGGGTCTCCCTGGCCGTCTGCAAGATGTGGGGAGAGTGTTGGTTGGCTTCCGATGTGAAGAGCCTTTGGTAGTATGATGAGGCATATTCAGCGATGCTATAGGTGTTTTTTGTCGACGGTCGGGAGTTGTCAAACGGGTGTTTGAGGGAGGCGACCGTATTTTGCCTTCCTTTGGCTTTGGCTTTTTTAAAGAAGGTCACAGTCATCATGCCATCAGCCGCATACTTTGATATGCGTGTTTGAATTCATCATTTTTGGGCTTGGGCATCCAGGTACTCGTGCACTTGGACACATATTCTTTGAAGGGTGTTAAATGTTTCCATATCCAACGGGTTATCCATTAGCTGGTTATCCCATTCTTCCAGTTCGTTCAACAGGCAGTCCAAGGCTTCCTTTCTCTCCCTTGCGTGCTTGATTTAGTATTTTTTCACTCTTTCTCGGAGTTGTGCTATCTCGTCATTGAACCACTGGACCAAGCTACCCTGACCAAGCTACCCTCTTCTGGTTTTGAGACTGTCCAGTATGCTCAGAATTCTTTTACCAGGTTCTGGAAGGATGAGTGTGTGAGAAGAGAGGCATTGAATTTGAAGAACCCGGGACCTTATCAATATGAGCATGGAAGGAAAGCCCCAAAACCGTCATCCTATGGTTAAAGGACTTGAAGGGCAAAACAATGCAGATATCCGCCACTATGAGAAGTCATGTCAGTTCATCTGATATAAGTCCGAGGTCTATTCGGGAATTTGCTATACTTGTATGACCCCTGGATCTAATACACATGTAGGCCCTTTTGGTCGGGGGCAACTGTCTATATGCGTCTATGAGGTCTAGTTTGGCCATAAGGTATCCCAGAGCTGCCACATCCGGGCCGTTTTGCCTTTGATTTTGTTGTTGGTTTTGTGAGGGCGACCTTCTATCCATTGATGGGTCCAGCGTAGTGTTGTAGTCACCCATCATTATTATGGGGGCATCCCGGGGTAGCACCTATCGGAGTGAGGCAAAAAAGACCACTCTTTGGGCTGGGCCGTTGGGAGCATAGATACTTACTAGATAGAATGTTTCCTTGCCTAGTGAGGCCTTGAGGTAGACCCACCTCCCTTCCACTTTGTCCCATTCTGCATTTCGGTGTTAGTCTGGACGTGGATTGAACCCAAATGGCCACTCCTGTGGACGCGGTAGCTCGTGTCGGGGCTGCATATGATGCGTATGGCCATACATGTGTGGCTCTCGCCCGATGTGTTGGGGAGTCTATTAGGTGGGTCTCTTGCACTGCTATCGCGTCCGGCCACCTCCCTCTCGTGTCCTGAGTGATTTGGTCCCAAATTGCTTTCCGCTTCCGTTCATTGGGTTGGGCAAGTCCGTTGACGTTAATTGACCTAATGTTCAGGTCAGCTTCCATCACCTTCTTAGCCCACTGTGGTGGGTGTCTCACCGGTAGGGCCGGGCGCGGGGGGCTGGGACAGGCTGGGGGGTCTTCCGGTCCCACATCTTGTGGATGCCATTGGGGTCCGTGGGGCTCTTGGGGTTCCTCCCTCATCCTCACCAAGTCCCATGGTTGTTGCGGGGATTGCCTTTGTCGGTTTAGGCCAGGTCCCCCCTGCTCATATCCATCATGGTCAAAAGTGTGACCTTGTACTAACATCAGATTGCTTAGGTGATGTCTTGCCTAGCATTTGTAGATGTTGTATATTTGAGAACAGTGAATTTGGGATACCTAAGCCGCAGGTTGGATCTGTTTGACAAATGGTGGGTCATCCCGCTGTTGGTGGGCTTCCAAGATCGCTTCTTCCAGAATGATGCGGAGGAAGAGAATGTGTTCTTCCGTAGTCCATGTCTTGTTTGATCTTAATTTGATTGTCGACATGTTGGTGAGCTGTTTTTGAGTCATCCATTGCACATTAGATCCAGTTTGTGGAGTTTGTGAGGCATGTGGGAACAGGAGCAGTATAGGGGTTACACCCTTCAGGAATGGTATATCCTGTGGAAACACAGTGCCCACTACTTCACTGTCCCCATTTTGAGTAATGTGCCATTTGAGTTCATTCCTTGTCAGTCGCTGGGTTGCATGGCTCCTCCATCCTTGTAATGTGACGCCCAGTGGGCTGTCACTGGCCCGGGCTTAGGCGGCCAGTTTAGGAATCCTCAGCGGGTTGGGGCGGAGGCCCAACTGCCATTGTGCTTCCTCATCCTCTCTTCTGATTGGCAGGACCACAACCCCTGCAGACCAGGTTATTGGCGGGTGGGGTCCAATCGGGGTGGCCAAGTAGTCTTTGATGAGAATAGGCCTTTTTGACTCGGGTCACCTTATCCTGTTCTTGTTCTTCCCTACCTTCATTCAGACATGGTTGCAGTCTGTAAGGCGGTGACGGGGGCATGCCCAGTTCCCAGTCTGTTGTTGTTGTTGTTGTTGTTGTTGTCGGGTGAGTTGCGGCACACAGCGGGTACCGACAGGCATGAAGGGGACATAGTCCAACTCGGGGATATCCCATTCAAGCTCAGAATCGGTACTGTTGTCCTGGTCAGAGTTGTGTCCATTACCGTCCGCTTGTGCATCCAAATCGGTGTCGGATTCCTGCCCCATGCCCAAGGGCCTAACTGTTTGGTTCTACGCTCGGTTGCATTCAACGATCGGTTGCAGTTGACCCATTGCTTCTTGTGTCAAGGCGTCCTTGATGTGAAGAAGAGGTCTGAGGAGGTGCTGTGGTACCAGTTGGCCCAGTTGCTCTGGGCCTTTGGTGACGAGCTCAGTTTCGTGGTTCGAGTTCATGTACGATCACAGCTGGCCAGGTGATGCCTTCCCAGGTTATATCCTCAGTCTTACTCTCCCCTTGTCTCATAGTGGCAGTGACCAGTGACACACTGTGTTCCAGCATGGGTCCCAACGGGTCTACTCAGTACCATGTATTCCTGATCTTTTCTCTGAGAGCATAGACTGCATCTCTGATTCTGATGGCCACTCTCGGCCAGTCAATTGTGGACGGGTCCTCAAATCCATCAATGTACTGTGTGAGCGAGGTTGTGGTCATGAAGGCTCTTCGAATGTTCTCCTAATCATTAATACCATGTTTGTGATGACCTTCAGCCTGGCCCTCACCTTCTTGTCTTTCGAGGGGCGCTTGGGGCCACTCGTGTGGTTGTTCTGGGACTGTGACTCCCCTCCCTGGTCCACCTAGTTATCCTGGGTGATTGATGCTTCTCCCATTTTGCACCTCGGTCCCTGGTGGTGGGGGAGGGACTTCTGGGGGCTCAGAGGCACTTGCCATCATCCTTTCTGGGGGATTATCCATTATCCCCCTGCAGGGGTCTCCTAGGTATGCCCCTGGCACTGTGTATTGCGGTCCCTGGAGGGTTGGCTGTGGTATTCCATACGGATCATTTGGCAATATTGCTTGGAGGGTGCTGTCCCTGCGTATCGTCTGTATCTGTTTCAGAGTCCGCCAGCCCAGCTTGCGGTCCGGTCTGGTCCATAGGAAGGCGTCCCATTAAGCTGTCCATAGCTAGCTCGACTCCTTCCATGAGCGCAAGCCCTGGGCCGGGGGGGGGAGGCAGTCCCAACATCCCTTTGTTTGTCCCGTCCTCCAAAGTAGGGTGTTTGACTGCTTCCTCGGTTAAGGTCTCACATTCAATGGGTGAGGGAGGCTGCTGAGTTTCTTCGATGGTTGGTAAGGGGGGGGTTGGCGGGTTCTATCGTCCCCCTATGTGGGAGCAGCTTCTGCTGTTGTTCCATCTCCTCGTTCCCTTTTGTGTGATGGGCACAGGCTTGATCGACTTTGGCCTTCCATTGTTGGAGGTATTTCCTCCATGTCTCCTCTACCGGTGCCCTGGCTTCCCGAGGGGACCGCCTGTCCTTTGTATTATGTACTGAGTTTTGGAGGCGGTCCAGCCCCTCCCCCTCTCCCCCCCCACCCACCTGCTGTTTTTGGTTGTCGGACTGTCTATTGTACCCTACCTGGAGGGGCAGGCTTGAAGGGTACCTCTGTTGCTGTGTGATCTGCTGACGAGACAGGTGTGTTTTGGTTAGCTGTTGTTGTGGGTGATTGTTCTGCTGAGCCGGTTCAGGGTGAGCTTGACTCTTCTGGGGCAGTCCTTGTTGCTTCTGCTGTGTATGATGAAGATGTTGGTAGTGCTGTGCAGATTGTTCCAGCTCCGCAGGTTGGTGTTCAGGTTGCTGCTGCCGCTGGGTCTTCTGCTGTTGTGCCGGCTGCTTAGCAGGTTGAAGCGTCATGTGCGTTTTCTGTTGTTGTGCCGACTTCTGTACCGGTTGGGCAGGCTGATGAGGGGGGCGTTCCTGACGGCAGGGGACCGCCAGCGGATGGCCCTGTTGGTCATGGGCAGTAAAAGGGCCTGCCTGGGATGGCCCAGTTGTACCAGTCGGTGTGTCCTGTCTCTCCCTAGTGTGACCTTCCCTTTGCTATGCTGCAGTTGGCAGAGGGGAAGAATGCCCCTGCCCCTCCCATCTCCATTACCCCAGGAGTCTGATGGACTTTCTGCTTAAGACCCATCCATTGAGAGCTTGGTCTTCTGGGACCCATCTTCCCTGACCTTCTGAGTGTGGCTATACCAGCCCTTCTGTGAGCGTGTTTGTGTGGTAGGGGTATTTCGAGTCCGTGCACAGGTGCCCCGTGGCTGACCTTGACTGCATAGTTGCGGCCTGCCTGTGAGAAAGACCACTGGCCGCTGAGCTTGGTCTTCTGGGATCCATCTTCCCTGACCTTCTGGGTGTGGCTATACCAGCCCTTGTGTGAGCGTGTTTCTGTGGTAGGGGCATTCCGAGTCCGTGCACAGGTGCCCCCTGGTTTTACAAGCGTAACACTAGGGGTCCTGTGGGCGGCTAACCTGCACTGCATAGTTGCGGCCTGCCTGTGAGAAAGACCACTGGCCATTGACTGGGAAGGCTTTGTTCGGGTCCCAGTCCACTGCCACCAGCAGTGAGTCATCCCTCTTGGGGATAGCCTGGGGTAAGTCGTTTATGTACCCCAAAACCGGCGCTATTTGCTGCAGGTCTGCCAAGATCGCGCCTTGGACACATAGCGGTGCAAAAAGCAGCTCGACCCAAAAATGGTTACTCATCAGGTGTTCTCTGCGCTGGTTGGATGTGATCGGGCTCAGGGGCACCCATGGTCGCAATTCCACTGATCGTCCATGGGATTTGAGGTTTTGCATTATGAGCAGATTTTCCCTGTCAATCTGATAGATGGTGACGACACAGTTGTGGCATTGACAGTTTCAATGAGGAAATGGTCCTGCACAGCTTGGTTGTCAGCTGTTAATCCATCTCAGTTTGTCATTGATCGGGGCGTTTGTTGTTTCTGTCGAAAATCTGATCTGCACCACATTCTTGGCGTAGATCATATCCCGATTGGCAAGGGCCTGTGGGGGAAAAATTGCATGGGGGTAGATATACCCATTCTTTTCAATAAATTTTCTCTGGGATCGCACATGCGCTTCTGTATGAAGTGGGCTTTCATCTGGCCCATGGCATCAAGAGCCAGCGGGTCCCCTTCTGTCCTCTTTCCAGCTGCTGCCAGGGCCTTCATGAGAACCTGCTTTTCTCTGGACATCGGCTGTTCTTTGCCATGCGCCGTATTTTCAGGGGCATCTAGTTTTCGGTGTCCCTGCTGTTCTGTTTGGAGGCCCTGCTGTACGAGGCACTCACCCCTGTCCTGCTTTGGCATGGTTGAACCAATCACCAATTTGGTCGCCCATGCCCCTGCAGGTGGTCGGACACTGGGGGTGCTATTATGGGGCATAGGTTGGTGTGACTGTTCTTCTTGTGCGGTCAGGGTCCCGGCCCGTGGGGACGACTCGTCAGCCCTCCGTTTGTCATTGTTTGATGGGAGGGTGGTCTGTTGACCACACTCTTCCTTTCTTCCATCAGTCATTACTTTGTTATGTAAGTCGTCATGGCGAAGGTGCGGGAGTGTGAACACACGTGTTTTTTTTTTTTTTTTTTTTTTTTTTTTTTTTTTTTTTTTTTTTTTTTTTTTTTTTTTTTTTTTTTTTTTTTTATTAACAAATAGAATGCTTTATTATATATGGAGCAAAAGGAGGCCGGGAATCCCTCCACATCTCAACTCGGAAGACTGGGGCCATTACCCAGATTTGGCTCTTACTGGAACCCGGGTCCAATGTCCCTTTCTCCTATGAAGGTCGTTGCTATTCTTGAACAAAGGCACAACTGGATTAACCAAAGACTAAATGGCAATAACCAAAAGAACCTACCATCTATCTCTCCCCTATCATCATCTTAAGCCCTAAAACCTAGCGCTGTTGCTCGTCTCTCCCCTTACCTCCGATACCTCATCCTCTCTGACAGCTCTTCTTAAACCCTAAACCCTATTGTCCCCAGTGATGTGGAGACCACTTCCCTATTTACGTGAGACCCTAGTCCTCTCAGTCCACTACGCTAAGTTTGTGTCTACTAAACTGTTTTGTGATTGTGCCATTTCCAACGAGGCAAGGTCTCTGGTTCTGTCTCTCCCCTGCTGTTCCTCCCTCCTCTTCTATATCAGACACGAAGGATCACCTTGTACCGTTCCTAGTTTGCCCATTCCGAGCCTGTCCTTGATAAATTTGTCTATGATTATTTGCTTTTTTGTGGGGTCATCCTTGATATTCTTGTTTGCTTGGCACCAATGGGCCTGATATTCCGTGTGTAGAAGTTGTAGAACGTTCTTCCAGGCCTCCTGGGTAGATGTATTTTGGCAAGCTATCGTTTGTTTGCATCGAGTCTTCCTTATGATCCACAGCGTAAAAGGGCGAATTCTTCGGAAGAGGGTTGAATGCCAGACTTCTCTGAAACTTGGTTGTGCCAAACCCGTCAGGAGTGTCGGTAGGTTGTCCGGTAGCGTTGTGCCGACTAGCACTGACCAGTACGCCCGCATTTTGTTCCAAATCCTTTATGCGTTAGGACAGTTTATTAGACAATGTGACACGTCCTCTAGGGATCCATCATCGCAGACTGCGCAGCTGTTGTCAAACTCTCTTCTAGTTGTTTCTTACCTTCCCCTGTTGAGCCATGTGTTGACCGGCAAGGCCTGATAGTATGTAAGCCATCGCATGCTTCTTACGTGAGTGTTTTTGATGGCGAGGGAGACTTGCCAGTCAAGCTTCTCTGTGTAGCCTTGGCAACCCGGAATATATTTCTCCCATCGCTGGGACAAGATGAGCTCTATGTTCACCAGATTACGTCTGAGTTTATAGCCAAAGCTGGTCGAGTAGTCTAGGATGTTGGTACATTTCTCTGGCCCCGTTGGTAGTGATCTTGTTTTCCATGCCCACTCAACCAGGTCAAACTCCAAATACTGCAAGGCTGTTCCCGGCTGATAAGTTTTGTAGTCTGTCTTCCACCACTTTGATTTTCCCGAGGAGGGACGGTTTGGTTGTGACTCGGGCACATACTGTTTTAGAGACCTTGTTGATGTTGTTTCCTGGTTGTTCAATGTCCTGGTTTTTCAATGTCGTGGATGGTCCATAGACCCCAATCCCCTGTCGGGCCTATTGACTTCACGTACGACAATACCTCTGTGGGGGTGTTTTCTGACTGCCACGTAACCCACTCCCCCGGTGTCCAGGCGGGGGGACCTTGTAAGAGTGCCTGATAGTAAATAAAGCATTGCATGCTTCTTACGCGAGTGTTTTTGATGGCGAGGGGGACCTGCCAGTCAAGCTTCTCTCTGTTGCCGAGGCACCCCAGAATATATTTCTCCCATCGCTGGGACAAGATGAGCTCTGTGTTCACCGGATTACGTTTGAGTTAATAGCCGAAGCTGGTCGAGTAGTCTAGGATGTTGGTACGTTTTTGTGCCCCCATTGGTAGTGATCTTGTTTTCCATGCCCACTCAGCCGGGTCAAACTCCAAATCCTGCAAGGCTGTTCCCGACTGGTAAGTTCTGTAGTCTTAGTCTTCCACCAGTCTGATTTTCCTGCAGAGGGACGGTTTGGCTGTGAGTCGGGCACATATTGTTTTAGAGACCCTGCTGATGTTGTTTCCTGGTTGTTCAATGTTGTGGATGGTCCATAGACCCCAGTCCCCTGTCGGGCCTATTGACTTCACGTACGACAATACCTCTATGGGGGTGTTTTTTGATTGCCACGTAGCCCACTCCCCGGTGTCCAGGCGGTGGGAGCTTGTAAGAGTGCCACCCATTCCCATGGTATGGATTGTAACATCGCCTGTCGGTTGTCCTCCAAATTGTGGCATCTTTTAAGAGTTGTTTTGAGCTCCACCGTTGTCTTCCAGCGATTGCAGTGATGGTTCCAGATGTGTTGAATTTGCCAGACGCCCCTTTCTAGTCAAGTAATCCAGCGGGTATCCTGTGCCATTAGAGTTCATGGTTTATCGGGGGGGTCTTTCAGCCATTGGTTGCAGAAGAGAGGCTGGCTGCGACTTCCTCTCTGCTTGTTGGACTTCGCACTTTGGCCGGGAAGATCTCTCGCCAGGTCCTGATGAGATACATCCAGTACTCCAAGCGGGTCGGCAACACCTGTTGTTGCTGGTCCATCCGGTGAATATTGCTGCGAGTCGCCCAGGACTTCGACATTACCCAGAAGAGCCCTTGCATGTTGGACGGGGTGGTGGCTTTAGGCAACTGTTTGATCTTGTACAAGGCCAGCGTAGTCCAGAGGAGTCGTCGTTGTATTAGCAACTTGACAATCCACTTAGTTTGAAGGGCCTTGGTCTAAGTAGCCGGTTCGAGGACTGCCAAACCCCCTTTTCCCTTTGGTTGGATGATGTGCGACCAAGCCACCTTTGGTATGAATCGTTGTGTCGCAGGTTTCTTGGTCCATAAGTAAGCACTTGCTCGCTGTTTGAGGGTTGTGACCATGGTACCTTCTGATGTCCAGATGGTGGCTGCGTACCACAACATAGACAAAATGGACGCATTAAGTACCAGCGCCCTTCCGAAGACTGGCGTGTAGATGCTGGACCAAGTGTCCATTTTGCGTAACATCTTCTTCGGTATCTTTGGTGCCATGGCATGGTCTGGTCTAGAGTCTGCAAGCTTGATTCCCAGGAAACGCAGGGGCATTCTCGAGTTTTGCCACTCAAACCCCATTGGGGAAGCTTCTTGTAGAGGTTGCGGGCAGTCTGCCAGCCACCAGCCCATAGTCTTGTGCCAGTTGACTTTCATTTCCGAGGCCAACTGGAATGCTTGCATGGCTCTGATAAGTCCCTGAAAGGATGCCTTGGAGGCCTTGATGATGGTTGTGAGGTCGTCCGCAAAGAGTAGTGTAGTTGGAAGGGTCACCGTATGTGTGTGGAGCGTCGGTTCTGCTACCAATCTGTCGATGGACGGGTCCTTTCGCAGAAAGGAGGCTATCGCTTCCATCGTGAAGAGAAACAAGGGTGCCGCGAGTGGGTCCCCTTGGCGGACCGAGCGTGACATCTTAAAGGGGTTAGAGAGGAATCCATTGACTTGAACCTGACTATAGGCGTCGTTATACAGTACTCTGACCCATCTTCGGAAGTCTGGTCCCACCCCCATCCGTTCCATACATTGCTGCTGGAAGTTCTAGTTGACTTGGTCGTATGCCTTTGCGCAATCAAAGAACAATATAGTTGCATTGAGTTGTTTGTCCTTGATGTAACGAGTCGATGTTGTCAAAGTCATGACATTGTCGAGAATGAATTTTCCTGGGATAAAACCGGTTTGATCTATGTGGAAGCAGCTGGTTGTAATCTTGCTGAGGCGGTTAGCCAAAAGTTTGGCTACCACTTTATATATGACAATCGGTAGCGTAATCGGTCTGTAGTTCTTGATATCCGTTGGATCGCCTTTTTGTACAGCAAGGTGACCACTCCCGTGCTTATGTATTTTCCCAAACCTTCCTCTGTCTCTGCTTTGCTGAGAAAGGACATATACTCTTGTTCAAACATCGGCCAGTAGGTTTGCCAAAACTCCTTGGATAGGCCATTTTTGCCAGGTGTCTTGTTCGGTTGCAACGAATGCAGCGCTGCTCTAACTTTTGCTCGAGTAAGTGGTTTATCCAACTCTTCGGAATGCTCTTGTGATAAGGTCTTGTCTAGGTGGTTCAAGAACTTGTGTCTGGCCTCCCTTACGACTGCTTGTGGCGATTGGTTCTATCTGGAGGTATAAAGATCCTTGTAGAAGTCTGCTGCGATGGATAGCATACACTCCGGATCTGAAGTGAGTGTGTCGCCTGTGTCCAGTCGGTCGATGAGTTTGTTCCGAGTGTTGGATTTTATCTTTTGAAAAAAGTATTTAGTCATTTTGTCGCGCTGTTCCAATTCTTTGGCTCTTGCACGTAGGCGTAAGCCTGCGTCTTTCCATGACTTCCACTCTGCCAGTTTTTGTCAACTCTTTGGCTCTTGCACGTAGGCGTAAGCCTGCGTCTTTCCACGACTTCCACTCTGCTAATTTCTGTCTGGCCGCTTCCAGTGCTTCTTCCAGCTCTGACGATCCTCGTTGAGCGACGAGGTTTCTCTCTGTCAGTTTGAGAACTGCTTCCAGCTCCTTTGCTGATCTCCTGGCGGCCAGGATGTGAGATGTCTTGGCCGTGGCCGTGGATAGTTTCCCCACCAGTTGTGGGAAGGATGTAGTACGAGTGTCGAAAGCTACATACGTCTCCACGATGTGTTGCTTCATGATCTGTGTATCTAGGAGAGAGTTATTGATCTTGAAGAAGCCAGGTCCTCTTTTTGTCACAGCTTCAAGGGCGAGGTTCAGGTATGTATACTTGTGGTCCAACCCCGTAGAGTACGGCAGATGACTGATTCTGTTGTTCGGATTGCGCCTTGGAGACTTTCAAATGTGAGGAAGAAGTCGATTCGTGACGCTGAGAAGTGTTGGCTGCGGTTACGCTTGAAATAGGTCAAGGCTTTGGAGGTGGGTTGAAGGGTATGATATGGATCCACCAACTGTTGTTCCATCATGAGGTTGTGTATAGGGGCCGCCTCCTCCCATGTCATTCTATCTATACCAGTGGCTCTTCCTGCCATCCTGTCCATGAGCGGATCCAACGTGACATTCCAGTCTCCTGCTAGCATCAGGTGCGCCGGAGTGGTACAAAGTGGTAAAAGAGAATTGGCGAATGTTGTCCTCTGCTGACGTGAGTTTGGACAATAGATTGAGAGCAGGCGGAAATGCTTCTGTTTGAAATGAAAGTCCAGTCTCGCCCATCTCCCTCAATTTTGATCCGACTGTGTAGTCTCTATAGTTATGCCCCGTGCTGCCTCTGTGTTAGCATGTATGAGGATGACTGTGCCCGCTGATCTTGGCGTCGGAGTCGAAACCCATATGGCAAAATGCACCCAGCAAAGACGGCCGCATATCTCCCTTTGTACTTGTTTGTGTTCCAGTGATTCAGTTAGGCGCGTTTCCCGTAGGCAGAGTATGTTCGGTGGAGTACTCCCGTACCAACCCACAACGTCCATGATGTTGCTCCATTTTTGTTGATTTTGGGGAACGGTGGCTAGACCATTGACATTCCATGAGATGAAACGCAGCTCCGGTGCTAGCAAGGCTGCTCCGTGGGACAGCGAGTCTGCCTGGACGTCCATGATCGTCTAAATAACCACTTTTTTAGTTATTTTTCACTGTTGTCTTTCTAACGCTTCATGTAGAATGTCTTTCTTCTCCGCCAATGTGTTAATTTTCTTGCCCCAACCCCCCACGTTCGCCAAAAAGAGTCTGTGCCTGGTCACTAGCGCTGCTGCCAGAGTCGCCCGCTCTGGGGCCATTCCGTGTCCCAGCAACCCGTACGGGCTTGATTCCACCACCTGCCATGGTACCCATTCCAGGTCCTCTTTCAAGGCCACCTTGTCTGACACCCTTACCTCCATTGGCCTAAGGTCAACTGTGTGATGGTGGCCGTCTGCGTCCTTCCATTTCTCGATATTGCCTTGTGCCCCTCCAAGGGTGAAGAGCGGAGTGAGTGCATCCTTGAATTGCGTGGCAAGGGAACCGTCATGCAGAGCCTGCTCTGTGACCGTGACCAGCGCTCATGTTGTGTGTACTGCGACTTTCCAGTCCTTGTGTGCTATGTTCCAGCGGCATGGGATGAGGACTCTTTTGTGGCCCGATTTCCTAGCGTCCACCCTGGCTGCTGCATCTATAGCGTTTGTCTGCTCGTCTGCTATCTTCTGCAACGAGGTGTGTTTGGCAGCAAAGTCTTCATTTTTGGTTGTGAGAGCGGCGACCTGGGCTTCCATTATGGCTTTTTTCCGACGCAGGTCTGCAGCCGTGCCTTGCTGAGTTTGTGCCTTCAGTTCCACCGTCGTTTGTGTCTCCCCCTCTTTCTTCTCCGAGGCTTTTTTCCCCTGCTTGGATTTGCTGGGATGTTCTGCTTTGTCTGTGTATGTGTCAGGCCAGTGGAATTGCCTGGTGTACTCGTGGTTGTCGGCGTGGAGGGAGTCTCCCTCTACCCTGGTTTTCAGGGTATACTGTTGGGCCACAAATTTTAACATTTCACTCTCCTCCTGCAGTGCCACAAATCTGTTGCTGGTCGAAGTAGCGGTCTGACGTTTAATTGCTCCTGCCCCCGCCTGATGTAGCTTCTGGGTGTAACGCTGGTGTGCCAGCTGTAACTTGAATTCCAGCTGTCGCACACGTTCGAGGTCGGTAACAGCTTGTTGTAGCCAGTCTATGTCCTCCTGTGTGACTCCTTCCGGACTTTGGTCCTCATCTCTGTGCTCTGCATCTGTTTCGTGGGTGTGCACGGTGGGCTCATCGTCCCCTGCTGTCTTCCTCTTCCGGCCCTCACTTCCTTCTGTGCCTTGTTGATTGTTTGGCTGATCAAGATTTTGGTGCTGGGGATGGCAGACCGGGTGGGGGGAGGTGATTTCTTTAGGTGGGCGGTTGAGGGATGTTTAAGGGGGGGATGATGTCTTTGGGTGGGCAGTTGCAGGATGTGTGTGTCGATGCAAGGGGGAAGTTGGGGGGGGGGGKGGCAGGGGGTCACTTTGCAGGGTCAGAATATCGGAGGCGGGATGGTGGGACTGCCGGCCAAGGAGGATCTCACCATCGTTCAGCCGATGTTCTCCCACTGCCTTTCTGGTTGATGTCGTTCGTCCTGCTTGTTAGGTTTTTCCCACGACGTCTCTTCTCTTGCTTCGTTCTAGTGTCGTCCACGTGGCGTATTCCACATCCCTCCTCGGTCGTCTCACTTATGCCTTTCTGGTGGCGCTGACGTGTTGTTTAGGGTTCCTTCGTCAGCCCAGTTCACTGTCCTCTTGTCGGCTCCCTTTTTCTTTCCCTACTCGGACTGTGGGATGGCATGGTTTGACGTCCTTCCCGCTCCTCCGCCGGGCTTTGTAATGGTGATGGACACCTTCCTGTCTCATCGTTCCCCGCTGCCCTATCCAGCAGCCGTGTTCCGTCTTCACCGCGCCTTCCTACCTGCGTTCTATTGCGTCTTCCTGTCTCTTGGTGCTGCTCGTCGATGGCGTTGCCTTTTGCACAAGGGCTTTCCGGAGGCAGCATTCCCTTATCACATTCACCTTCCCTTTATGGCGGGTTATGGCTAGGGGCCTCCACCGTCTTCCTCACGTGCGACAAAGAAGTCAACCGAAGTGCAACGGGACCATTTCCGTCGGTCAGGTCAGAGCGCTTGCACGTACTTCGCCACACCCAGGTCTCCACTGCGGTCCAGATGTCTGGATCGTAACCATGCAATTTTTACTCTGATCTCCTTCAACAACAAAAGAAATTGAAAAAACTTGATGGAAGTAGGGTACATGTTGCTCTGCTTAAACCACCAGCACATTTCCCAGTCACTTTCATCCAATGTGGTCGTGCGGCATGGCTATCGGAGCTAAATGGGCGGCGGCACCAGCCAAAAAGAAAATGCACCTGCATCGGGTCGTTTGTTTTTGGTGCACAAGGAGGAATCTGCTTCGACCAAAAGGAAGTCTCTAAGGGCCTCTCCACACCGTTAAAATGGTTTTTTTCCCAACCGTTATCAGACTTTTTTTGACAGTCCCTGTTTCAACGATTTCCCACCCTTTGCCATAGCAGTGTCGAGAAGGCGGGTTTTCAAATTGCCGTGCATGTCGTTTATAGATGACAATTTTCAATTTTGCTTTTACCAGATGGTCCCTCCCGTGATGCCATCCCGACCATTTTTTTCGCAAGCCCCGTAGAGGGCTGCCGAAACTTTGGATGCTGCCGGGGGGTGGGAGAGGGCTGTTTCGAAAGGGATGTCGAAGAATGTATTCTGACAGGTTGTGAACAGAGGCTGACGGGTTTGCCTCTCGACGGCCTGTGGCCATCACACACTGTCGAAATTTCTCGATGTGACAGTTGTGTGGTGAGCCCTAAGTCTGGTGGCCACCAGTACCTTTCCCGGCTTGAAAAACAGAGTCGTGGCTCGTTAACGGACACATTCTTTGGGTGTTGGGCAAGGCCCAGTAGTGCAATGGGGAAGGAAGCCGTTGGGCCCAACGAAACAGGGCAATTGGACTGCAAGTATTCCCACCGGTTCATTCAAACACGTGCAGGATACCGCAGACAAGGAAACAAAAAAAGCAAAATGAGAACTGGCAAGTCTGAGAAAAGGGGGGGAAAATGAAAGATGTGTGACCCGCCACTTGGCAGGCAAAGAAACGATCGGGGACATAACGTCCCCTCAGAGCATGCTTCTCACGGACCGAAGTTCCGAGATTTCTGGAGGTGCTTGTTGTTAGATTCGTCCAGGCCTAACTACGTGCATCTCAGATCTGGACGAATCTGACGGCAATCACGTCCAGAGTTTTTTTTTTTTTTTTTTTTACTATGTTCTTCTCTCAAATTCTTTTTGCCTTTCACTACCTTGCTACCACTACTCCTAAGACAATATAGAGGGGACCCCTGCAAGCATAGGGCCTCGCAAACGAGGTAAATCATGTTCCCCCCGCCCCAACAGCGGTAGTCAGAGATGGGGGGGTCTGAGCATTTTGCCAGTAGCTGCGCCTCCCTTTCTCATCGTCCCCCAACCCTCATCAAGTAGCAGCAGAGGCTATGGCCAACACTCTCCCGCACACCGCACACAACCCACTCACGCTCGCACTCGCACCCGCGTTGGTCATAGACCCCGCGCATACCGATCAGGGGTATCCAGAGGACTATCACAGTCCGTTGGCACTAAGTGCGCCGCAGGCAGTCATGGGGCTTGAACCCACGACCTCCTGAATGCCACTTGCGTGCCTAACCAACTGAGCCACAGCTGGCAGTCTAGAAAACGCCAAATCTGTTTTCTTTTTTTTTTTTTAGCTTTTTTGTCATTTGCCCGTAGCTGAGGGCCTACTCACACTAGGGTCCTCACTCCAATACTCACCAAATGTGCAAAATGAGAATGAGGGCATACTCACACAGGGACCTGATGACCTCAAATCTCAAAATTTGAGGCAGTTTCCGGGTCACATTGGAGAGGCCCGCTACCCAAGTGTACTTTTTGGTGACCCTTTTGTCAGCAGCCTGCAGGGCGGCGGGAGGACCCTTTTTCAAGGCTTTTGAGACCACCTCCAGAGCTGGTCTCAAATTACCTTTTCGATTTTTTCTTTCTCCGTGAGGTATTTCAGGAAATTCGTGCATGAGGAAAACAGCCTTGCGTGTTAGTTCAGCATTGAAAAAAAAAAGAAAAAAAAACTCTACATATTTTTTGGGGTAAGCAGTGTGACTACGTGCACTTCCTGGGAGGTGCAAATGTCAGGACCGCGACTCTGTCCTTTGTGGACAGAGAACGTGCGTGTGACCACACGGGCACCCAAAGGACAAAGGCATGGTACCAAATGTTCCAGATATTTGGGACTTTATCCCTGAATCTTCCTTTGGAACATGGAAAGATACACAGCCGTTATTTTTGTCTTTTGTGCACGTGGTGAGTAGTGGAGAGAGGCCCTCCGGCATTTTCTCACAAAGGTCTGGCCATGATAGCAGTCAGATTCATCCAGCTTTGGCCACAATTGCAGTCAGATGCAAGGAGGGCCAGACCTGGACAAATCTGATTGCATTCACGTCCCGAGCTTCGTTGCAGACGTGGTATCATGTCTCTTCCTTTTTTTTGCTCTTTTTTTCAATCATGTTTCTTCCTTCTGCCTGCCGGGAGAGGTGGGCTGCTGACAGCGAATGAGGGGGACGTTACGCATTCTTTTCCTTTGTTTTTCAAGGCCTCGATCATTTCAGGGCATCTCTTTCCAGAATGTATCTGACTGCACTCCTGGCCAGGCCTGGGGTGGTAAATGAGTGAAAGCAATAAAAACGACTGCCTGATTTCGTTCCAGCTGCTGGCAGAAGGTCCAGCATAATGGGCGGCACTTGTTCCAAGTTCCAACCAACAAATTTCCCCTACTGGTTCCGGCCCCCTCCAGGTCGGCAAAGCTTGGCGCGCAGGGCATATGCAGGCTCGCCATGAATGGCTGGGCGGAGTAGTGGTGGTTTAAACCACCAGTACCTTTCCCTGCTTGAAAGACAAATGCCCGCCGGTTAACACGGGAGGCAGGCAGGCTTGGGACTACCAGCGCGGTATGGCTGGTGGCGCCAGGCAAACGAGGCCCACTCTGGTGATTTTTTTGGCGTGCAGGGCAGTTTTAGGCTCGGCATGGATAGCTGAGAAAGGTACTGGTGGTTTAAGAATTGAAAAATGCCTTTCACGAGAGTTCTGGTGCAAATAGGAACGAGGAACGCTGCCAGCATCACGCTTGACCCCAACTATGCTTCGGTAGTCCAGGGGCATGCAAAATCAACAAAAGATGCACATTTTTTTCAATTTTGCCTTTTACTTGCATATGTATGAAATTTCTTCTTATTCATTAGTCGCTGAATTCCAATTTGATATTCCTTTATTTCCTTAAATTCCAATTTCGTATTCCTTTATTTCCATAAAGTACTTACTTTATTTGAAACTTCTGCATTTCATCAATTTCAAATCTACAATGTAATCTCGCATCGGGAAAGTGAGTTTCGGAGGTAGTGCTGGTTTGAAGACCAGTGAAGAGGCATCATTCCTGTTTTTTCGTTCCAGTACTTTGGCTATGGGGCTCGTTCGACACTCCTCGGGGCCCGAAATTCCCCAAGGAAACTGTCGTTTCACTCATCCTCGGGGAAGATTCGGAAAAGAAAATGTGAAAACATTTCCTCGGGGATTCCTCGGGGATTCCTCGGGGCTACAGCCATTTTGGCGATTTCCCCAAGGGACCTCCCGAGGTCCCTTGGAGGTCGAGCATCCGGAAGAATCGGGGCGTCGACGACGGCTCCCTCAACGACATTTTTCGATCCCGTCTGGTCCATCGGTGGTCCTGCCTGCGTCTACATGGACATGTTGGGTCGCCAACGTTCGGCGTCACGGGGTTCATCCCCAACGGTTATCGTTTGCGGCCTACCGACATCCCCGACGTCCAGAAGGTGCCGTCTCGCGTCGTCGCGTTTGGCACGCCGCGGGAGTTCTCCCAACGGTCGGCAGATACGAATATTTCGGGCGGCACAGTCTCTCCGAATGACGCACTGTCGTTCGTGACCGAAGACGACACCTTCCGTTTGTTGGAACAACCGTTTGCAGCACTGTACTTCGCTGTTATGTTGGCGCCCGCGTTGTCTTCCGTCTGCTGCCGTCGTCGTCAACTGTTTCATGGCTGACGTGTTCCGCAGGCCGCCGTGTATCGTACGAGCGTCTGAAGGCCATGGCAAAGGCGATGAGGTACTTGCTGGCCGCAACGATGTGGATAATGCGAATGGTAGGGGACGACCCAAGATCTCATTACGACACTTGGGTTTTCGTGCAACTGTCTGCGAAGACGACGCTGCTTGCGTCCATGAACCGTCAATTCGACGCCCGCCGCCACATCATGCAAGCCTCGCAAGTCATGACAGACAAGTTTGGGAGACCGCCTCCGACCTTCGCCTCCCCACCTGTCTACATCCCTGATTGGGCGTCAAAGTGCGGAGTCACTTTCTCGCACGACGCGACGTTGGCCTCCCCGATGGAGGCGAGAAGGTTGGATTGGCTGGGGACAAGCCCCCCCGAGGACGAGGATGAGGACGATGATGGCGCTGACAAAGGTCGGGGGGGTGATGCGCATGACATCGCGAGAGGGAAGGGGATGATGCCGTCATTTCTTTGACGACGGCAGCAAACGCAAACAGTCACTCCACGCCAAGCGGAAAGTGTAAATACTTCGCGTGCTCGGCCATGGAGTGACGATTCTCGAACGGCATATCTGTCTTCCGGCGATGTGGCGAACGTTCTCTATTTCGCCACGACCTGTCCAGATCGTAGGTAGAGGAGGAAGGGGGATTGCGGGAAGGGGGGGAGGGGGGTTTGGGGTTTGGGGCTTTTATGCGGGGCATGGGGTGGGTACTGAAAGGGCTTATGGGGGAGACGGGGGTTTGTAGCAGCGTGGGTGGTTGCGTTCGGGGCAGGAGTAGATGAGTAGGCAGGTATCATGGGCGGCGGCAGCTTCATTTTCGTGGGCCTGGTCGTCGTTCAACCATTGTTGTGTATTATTGTGTACTTCTCCGCATTTTTTTTTTTATTTTTTTTTTTCCGTTTCTTGGGTCTTGCCATGTTGATGTTATGTCTATCGACTGGACAAACAGATGTGCAATGCTGTAAACCGAGCGTCCTTCCGATCACTGATCTTGATGATCTTCACAGCCATGCGTTGTTTTTGATTTCAATCGATCCTTCAGTTTTTATAAAGCGTATGTGAGGCGGGGATGCTTTGTTCTCATATTGACTGCTGATTGTTGATGGTGAGAAATTGATGCATCCAACTATGTTTTCATCTTTCTAGTTATCGAACCTGCAATCCATGCATTCGTCTTCCTTTCCATCATTCCAGGAACTGATTGTAATGCGAGCGGGGATTGGAAATGCAAGACATCGAGAATGGCAAAGGTCGATGCAGACAAAGTGATAGACATTCTTCCGAACCACGGACAAAACAACTATGGCGCACCATTGCAAACGCATGCAATCCAAGTTCCCGCAAACAAAAATTAACAAAAGAAAAGATGAAGGAACGCAAATCTGCGCACACCAAGATAAGCAAAGGACACTCTGTCGTTAAAAGGGGAAAAGCCTTTCAAGGCGAACGCATTTCCATTTCGCGACTAGACGGATGATCCCCCCCCCCCAATCGACAGAACTGTAGCCATCGTGCACCGTCATCACAATCAGTATCTCGCCGAATGACACGTCCAACCGCGCCACGCGGAGTCCGCAAACGACGACATCCACAACCAACGATTAAAATACCGCACCCAACACTGCGTGTAACCGCGCCCAGTGTTCGGCATAGAACAAGCGGAAAAAAAAAAAAAAACGAGCCACGAAAAACAAAACTAGTCACCACACACACGAAGACACCTACACACACTGCCCGCAGGAGACACGTCATGCACTTCTCGCCAGAACGACGCGACCAGGGGTCGAGTACTGCGCCACAAAACGGAAGATCACCCCCTGACGGACGGCGACGTGGATTACACCTGGATGATGCACACTGCGCCTGACGACAATAACCCAGCACATCCCGATGGCAGCAGACTTGAGGGCATCATCATCGTGAAGACACGGAATCGCCAGTTGATGTGGGAAGCGGGCCTCCCCTTCCTTCCCGCTGTAGGATCCCTTCGATGCTTCCCCGCTTCACAGAGCTTCGTTCTTCCGCCTCACTACGGCCACAGCGGGGTCTCCACCTGCACACACGGCCATCCTCACTGTGCAGTCATCCGCTCCGCCAGCGCGTCCCTCAATGTCAGCGCATCCCCCGTTGATTACTCCATGCACACCGGCCTCAGTGGCTGATGCATCCCAAGATCGACTCTGCAACGCACGCCGTTCGAACCCACCTCCCACAGCAGATTGGCGTCAAACGGGACGCCTGCGTCGATGAGTATGTTGTGGAGGATGCACACGGCGACAAATTGCTGCGGCAAGGTCTCCATGTTGCACTTGTGGGTGCGGAGGAACAACCTCCACATCCCCTTCAGTCTGCCAAACGCCCTCTCCACTGCTCCCCTGGCCGTCTTCTGTTTGTTGACGAACCGTGCCTCTGACGGGTGCTGCGCGAGACTGCCGTAAGGGACAACTATCCATTCCAATTGGGGATAACTGTTATCGCCGAGCAAGTAGCCATTAGTCCGCACACCGAAAGGCAGCATCACAGGCGGCCCAGTGAAAAGTTGTCCTTCCTCCGCGCGCGCCCACAAACTGGACAGGTTCAGCATCCTCATGTCATGCACACTGCCCGGGTAACCGACGAAGACGTCCAACACACGCAAGTTCATGTCGACGACCACCTGCGCCTGCACGGAGAATCGACGTTTCATGTCTCAGTAGTCCTCCCCGTTGGCGTTGGCGGGCTTGTCGATGTAGATGTGGGTGCAGTCGATGCACCCATGGCAGTAACTTTGGAAAACCCTTGTCTGCGAAGGCGCGCAAGACGACCGCCTTCTGCAAACCTGTGGGCCAGGATATCTTATCGGGTACGCAGTAAGCAATGCCGCAGTGACGTCCCGCACCGCCGTGATGCCGGAAGACCTGCCAATGCCAAAGCTACACATCCCGCTGTCGTATGTCTCCCCTGTCGCCCACCTACACAGAGCGTAGGCGATGATGTGGTTCGACTGCAAGGGCACCCTGTAGAACGTCACACGGCGTTGCAGGAGTGGGGAAAGAGTCTCCGCGATCTCGCGGAAAACACGCGGCGACATTTGAAGCTTGTCCTTGAAGTAGTCATTTGTCGCGTAATCACATTGCCGCAGATCCTCCCACGGACCTCCCGTCCGCCGCTTCATCCACCACGTTGGAGTTGCTTGTGGAAACGCGTCGCACCCCATCGCGTAGCAGACCTGCAGCACCGCGTCGGAAATGGCACCGACGTCCAAGCACTGGCCACTCGTCGGCAGCGCCGACAGCTTGCGGCGTGCACGAACGGCCGCTTTGAACTTCCCCTCGCTGCTCGCCATTTGGCAGCGGAACAGGACGACATTCACCGCCGCAGCGACAGCCGTCCTCTCTGCCCTCGTCAGACTGTCACGCCCGACCTCGCCGTCAATATCCATCCCCAACGCCGCTTCCAAGGACATCACATCAATAACTACACACGACTGCACAAACACCGCCACGTGGAAGAACACAGCGCCGCCTCTGCAGACAACCTTGGACGCCACGCACTGAGGACGGTCGTGTGCCCATGACGATGGTGAGAAGTCGATGCCGTCTCCGGTGCGTACTCTTCGACAACAACCGCCGGCCACCATTGTCACTTATGCGAACACCCCGAACGCCAGACGCTGATGCAATTGGGTGTGAAACGTACGTCCATCACGCGCCGCCAATTGCAGAGCAAGATTTCGAATTTCAAATTTTGAACTGTGGTTGTGCGCGCCATTTCCAATGGCCCCTCTTTTGTATTCTTTTTTTTTTTTTTGGTTTCCCGCAGTGATTCAAATTCGCGACGGCCAACAGAGGTGGACCAACGCCGTCCGCACGGACACAACTCGCTGGACCACCCTCACCCCCCCCCCCGCGTCCACTTGTGGATATATAAATCTGGCCGCGGGAGCCCCGAGGAATCGTCCTCGGGGGACGACTCCGAGGATGAGTGGAACGAAGGCGGGAATTTCCTCGGGCGACTCCAAGGAATCGTCCTCAGGGCCCGAGGAGTGTCGAACGAGCCCCTATGTGTCCCTCTGGTGTACCCTCCAGCCTTAGGATTTGGAAAGTTTGGGCTGCCTTTAGCATTTTCTTGATAAGTTCTCTTGTTTTTCCATTCTTCTGCAGCGTATTTCCCTTCGCTGTCACAGCATTTTCTTGATCAGTGCTCTCTCATTTTGCCATTCTTTTCATCTACTGGGCTGCTTGGGCCTGGTTACCTGGCAGTGGATGCCAGCTGTGCAACTCTGGCATGCAGGTATGGGGACAGGGAATGGGGGGGAGCATGTTCAAGGAAAGGAAAATCCATGAATAACATTGCATATATCGCTACACCAGGAGACACACTAACACACTAACGCGGGTATTGTCAACATAGTGGTCATGTCTCTTCTAAAGAAAACATGCATCCGGATATAGCACCTGGATGGTTTTTGAACATCCTTGAGAGCAACGGTTCTGGTGAGGAGCTTGTTAGTAAAGACTGAGGGCCAGATCCCACTGGCAAAGAGGATTGGAATAAGCCTCTGAATCTGGACGTGTTTGTGGAGAGGTGCAAACAATTGTGATTGAAGTTCATTGAACTGCTTTTCTGCATCTCTGTGTGGAACACGTCCAGATTCAGCCACTTATTCCAATCCTCTTTGCCAGTGGGATCTGGCCCTAAGTGAGGTGGCCACTTGTACATGTGTGTCATTCACAAGGAGCAGCATCATCAGAAGACAAAAAATGCTCCCATCCTGGACATGCAAGGGAGCATTTACTCTAGTGGGTGCTGAGGCGGGGGAAGCCCCCACAACACATCTGGAATCTGGATCGGCCTGAACCTTTCTAAATTATTCCTGAATTTGTACTCTAGGAATGAGGGGCGCTGGACCCGGTTTCCCGCAGGTGCAACTCCCCACCAATAGAGTAGAGCCATCAGCCGGGCAGGTGCCACAGAGGGATGCTCATATCACCCTCGGTGGCACTCCCCGAGGATGGTAAAAAAAAAAAAAAAAAAAAAAAAAAAACACTTTCACATGCAAAAGGCTTGCTAGGAACGGCTGAGCAAGGAGGCCACTGATGGACGCATCCTTCATGATGAGCAGGATCATCAGGAAAAAAATGATACACCATTACCATTTTCAATGTACGTGTGTAAAGACCATAGGTATGATCTGGACGTGCGGATTGCCCTCCAGAGTGTATGGTGTTCACTGCCTGTATACCAGACATTTAGATGCATGTCTGGGTGCCGGACAGGTGGCAGGGTGGTTCTGCAGCGGGGGGGGGGGTGCGGAGGCAGTACAGTGGGGTACAGTTCTGGATGGTCCCTTTTTCTTCTGTGGTTTTGGTGTTGTTTTTGCGCTATGCCCGATTGGGGTTTCGCAGGGTTTTTATCACAGTCGGTCTTGTTGTGCGGCCCTGGGATAGACCAGTCCAGAGTGCCTGGATCATTTGGACTGGGGAGGGCCCCCTTTTTTTTCTTGTAAAAGACACCAGACCCTGTTTCTGGCAGCGTGTATAATTCAGCCTTGGGCACTGGGCCAGTTTATCAAAAAAAAAAAAAAAAAAGTATTAAAATTGATATATTTCAATAATTTTATTAATTTTATTAATTTTTTATTAATGCTTATTATATTATTTCAGGGAATTTTATTTTACAAAAGATTCCCCTCCCCCCCCCCCCTTCCCCCCCAATAGGTTTAATTCTGGTGCGTAACAAGCAGCAGTGATAACCGTTTTCTTTTTGAGCTGCTGAACAAGTGGCACATAAGTCGTGTAATGGACTTCAGTCCTCTTCACAATGTCTGACGTTCAGCAATTGGTTAACCAGGTACCCGTAAGGACAGGATTTCCTGGCCATCTTTTATGGGTACGTTACCAACTTAGCACACATAGAGTCAAGAGTTGCACCCACTAGGTGGAAGAACCGAGCCTTACGCGAAGCGTCTGCTCTTCGAGCCGTAAGGTTGCACCACATACTTCGAAAGATGTTGTGGCCAAGGAAAGGTACGCCTTTCGACACATGGGTAATATGGGTTTTGTCCATACTCGGTGTTAATTGGAGTTTGTCTCTCAGGAACGATTCCGATTCAGATCCCAGTTTCACTGCGTCTGATAGTGGACCAGAGATTGCTACTAGAAAATCATCCGCTTCGTGAGGTGGTGACAAGTGCTCTCCGAACCTCGTGTGAGATGGTCGCCAATCACACGGCTCTCCACTCAAGTTGCCTTTTCTTCTTCCATGCTGGGGAGCATCAGTTTGGTTAGCTTTCCCTTGATGCTTCCTTCCGCATGAACGACGGACTCAGAGAAGCATTGATTGCTCCTGTGTACGGAGGATTCTCTGCCAGCTTGCCGTTCCTAAAAGAAGGCCTCTCAGCCCCAATCTTGATTGGGGCTGAGTGACCTGCAATTCTTTCTAGCTTTGTAAAGGACGGCCTTTGGACCATCAAGTGTTGTCCCACTTCTTCCAGCTTAATCCATTGTCATTGGTCGTCGCTACTCTTCCTCGCAGTCACCGGTTCCTTTCAAAAGACCTGCTTTTCTGATCTCTGTTTTCGCCATGCTGATCAATTGAGCCGATGCTTCCTCTTTGCCCAACTCATGGTCGTCGATGGTCACATCATTTCTTCCATAAGGTCCATAGAGTGATCCTTTTTAGTAGTAGTAGTAGTAGATACCCTAACCTTGTTTGGTGGTTCCACTAAGTAAGAGGGAATCTGGATGGCAAGGAGGGTCGTGAGGAGGGGGAGGAGTGTAAAGAGGGAGTATCATAGCTTTGTAATTCTGTTCCGTTCCCAGGATTCAGGGCATTTGACCAGGCAGTGTATGATGTCTTCTTCTAGGTTAGTTGAGCGCATGTTACAGATGGGCGAGCTGTGGATATCTGAGCGTTGCATATGCTCGTGCAGTCCTTTGAGTCACGTGGAGAACCGTGTCAGGTATTAGCCTATGAAGGCTGCGGCTTTTCACTGGTCTGTTTTTTATGTATTCTTTCCAGGGGATTACGATTTGTTCGCTGTGCTTGAGTTGTAGTATCTTGCGCCATCTTTTCTGAATCTCAGCCCAAGGTTGTAGCCAAAATTCACTGTAAGGTGGGTCTTAGAGGTACCCTGAGTCCAATTCCATTCCCTTGGGTCAATGCGAAATCCTTTTTTTTCTTTTTCTTTCTTTTTTTTTTTACACTCAAGTGCCAGCTGGGGGCCTACTAGGAGGAGGTGATATGAGCACCCTCCTCTAGTAGGTCCATTGCCTGCTGCTCCATCTATTGGTGGGGAGCTTCACCTGCTGGAAACCGGGTCCAGCGTCCCTTTGGACATGAGTATGAGAATGAACTGTGAACATGAGTCTGAGATGATATGGATTATATGAGATATGCCGGTGTGCTGTAATGTCGCTTCAGGTCACCTTCATTGTGAGTTCAAACATCCTGGGGGCCACCAGAGGGTTGACCTCCTTCAGCCTCTTCAGCCTCTCCCAATCTCTCGTCTTTTATATCCTCCTGAGCATACTTGCGCTGCATGTGCCGCGACCCCGTTCACAGGATGCGCCGCAAGTATGATCTTGAGTGTCTGCCTGTTTGGAAGCATTTTCCTAAGCTGTGTTTTTCAATGGGACCTGAAGCTACTTCTTTAAACCACTAGTACTTGGCCCATCTATAGGTCGTGGAAAAAAATAGAGTAGAAACGTTTCTAGTCGGATGAATTTGGGCGCTCCTGTAGTGGCCCGTACATTTCCTAAAAGCGTGGCTTGTTAACGGGCACGATGTCGAGCCCATCGGTCCCGTAGGGGAACCCTCTCAGCCGCGCCACGCAGGATTTGTGATAGGACTTCCATCCTTTATCGCGGTGCAAATGGAGCTTCCGTCGCCGCTCCGGCCGAGTGCGCTAGCCATACCTCTCGCGAACCCCTACAACAAGGTAGGGCCACGCGAGGTACGACTTACCTCCACCTGCGGGAGCTATCACCTCCCTTCAGTGGGCGTAATCACCTCCCTTCAGTGGGCGTACCCGCTATGCTACAGCGTATGAGAAACGCCCTCGGCTGGGCCACCTCTGCGATTGCAGCTGATTAGCTTTCGCACGTGGTTAGATAGCTCGACAGCACGGGGAGGAGACCACAGCCACAATCGAGGAGATGAAGGTGGCGAGATAGTCGTTGTACTCATGATTTCTTCCCCTGCAGCTTGGAGTTTACTGACATGTACCTAGCCGTGCAGACCACCAAGCACATTCGAATGCTACAAACTACTGCAGATTGAGAAAGAGGAGAGGCGAAGGCACCGAGTAAGGGGTGGGGGACAACTTGTGGCTGCAAGCACGTTAGTTAGAGCGAGAGGAGAACAAAGCAAAACTTATCTGCACATGAACGTCGGGAGCAAGGTAGCTTCGTAAAAGCAAGAAGCGGGCGAATGCTATTTACGGCGAAATCATGTGAGCAGGTGCAGCAGGTTGTGTTGGGCTGAGTAAATTGCTCGCACCATGCCGTTGGAACTGATCTGCGGAGGGGAAGTGCACTTGCAATTCAAGGAGTCGGGCTTTGCGGCATTTTGGCAGGCCATCCCACGCTCTGCTATTCTTCGGCGTTCTCTTTGACGTTTTGATTTGGCAGGACGGTCAGACTTCAGCAAGGGAACGGGCACTACAAGTTGGAAGACTGGCAAGGTGCTGTTAGGCTGGGTTTTTTATGGTGATTCGGAGTGGTGGTTAGACCTTGTAAGGAGGTTACTACTGCGACTAGGCGGTTCATCAGGGTCCCGTTTGCTCTGCGCCTGGCTGCGACCTGGCCACTTTGTTGCGATCCCTGACCAACATTGTGGGGCCCTCAGGTGCACCAAGGTTTCAAGGTCCTCTCACGCGAGTCTGAGTGCATCTCTCTTGGATCTGAGAAACTAAAAGATTTTTTTTCTGCCTTTCGTACTCTCAGTCTAGTCTATTGGTTCTGAGAGGAAGGCGGCAGGTGGAATTGCAACCCGTAATCCATGCCAAGGCCTCTGTGGGAGGTTGCCCCACCGATTGCAGGAGCTCTGCTGGAACCTAGGCGAGGTTCTAGAGGCAGGGAACTGAGAGGTAAATGTTCATCTCCGTCTATAAACCCAGTTAGAACTCTTACCTGTACATCTTGCTACAGTTTGACGGAGTATACTGCATGCATCCCTATTTGAGTTTATGCTTAACTTTCTGGACATAAGTCAGAGCTAAGTAAAGGAAGGCATGCGCAATCTCAGTTTCACTTTTGTTATTTGCCTGAAGTCATTGTGAAAAGGGTTTTGCATTGGGGGAAGGCAGGAGGAAGGTGGTTTTGCTTGCGATTGACCGAGTCAACCAAAGGTTGGGCATTGTTTCTAAGTTGAATGGCCCAGTGCTTTGTTTATTTTTAACTGACTGGAGGGCCAGACAACTCTTCCTAAGTTGGATGGTCAGGTTGCTCTGACTTGCGAGGGTCCCCCTGCGGGACCGATGCGCTCGACAACGACTTCCGGATGTACTGGCAAGGTTTAATCTGTCTTTACCTTTAGCAACCATGCCATGCCTTCTCTACCAGGGATAGGGCATGCGGGGGAAAGGGGTCTGGGAAGTCGGATGGGGCCCGGAGTGGCAATGTCCAGTCCAGTTCTGCCCAGTTGTTGAAAACTAACCTGAAGTCCCTCTGTATCTTTCCCTTTTCTCCATTGGATATCCCCTGTCTGGCCTCCTCAGTCCTGCCTCTTCCCATTTAACCGATTCCATCCGTCGATGCCTCTGCCCAGCCCACGTAGTATCACCCACATGCCCTTGTTCACTTCCTAACCATTCTTTGCTGAAGGTTGCTATTGCCTTCTGAATTTTCGTGAGGTCGTTCAGGAATGCCAGTTTTGCTGCCACCGACTGCCGCCTTGTTTGTAGTTCTAATTGTATATGTGATTTTATTTGTTCTGTTATTTCGGGTCCCTCCACCCTTACCTTGTCCATGACCAACCACACATCTCTCCCACCAGAGGGCCCACAGGATTGCCTGCCTGCACAACTGGAACACATTGTTTTTAAATTCATCGGTCTGGCCTTGGGGCCAGTAGCCTGCTAGTATAGCTCTCCAGTCCCATGGCCAGCCCTCATCCCCCACCGTTCTTCTCCATATCCGGTCCCACCATCGCCAGGTGAGAATCGCCCCTGGGCACTGCATAAAGATGTGTTCTATAGTTTCTGGGATCTTTCTAATGGGGAAGGACTGTAGGCAGCTAGGGCACCATGGAAGTGCAAGTCCTTTCTGCTCCAGCTTTGTGTGATCTATTAGCCGCCAGTTACTGGTGGGCAGGCACCTGCGCACGATCTGCCATTGTAGTGATAGAAATTTTTTGCCGGTTTCTGCTTAGTGCCCTTGAACCATTTACTTGGTCGGAGCAGATTGTGGGACACATTAAGGGTGCTTTACCCATCTTTCATTGCCATGCTCTTGTGTGGCTTAAAAATAGAGCAGGAATCCGATTTTATAACTCTGTCCTTTTTGTAGAAGGAAGGTGTTGAAAACCCCTGTCTCTATATCACTTGACAAGTTGACATGGTTTCCCAGTCCTGGCTTGCTGCCCTGTCCACCAGGTAGGATGTGAACTCTGCTCAGAAGCCGCTTGCTTCCTGTGTCCACGCCCTTCCCTAGCTGTAAACCAGGTCCAGCATTCCCTGATCCCTTCCCTCTGTTGCAACTACACGCTCCAAGGTTCTACAACTGCTCTAAAAAATCATTACTCTCCCTACCTTGTCCTCCTCAGCCTCTCTGATTTCTTTTAACTCAATCCGTATTTCATGCCGAGGCTTAGGCCACCTGGCAGTGCAGGGGGTGGGTCATAGTGTGTAGACTGGATGGCACTACGCAGGCTGGCCGGTACAGTGCAGGCAGGGCATGTGGGTGATACTACGTGGGCTGGCCGGTACAGTGCAGGCCATGTGGGTGATACTACGTGGGCTGGGTGTTACAGAACCCAAAAAAGAAAACAGAAAGAAACACAAACGTGGGCAGGGTGGTACACAGGACCCAAGAAAAAAAAAAAAAAAAAAAGTTAAAAACGAAAAAAAAGCCAGAATTGTCAGACATATGTGTAAGTTTTGGAGAAACGTACACACAGGAATAATCAGAAAGATGTGTATAGAGCATTTGCTTGCTGGAGCTATGTTTTGTTAGAATTCTTCAGACGGACTTTTACATAAGGCTTTGAACAGTGGAGTGAGGTTTTGAGGCCATAAGTCCTCCAAATTCTCTTTCTTTGTTTGTACATGTATTTGGAATTGGGCACTGGGCCCATAATAAAATCTTTCTTTTGGGGGGAAAAGGAAAACAAAAGCCAAGCCCATGTAGCTTTTCTATTCCCCGCCCGCCTGAAGTATGCGTTTTTATTACAAGCTGGGAACGAGGCCCAGCGTCCCTCACAAGAATTAGAGCAGCTTCACGGGATTAGCGGGGCACATCGGCCAGGCTTATCCCGAAAGCCCATGTAGCTTAATGGTACACCCGTCAACTAATGACAGACAGACCTAAGCTCGAATCTAAGGAAGAGAAGTACAGAAACAGGTCGTCCTGCAGTCACACACGTCCGCATATTCTATTCCTTTTTCTACCCTTGTGACGAGGCAGAGGCAGAGCAGCGAGGCTGGGAGAGGGAGGGAGAGTGAGAGCACACACATATGCTCACTCAACTCGACACAGACTCGACACAACTCGACGGACACAGACACCAAAGTGGCAAAAGTCGCAAAGTCGCAGTCTTGAATTCCTGAACACAATGTCGAAGCAAAGTCGCACTGAACACAAGCACTGAGGCTGAAAATTTGGTGCCCGTACTGGGCTTGAGTCCGGACATAAGTACCGGACTCAGGTACGGTCCTGAGGGCGAAAGTGAAAATGCCTCAGGGCCAGTACTGAAAATTGAAAGTCTGAGAGTGGGCGCCAGAATGTTGGATGGCGCCAATCCGAAAGTCCCGACCGTGTCTCCGAGATGTAGGTTCAAATCCTACATTCCAGAAATTAAGCCATAATAAAAAAACAGAGTTTGATCCTGGCTCAGAATGAATGCTAGCGATATGCTTAACACATGCAAGTCGAACGTTGTTTTCTCAGTTGAAAACAAAGTGGCGAACGGGTGCGTAACGCGTTTGGTTTCCATAAGCTTCACTTTATTTAATTTGACAAAGAATTCCCGCTTCCAGGAAGCCGCCGTTAGGCGCGATCACAAAAAAACCATTGACGCCAGTTGTAATTAATTATGATATTTTTTTGTCGACAACCAGCGAAGCTAGCAGGGATGTCTGGCGTGTAGTCGTTGGTGGGTGCTTCTACATGTGCTTCAGGTAACCAAATATGATTGGAGAATTCAAGCGAAGCCGCTACCATTCCATTTTTTCCAAAACCCCGAAAGTTCAAGGGTTTCTGCGTTCAGTCAATCTACGCAGAGTGAATCGGTCCCTAAGGAAACCCCGAAAGGCGGCGCCGATGGAAAAGAAGGAATTTTGAAAATGGGCGCCAGAATGCAGATGGCGCCAACTGTCTGAAATCAGAAGAGCAAAAACAAAATAAAACAAGAACATTGTAAAAACAAA
Organism: Chara braunii; assembly: GCA_003427395.1. Taxonomy (NCBI): domain Eukaryota; kingdom Viridiplantae; phylum Streptophyta; class Charophyceae; order Charales; family Characeae; genus Chara; species Chara braunii. The sequence goes on from BFEA01000377.1 coordinate 940,081, forward strand.
ACAAAAAAGAATAAATACAGCAAGCTGGCGGGTGGTAACCCGCAGACCAGGGATCGAGCCCTGGCAGATTCCGTAACACTAGTGCTAGTCAAGTCCATGACATGCGGAATCAGATACAGAAATCACCCTTCTGCCTCCTCTGTTCTGTTCTTTGCTCCTCCACTTCCCTCCCCCGCCTCTTGCTTCCCACATAACTCCTCCCTCCTCTTGCATGCTATGAGTACATGAATGCAGCATCATTAAGAGAACAGATAAAAAATATAAGCTGAAGATCACAAGCAAAATGAACAGGAGTATACCTCCCCCTTCACTCTGCCTCCTTTCATAACTTGCAACTGGGCCGTTAAGGCACACGGGATGTGGGCAGCTGGCACAATCAACGTGGCCAGCCTTGTACATGAGAATCAGTAAAAAGGGAGCTGCAATGATAAATAGAAGGGGTACCCCGAATCGGGCCAGCGGCCTAGCTCAGTTGCGAAGCCCCCTGTTGCACACTTCAGGCTCACCACCTGAGATAGACAGTTTGCCCCCATTAGTAGGACTGCACATCCGCACTAGAGGTTAGGAGCTTGGATACAGCTCCCCACACAGAGCAGAGTAGACTCAACCCCGAGGGGATAGACTCAACCCATAACAGTAGAGATAGTGTAGCTATTAGCCAATAGATATGTTGGGTAGTGGTAAGTAGTTCCCCGCGTTATCTGGTCACCCCGATCTCCCACATGTGGTCTGTGGTCCATAGGTGGCTCCAGTTCAGCTGGTCATTCTTCCAGGCTGCTTCATCGGGGTTGTGGGAAGGACATAGATATGGGTAGCTAGTGTGAGACGTATTGTAAAAAAAAAAACAAAAAAAAAACGGAAGGGGTACCCTGTAGAAATCCGAAGTTAAGAAAGTCAAGAAAGGTATATAATGGATCTATTCTGCTCCATGTTGCTTGCTATCGAGGTAAAACTGTTTCATTGTTGGAATGGCTCATCCCATCTGCGCTTCATTGTCTGCAATAGACATAGAGCTGCATCGATAATGGATCTACTCATGTGGGTGGAACAGGGACCGTGGTGGTGAAAATAATACAACAAACACATCCACGAACAGGATTGAATCGGATTGATAATAATAATGTAATAATAATAACAAGGGGACCCGCTGCAGCTCCGCGTGCGGCGAAGAGGAGTTCAGAAGAATTTGAAGAAAGAATGCACTGAGTCGGAAATTGCAATTTTCGTACCATTTCCACAGGTTGAAACAGAATGTAAAGAAAAACAGGAAATTGGGTGGTGGACGATGGCGGTGAAGCAGAAAACAGTTTGTCGACACAGGCTGAAACAGAATGTAAAAAAAAGAGGACATTGTAGAAAGCATGTTACATACACCGTCTGTCGCTTCTCCTCTCTCTCTTGTTTCTCTTTTTCTCTCTTTCCTTTCGTCTCTCTCTGCATCTCTGCCTTTGTCTTTGTCTGTCCCTGTTTCTCTTCCTCCTTTCGCCTCTTGAAGGCACATCAATCAAAGTTTTCTCGTTCACCGGTGTTGAAGTTGCTTGTCCCTGCCGGGCCAATATGAAGGACAGAAGCCTTCAAAGATGTCACCTTCTGTTTGCAGATCGCTGCCGTTGTGCTGAAGTTGTCGAGGATGATGAAGGTCTTGGCATTTGTAGCCTTGCGAATCGTGATCACGGGCGCGCTGAAGAGACTTGGGCACGGAGAAAAGCAACAGCTTTGTGGACAATGTCGGCTCTGTAGACATGAAAGGGGGGGAGTTGACATTGCGCCTGACGATGATGGACAGCGATGAGTTCGCTGAGATATTCCCAAGTGCGCGGGGCGTGCGGAATGTTGTACATGTGCAATGTGTTGCGAGATGCAAGGATGTCATGGATGAGCACTGTCGCGCGGACACATCCCCACTGTTGAAGCGGGTGCCACCAGCGGGGATGTGTTTCATGGACAGGGAGGAGCAGGGGAGGTGGTGAAGATTGTGAAGATGTAATAGAGTATTTGTGGTGAGCGTGAATGATAAGATCACGTCTGTATTTGAGGAGTCCGAGGTTGGAGCCGGTCTTGTGATAGTGATCGTGTTGGAGGAGTTCCAGCAGGAACGTTCTCGACTGTGTAAAGGCTGTTCTTGGTGATGGATGCGGTGGAGGACGATTTAGTTGACGCTCGCGGGTGTTTTTGTATGTAGCGAAGAAGGCGTAGAGGGATGGGGAGTATGCGGCGTGGTCTGTGAGTAGAAAATCCTCCCACAGAATTTGGTCAATGATGTGATCAATGGTGTCGCCATTGAGGACATGTTGCCAGTCATCCCATACCTGACCCGATCCCTCTTTTCTATCTCGATCTACCTGACCCAATCCTTCTTTTCTATTCCGATCCCCCCCTCTTTTCTGCCTCTCTTCTCACATCGACTCCCTTCCTCTCCTATCCCGACCTGATCTATCCCGTCACCTCCTCGGCTTTCTCGTTTCCTTTGCCCGCCTTCCGATCCCGACTCCCCCCCTC
>BFEA01000377.1:962257-974930 GCA_003427395.1 Chara braunii
AGGTCCGGTTGCCCGAAGCGCGAACTTCACGTAGCGTTAACGCTAAGGCCCGCGGCCGATATATGGGCCAAGTACTGGTGGTTTAAAACACTTTTTCAGTCTCCAAATGGAGCCTCTTCTACAAATGTTCATGGTCTGGGCATGAACGTAGCAGGAAATCTGTCAGCTTCAAGCTATCTTCGAATGACAACATAGCACCAGCAGGGTGTGGGCTTTCAGGGCAACGCCCGCCGATCCTAAATTTGTGTTACGTTGCTATGAGCCCAACCAATTTTATGACCAGGTTCATGCTTCCTCAATATAACATAGCACCAGTAGTGCGTCCTGACCTTATGTTAGTTGGGCGTCGAACGTTCCGTCTACCCCTTATAAATAATTTGAAGGCAAGAGGAGAGTGGCGCAACATTCCCCTTCGTCTTCAAGCTTTTATTGGGACATTTGCCTTACAGCCCACCCTTGTGCAGGTATTTTGGCAGCCTTGTGTCTTCTGAACCAGCAAAATCAGGTGAAAAGATAAGGGCATTTCACTTTTTTTGCAAAGATAGGGGCATTTCCTGTTTCTTGCAAAGGCAGTGTGATACTTAGCATGAACCTGGTCCATGAATGGACCAGATGTAGGCAGAGTTAGCACACAGTACTGCAAGTGGGGCCTGATCCTTACTTCCATACTTCAGCATCGTTCTTATAATCAACAGGTAGGATGGGGAGTGAACGGACGGGGACAGAGAGAGGAGGAAACGAAGGAAGCGAAAATTGTGTCCATAAAGTCATTGATGCCATTGCTGAGTGTGTGTGAGGCCATACACACATACAGGATTATCTTTGGGACAAGAGAACAAGTTAGTTGTGACCATAAAACCCTTATCGCCATGTCCCACACCATATGCACATGCAGGACTATCTCCATGAATTGCACTGCCAATGCAGCCGAACGTGTGCAGGCGTCCAGTAGTACGCACCTAGCACCCCATTCATCCGTGCACCATAGGTCAGCAAATTGCTTGCCTTGCCAAATGGAGGAAGATACCATATTAGGCATCTCTCCTCTTTGCCATCCAATGATGCCACCCAATTCTCTCAAGGAAAAAGATGGTGAAGTCTGTCTCTCCTCTGATATCATGATATCCCTTAGTGGACAATGGCAAAAAGAAAAGGAAGCCATGGAGGCCATTTGGGTTCCTAAATTTGAAGAGGACAGACGGGGCTGCTACCACTCTGCTTAAACCACCAGTACTTGGCCCAGCTATCGGCCGCGGGAAAAAATAGAGTAGAAACATTTCTAGTCGGATGAATTTGGGCGCTCCTTTAGTAGCCCGTGCGTTTCCTAAAATCGTGGCGCGTTAACGGGCACGACTCTAGGAAGTGACCACCAGTACCTTTCCCCGCTTGAAAGTCAAATATGTGTCGGTATATTCGGAAGCCAAGCGGGGTTCGGCATCAGGCTTGTAGCACAATGGGGGAGGAAGCCCGTGGGCCCAGGGAAAAGGGGCAAATGGACTGCAAGATGTCTTGTTGGTTTGTGCCCTGCATGTGGAAGCATGCATGGACCGACGCAGAAGGTGCAGGAAAAAAAAAAAAAAAAGGCGAGAAGGTGCAGAAAATAAATAAAAACACGTGGGCAGTACAAAATCGGTTGGTAACGATCTCAGAGAAGTCCGAACTGTTGATAGGACCTTGGTTAAGCTCAGGAGAACGGTAGCTGACAGCTGGAAAGACCGAATGGTGTTGGATCACAGATTTCAGTGAACAGATAGAAGACAGCAGGAAGACTTGGAGAGTCGCATTTAGACTCTCGTGAAGCGAAGCCGGGTAATGCTCCCGGATATGAATGTGTTTAGGAGAATGGATAGGAGATAGCTCGTTTCTTTGTGCCTTTTGGTAGATTTCATTGGACTGATTTTCGCCAGTTTTTTCAGAGATTGCAGACTGTTGACAGGAGTATGGGACACTGGACCCGGTTTCCAGTTAGCCTCTCTGAGGCTTGGCTTTCCCTTCCGGGTTGAGATGTGGAGGGATTCCCGGCCTCCTTTTGCTCTTATAATGAAACTATGCTATTTCAAAAAAAAATAATAATAATAAAAAAATAATAAAAAAAATACAGAAAAACGGCGTGGGATACCAGCCAGTAGTTTTTTGAATGTACCTGACTGCCATTACATCCATGTCTAGATGAATCTGATGGCAATCACGTCCAGAGCTTAGTAGAAAACACCTTTGTGTGACTATGTCCTTCCTGAAGCCAGGGCTGTTCCCTTTCCATGAGAGGCGGGGAGGGAACGATTCAGAAGCTTGGGCTGTTTCCATTTCGGGCATACTCACGCTAGCACTTTCCTGCATGTATCTGTCTCCAATTGCAGCCACGAGCAGATGCATCTGCCTGCCATCACGACCAGAGTTTAGGAAAAAGAGTATTAGTGTGAGTAGCCCTTACTGAAGTCAGGGCCGTTCCCTTCCCGTGTCAGAATCTCGGCCCGTTCGTTTCCATTTCGGGCATACTCACGCTAGCACTTCCCTGCATGTTTTGGAGTCGATGAATCTGACCGCAATCAAGACCAGAGTTTAGTAAGAAAAGTCCTAGTGTTAGTGGGGAGGGATTGATTTAGAATCTCGGACCGTTCGTTTCCACTTTGAGCGCTAGCATATCCCTGCATGTTTCTGTGTTGATGAAACTGACTGTGATCACGACCAGAGATTAGTAAGAAAAGTCCAGGTGTTAGTAGCCGTTGTTGAAGTCAGGGCCGTTTCCTTCCCGTGTGAGGCAGGGAGAATCTATTCAGTTTCTCAGCACATTTCAATTTGGGGCATACTCACGTTACGACATTCCAGAATGTAAGGGTGGGTGGGGTTTTCAGAGGGGTTTCTCAAAAGTAATGTAGTTGGGTTTTACATCTCACAGAAAACCACATCACACAATGGGCGTACAACACTCGCCCATTACAGCCCTTCTACTCCTCCTGCTCAAGCTGGAGCGGGTTCAAGATTCCCTGCGAATATATACTTGTTTTCACAATGCTCCTAGGTGGAAAAACGTGTCCGGCACAGCCTACTAGCTGCATAATTTTTACTACAATTAAGAGAAAACGTGTCCGTCACAGCCTACTAGCTGCATATTTTCTACTACAATTAAGAGAACCTAATTTAAACAAATTAAGCACCAAAAAAACATTTAAGTTTCAAAAGAACATAGACATGCAGATCAAAGGGCGCGATGATGCCACCATGTCGTCGTCGATTTTGTAGGGCAGCAATTACCCATTTCTGAGTCACATGAGTTCGTCGTCGGCGTGATATCAGATTGCCACGGTTTCCTCCTTGTGATACCTGCAGCCAGCTGTGGGATCTCCCTCCTCGTTTTTTACTGGTCACACAACCCAGTCCCTGTTCAGATACGATGTTCTGAGTGCGACAGACTCAGCTCCACAGGGGTCTACCCTTTAAGACCCAGGGTCCCTTTTATCCTTCCGTGTCACGGCCCTTTCTCATATCTTATTCTGAAAACCGTGGCCGTTTTTTTGAGGGTACTAACTCCCTTTTTTTGTGCTGAGGCCTTCCCGTAGACATACAATTTTTCGAAAAGCACTGCCATTTGACGCCAAACCCTCCCTCCCTCCCGATCTGCAACCCGCTTTACCACTTTCACAAACAAAGATACTTGGGTATCCTAGAAGAATATTCCGTGAAACGCCATCAAAAGACGAAAAGCCGGGAATCCGAAGTAGTATTTCATTTTGTTCTGTGTATCGTTCCAATTATCGAAGCAGTTTTTTGCTCGGTTCAACCGAAAGAAAGAAACTGCCTTTTTTTTTTTTTTTTTTTTTTTTTTTTTCTGTTCTTTCAGCTCCTGAATTTTCTCTCCATTCTTTAATTTGTGCATGGAAATAACCTTTGCCGGATTCTTTGTGACAAGTACTTTTGTTTCAAGGAATCCGGCAATGTTATTGCCTCCATCGGTTCTCTATAGGATTATGATAACGATCCTCAATGCCGTTGATCCTGCTCTTGGCCATTTCACTTTGCTTTGGGTTTCCTAACTTTCCTTTCTTCCACCATGTCATAATCAGGAGATCATCTCTGTTGCAGTAAGTCTTGCCGGAGTGAGGTAAAGAGGATTGATGGGGGGCTCCTGAGTCGTTTTCTGAATTTTGTCCAATTCTGAAGTTTGTCGTAGTAATTTCCTAAGTAGCTCCAATTTTTCTTAGCCAAAGCCGGGTAATGGCCCTGGTATCTCAAATTTTCAAAATCGATGTAAATTTCCATATGGGACGCTGGGCCCGGTTCCCAGTACGTGCTGCTCCCCACGAATAGATTGGAGCCTTGTTCCCATAAAAAAAAAAAGAAAAAAAAAAAGGAGATCATCCACAAATTGTTGTCCGAAAATCAATTTCTTCTGCGATCCCCGAGTTCTTAGGAAGCTGTGCTCACTCTTCATGCATCTGACCAACTGAATGGCCTATTACTGTGGGTGATGTCTAGTATCCCACCTCTACAACAACCTGGGCTTTAGGGAAAAAAAAAGACACTTTCCACTGTTCCAGAATGTATCTGACTGCACGTTGTGCCGCAGTGGATGAATCTGAAGGCAATCACATTCAGAGCTTAGTATGTCGTTTTTGTTCCCTTTTTCTTTGTTTTTTTTCACAAGAACAAAGAATCTCGGCCTGGGGTGCTGCACGAGTGAAAACAAGAAAACGGCGGCCTACCGGTAGTGTCATTCCAGCTGCTGCCCTCAGGTCCACCATAAGGGGCGTTACCAGTGCCAGCCAACAAAATTCCCCTACCGGTTCCCGCCTCCTCCAGGCTTGGCAAAAATTGGCACGCAGGGCATTTCTAGGGTCGGCATCAATAGCTGAGAAAGGTACTGATGGTTTGAACCACCACTACCTCCAAGCCTGTTTTTGCCGACCCTGAATTTCACTGCCCACCGAGTTTTGCCGAGCCTGGGTCCCATTGTATTCTCTTTTCTGTTACCCGTCGGAAATGAAAAAAAGAAAAAAAAAAAAAAGAAAAGAAAAGGAAAAAACAAAGACCTTAGGGACGTGAAAGCAGCTGTATACAGAACATTGGGTACATGTGAGAGTATGCTCTGCCGAAGGGCGTTACTGTCCTCAGCAAAACACGGTAATAGGCAAAAAAAACAAAAAAAAAAAGAGGGAAAAAAGCAACAACTCTTTGGACGTGAAAGCAGCTGGATACAGAACGTTGGGCACAAGTGAGAATATGCCCTCCCAATGGGCGTTACAGCCCTCAGCGAACACTGCTGTACGGGGGAGAAAAAAACAAAAACAGCAACAACTCTTTGGACATAAAAGCAGCTGGATACAGAATCTTGAGTACATGTGAGAGTGCCCCGTTCGTTGCAAGTGTCAACTGTCAGTGGAAAGCGCCCTGCCTCTTTGGCAGGGCACTAAAACTAACTTAGGAGAAAAAAATAAAAAACACAAACAACAAAAAACGAAACTATCCATGATTCTGGGCAGATGCATTGCTGGGGGCACTACTGTGAGCACACCTCCTTCGTGGCTTTCTCCGACGTCCTTCCTTTCAACTCTGCTCTTCTTTTTTTTTTCTTTTTTTTTCTCCGATTGGGCCCACAAGGTGGCACAAGACCCGTATGTTTTGTTTTTGCCAACCCTCACCCGGACCCCTGAACTTTGCGGTTGAGGTCATTTTCCCTAATGGCACTACAGCTTGTAAAGGTGGTGATGGTTTAAGCAGATTCCCCTCGCAAGCGCCCAAGGAAGTACCGTCCCTTTAAGGTCAACACGCCACTTCAGGACCTGACTTTTGATCCCTCACTTTGGTATGTTCTACAAAAAGGATGCTGAAGAAGTCTTTGAGGTTTGATGAACTTTCTACGACAGCTTTGTATCGTCTTCATACACCTGCCGTTAACATCCTCGCCAATTTGAAGCCTCGGTGGGAGAATAAGGGACTCTTCCCTCAATCGGTCCTAGCAAAATGGATGAAGGGTTCCTTTTTCAAATTTTGATTATTTTGTGACATAAACAGCAGGTTGCCGGATGCCAAGAAGGCAGCTATATAAAAAAAAAAAAAAAAAAAAAAAAAAAAAGGCAGCTATTTTGTGGTCGACTTCTCATTTGGCAGTACCAACCGCCGAATGGTTGTCTGCTAAGAGCCAGCACATGAATGCAATTTGTCTTATTTGCACACCGGCAGTTGAAGACTTGCCACATGTATGGGTTACTTGTCCTCTTCAGCAGGGCTTCTGGTGGATCTGGCCTCTCCTATGTCAAGGACCCTCTCCTCTGATACTTGTCGATGATCTTGTGGCTGATGTGCTGTTGGGGGCAAATATTCAAGCTGGATCTGACGTCACCCTGTATATTTTGGACTTGTGTGTCAGGCAGAATAAAACTTCCTTTAAGCGATCTGCAACGACTGGTTGCTCTTAATATTTGGCGAAGTATTCAGGCTGATTTTCTACACAAGCATAAAACTTCTCCAATTTCTCCCCACTCCTTTCTTGCAAGGGCATGGGCTCCATTCCCCAACTTTGTCAAGTTCAACTTTGACAATGATCGATACAATTTTGGTCCGGCCTTGGTTGATCTCTGTAAGGATCAGGTGGGGCCGACCCAATCAGCCTCTTCCGACAACAGGAATTGCGGTCAGGAGGGGCCTCATGCCGCTCTGCAGTACCTTCAAGAGCCATGTACCACCTGTTCATCTTTTTTTTTTTTNTTTTTTTTTTTTTTTTTTTTTTTTTTTTTGTTGTTGTTGTTGTTGTTGTTGTTGTTGTTGTTGTTGTACCACCTGTTCATCTAACTGTTGCCCATTGATATTTTGACTATCAATTAGGATTTTCCGTGTCTATTAGGCTTACTACCCCCCCCTATTAGTTAGGATTGCCTGTCTTATAATTAGGAATTTACTGTTTTGATTTTGCTGTTTTAGTGGGCCCTTTCCCTCGGGACCCTTTTTTTGTTCTTTATTGAGGAAGCTTTTCTGTTGTTGGTTTTGATCTTTCCGTTTTTTCTTAAAAGCTTCTGCGGTTTTACAGTTTTCAGATTCAAAGTGTTGGAAGGAATGGGGGACTGACGGGCAGCCACGTGCCCTTCGAATGGATCGAGAAAGGAACCCTCTACAGGATTAAAACCATGGGGGAGGGGGACGAGCGCAGGGCCTACAGGCCTGACACTCCACTAGCCAAACTCCCCCTGGACCCTTTGGAGTGGCAGTGGAATCCCCCGCCAACGACGAGGCCGACTAATCCCAGACGGAAAACCATAAACAACCTCTCAGTAAAGGCCACTTATAGGGTGCAACAGGTTAAGAGAAACCTGCGAGATGTAGCAATCGATAGGTGGCAGAGACACCTAAATGTGGACAGGCAGCTGCTCACCCCCATACGCTGGTTTCGAGAAAACAAGGGTAGGCCAACCAATATCACATCCCTACAGTGGCAGATTGCTCACTGTTGCCTCCCCACAAATAACTGGATGATAGACCATACTGCAAGGAAAATGAGTGATAGCGAACTCCAGAAACCAAGCAGCATCATACACATGAAACCAGATAGTCGTGACCTCGGAACCAAAAGCAGAATTGCAACTCGATTTCCACCGGATAAGAACACAGCAAAAGCTCATAAGTGACAATGTTGGAATAGTCTCATCATCATCAACAAAGAACCAATGTCGAACTCCTATCTGGCGCTCTGCACCCAGACTACAAATGGCAGATCCTATCTAGCCTATCTACAATGCCTCTGGTGACGTCAACAGCTCCCCGAAGTACGAGCAGAACTCGGCGAATGCTGTTCGCCTCAAGCACCAGGTATGTCTCTTGCATCACTCACAACCTCGATCCCCAACACACAGATGCCACATGCACCCAAGGACCACCTTGAGCCCCATCCAGCATAGCGCAGGGCAGCTCGGCTATGGCTGCTTGCTCTTCCTGCTCGCCCGTGAGCGAGTGGGCGCTGGCCAGCGAATAGCGCAGCATGCAGCCAGTGCCCCAATGCCAAATGTGAGGGCAGGCACTTTCCTAAATGGAAGTGGCCTGCCTGCACTGGGCCCCTGCCCAGAAGCTTCCGGTAGGCCCCGAGAGGCTGAGCCCCGGTCCAAACGAATCAGGCCCAGGGCCTGTGACGGTTGCCTGCGTCCAACTGCCCGCAGCCTGTGTTCGGCCCATGATGTGTCTCTGGCCCAGGGCCTGCCTTGGTTACGTACGAAAAAGGCAGCCAGGGCCTGGGCACTCTCAACCAACTGGCGCTGCGCAACTGCCTGAATTTCCCCAGTTGCGTGGTAGCCGAAAAATAGGCCTCTTGGCCTTGGTCAGGCCCGCCTTCACTTAGGACGGCCAACAGTGCTGCTTACAGGGCCAGAAAGGGGCTCGACGGGGCCTTATGCCTCGCAATACCCAGCTGGAGCAACAAGGACGCGCTCACCCATGGTGTGTGCGTTGCTGTCAAGGCTTCCCGGCCCGTAAGAGAACGGAAACAATAGAGCATGATTTTCTGAAATGACCTATGGATGTGCTGACATGGAGGTGGTGGGAGAGGGTGTGGAGGCAAATGGTCCCTGATCAGTCATGGCCATGGGACTGGAGAGAAATCCTGCTGGGTTAGCAGGTGCGACCTTCTGCAGAATGCGACCTTCGCAGGGAACATGTTTGCCCTGGGCAGGAGGACGGTATTATGGACACCATGGTCGCATTCTGCAGAAGGTCTTGGACTCCTTCCACAGACTCAACGACATGTCAGCAAGAATCACCCAATTTGCAAACGAATGGCTGGGGAGGGCAAGGGGGGGTGGGTGGGTTGCCGGGGTACGTTGGTCAGGAAACAACGAAGGGGAAGAGAGGGGACAGGAGGAGGACCCACAGGCTCAAATCCCACGGGACTACCGCCTCTGTTTTAAGGATTGGACAACAATAGACCCCAGCATTCCCACGTGAAACCCTGAGTACTTCCCAAACCCCTTCTCACCCCACACTATGGCTTTGGAAGTCAGGCTCTAATGTTGAATTGCAGGACAGAAGAGGAGGTAGACATGCTGCAATGCGTCAGGTACGTATTGTCAGCACTGAAACAGGCGCACAAATAGATACAAGGAACACTGGAACCGGCTTCCGGCAGTGGCACAGGATGGAAGGCGGGCAGGGGAAAGAAAGGGCTGACTGGTGCCCCCCAGTGGCTCTGGCTCGCCCCCGGCCCCAAGCCTCTCTCATAAGGATGGTGGGTCAGGGTGTGCAGGGATGCTGGAACCGATTTCCAGCAGCAGAGAATTGTCCACCCCTTTTTTTGTGTAGCAAAAGGTCAGGAAAAAGGGGAAGGGTGGAGGAATAGGGGCTCTTACTTAGAATGCATAGCACTTCTTGGGTATTGTTAGAATCAGGCACTGTACAGAACGGTGAAGAGGTGCAAAGTCATTCTCAGGCACAAAGGGTCGCAACTTCTCGCAAGTAGATCATCTCAGCCCACCTTGAAGGGGTCGTCCACCCCACATAAAGAACGGGTCTGGGAGCTTTACCCAGGGTTATTCTTTTGAGGGGACCCCAATGGGACCCGGACTCGAAGTATATCACTTAACTAAAACTGAAATTCTACTTCATAGGCTTAAACCCTAAACCCTAGTTGCTCGTATCTTAACCCCTAACTATTCCTACTGCTACCACACTGCATTCTAGCTCTAGCCTTATGTAGCCCTCTCGGCTGACATAGCTGTCTGATGACCCCCAATGGGACCCAAACTCGGCGTAACAACACAACTAACGCTACAATTCTTGGGTTTAAACCTTTATCCCTAGTTACTCATATCTTAACCCTTTAATTTCCTACTTCTACACAAATGTTTTCTTGCTCTAGTCTTGTGTACTCCTCTCAGCTGTCACAGCTCTCAGGTGAACGTAGTATCCTAGAGTCAAAAGGTTAATCTCTGTGAAACTGCTATATCTTATCCTAACCTGCACCATAGCTCTCTGTAACTAGCCTCCTTGTCACACCATGGCCAGGTTGACCATTTGTGTTGGTGAATGAGCAAGTGTCATCAGGCCTGCTGTTGCTTCGTGGTGGTCTCCCTGTTGGGGCCTTGCGATCCGCCAGACAAGCCTTGATGAGCTGCCTTCAATGTCTCCTAGTTTACCTCCACCCAGGCGTCCTCTCTTGAACTTGTCAATGATTTCCTGTTGTGTCGTGGGGTCTTTTTTTACGAACTTCGCCGCTTTGTTCCAATCTACTTGATATTCTGCATGTAAGAGGTGGAGGAGAGTCTGCCAAGCCTCGGGCTCGGGAACAGTCTGACTAACTATAGCCTCTTTACATCTTCTCTTCCGTATTATCCAAAGTGTGAGAGGTCGAAGTCTTCGGAAGAGGGTCTTTTGCCATGCGACCGCTAGGGTTGGCTCCCGTAGGCCGGTTGGTCGTGTAATGCTGTTACCAGGTAGGGTTGTTCCCATTAGGGAAGCCCACAGTGATTCTGTTCTCCCCCAGAGCTGTGTTGCCTTTGAGCAGGAGAGCAAGCAATGCGGTAGGTCTCTTCTGATGCGCCCTCATGACAGAGGGCTCAGAGGTCGTCTAGAGGTTGTCTGGCCTTCTCTGATCGTCGCCTGCTTCGCCACTTGTTGACGGGTAGTGCATGATAATAGATGAGCCATTGCATGCTTCTGACACGGGCGTTTCTGATTGCTCCCAGCTATTCTTCTGATTGCCCGTAAGAGGTGGAGGAGAGTCTGCCAAGCCTCGGGCTCGGAACAGTCTGACTAGCTATAGCCTCTTTACATCTCCTCTTCCATATTATCCAAAGTGTGAGAGGTCGAAGTCTTTGAAAAGGGGTCCTTTGCCATGCGACAGCTTAGGCCGGTTAGTTGTGTAATGCTGTTACCAGGTAGGGGCGTTTCCGTTAGGGAAGCCCACAGTGATTCGGTTCTCCTCCAGAGCTGTGTCGTCTTTGAGCAGGAGAACAAGCAATGTGTACGTCTTCTTTTGCGCCCTCATGACAGAGGGCACATAGGTTGTCTAGAGCTTGTCTGGCCTCCTCTGATCGTCACCTGCTTACCACTTGTTGATGGGTAGTGCATGATAATAGCCACTTGTTGATGGGTAGTGCATGATAATAGATGAGCTATTGCATGCTTCTGTTGAGTGTTTCAGATTGCTCCCAGCTAATCTTCATGTATTCACAAGGGACGCTGATCGTCGCCTGCTTACTCAAATTTTCCTCGTGTACACAAGGGACGCTGGACCCGTTTTCCAGCAGGTGATGCTCCCCACTAATAGATGGAGCGGCCAGCAATAGGCCTACTAGGGGAGGCTGCTCCTANTAGGCCCGCCCTGGCCTTGTTTGGGGAAAAAAAAAAAAAAACGTACACTGGTCATGAGTCCGAATTCTGCCGTAATGGGATGAATTCAAGAAATCCACTATGCCGCCACTGCGCGGTTTGCTTGAACTGCGTGGAATCGAGTCGCTGTCTAACTAACTGACACTGATTGGCAAGCTTCAGAGTGGCAAGTCCTCATTTGTCTCATCTTTCTCGCACTCTTTCTCAGAATAGGATGCAGGGAGGGAGGGAGGGAGTACCCCTGGTGCCCCCCAGGACCTCCCTTCCTGCCCTCCCCTTACTGGTTGTAACCACAGAGTTCAAGGGATCTGCTACTCGGAGCCGAGGCCGGGTAATGGCCCCGTTACTTCCTATGTACTTCCATGGGATGCTGGACCCGTCTTCCAGCAGGTGAAGCTCCCCCCCAATAGATTGGAGCAACCGGAACAAGCCCTGCTAGGGAAGGGTGCTCTTATGCCCCCCCCCCCTAGTAACCCAGAGCCGGTTAAAAAAAAAAAAAGAGAGACTTCTACGGTTCTACCTCTTTCCACGTCATTCTTTTTTTTCACAACGCCTCCTTGTATTTTTCTCCTCTCTCCAATCGCTCAGAATTTTGGTTCTCTGTTCTGCCCATCCACTTGTTCCAACTTCCGAAGTTCCGTGTTACCAGAGAGGGAAAGATCAAAACACCGGAGTGGGATGTTACATGACAGATGTGGTAGTACGGGAGTTGAGGACGCTGGGGTGGAAGGAGGGATGGTGGGGTGGGGGATGGATGGGGGATCAGGGGCAGAGAGTAAAGGAACAGAATGCTGGGGTGGGAAGGTATATGATAGTGGGCAGTACAGGAATACAGGATGCCTGGACGGCGTCACTTGTGTCTGACTGCTAAATTGTGCTAATTGCTCCCAGGGGGGGAGCTTCCAGAGCTACAGGGGGGGCTGCATATACGTGGATTAGCCAAGACTAATAGGCTAGAAGGAGGTGTAGGACAGGAAGGATAGTCTGCAATTCTAGGAAGGGGGCTGGGCCTGTGGAAAAGAGAGAACTCGAGGATAGGAAGGGTATTACTTGCAGCCACGCGGGGAAGGAGGAGCTCCAGAGCAGGAAGGGTGAAGGCTATAGCCCCAGGAACCAGTGGAAAAGAAAAGACTGCATTGTATTGATGTATCTAAGTCACGCTGGACCCGGTTTCCAGCAGGTGCCGATCCCCACCAATAGATGGAGCAGCCTGACACCAAGGCCTCAATCCTGGTGCTTCTCTCACCACCACTGGGATAGAGGGCTTGCAGAAAGGCTATTCAACAAAAAAAAAAGAAAGAAAGAAAGAAAGAAAGAAATTCAAATAATGGTAAGGCAGGTAATTAGGAGCCTGGCTGATCAAAAAAAA
>BFEA01000377.1:1015662-1039766 GCA_003427395.1 Chara braunii
CCAAAAAAATATTTTTAATTCTTTGCCATAGAGGTTCTATTCTGGGGCATCTAAAGAAGCAGTGGTAGAGATCTTCTATCTGGCCGCCCATACATGTGGCACAAAACTCTTTTAAGGGGCATGTGTCCTATTTTCTTGTCCTCCCGTTTAGCCATTTATTTAGTGGGACGACGAGGTAAAGGATGAGCCATTGAAAACTTCAATTTAGGTGGGTGGACTGAGGCAACTTGGTTCCATGGTATCAGATTAAAATTTTCTGGGTCTGCTTGTAGGTGTTTCTACCATCTCTCAGCTATCACTGGATCGGGGTTTGTTGATCTTCTCCTTAGCTTGTAACCCAAACTTGTGGTGTAGTGCAGGACGTTGAATTTTCAAGCTAATTCCGGTGGATCTCTGTTTCTGATTCCATGCCCACTCCTCTGGGACTACCTCTAAATTCTCTAGGGCTGTTTGGGGGTTGTAGAGGGTTAGTTCATCACTTTCTAGTACTACTTTTCTAAGGTTGTCCTCTCTAACTGCCACTTGTCCCTCGCTGTTTTTATTTACCCTGCCGTAATCCTTATGTGGGTCCTCTATTGTATGCATCGTAAAGGTGAACCAATTATCCTGTCCTCCTTCATTTTCTTTATAAGCTAGTACATGTTCTTGGGCTGGTGTGTGTGTCATTACTGTCCAGTCTCCTATTGCCCACTGTCTATAACTTTTGAGGATTGGATCCATTCTTGAGGGATGCTGGTTGTTATTTGTTGTAGGTTGTTCACTAGACGATGGCATCCCTTTGGCATGCTTCTGAGTTGTTTCTCGTCCTTCCACGCTCTCCTATTTTCATCCCATATATGTTTTACTTGCCAGATAGCCTTTTCTAGCCAAGCTCCCTCATCTTGTGTCCTTCGTGGTTAGCGTGAAGGGTATTTCCTCATCCGCCGCTATCCACGGATTACAGAATAGTCGTTGCCTGAGGATCTCCTCTTTATTTTGAGGTTTCCTTATCTTAGCGGGGAAGATTTCTCTGCATGCTCTACTCCTCCAGAAGTTTAGCCCTGCTTCACTTTTGGCCTCTGGCGTATTCACAGGTCTGCCCGTCATTACCAAGACTTACTCGTTAACCAAAAGGAACCCTCCATGTTCGATGGTGTGTTGTATACAGGTAGTTGATGAATCCTTTCTAAAGCGAGCAACCTCCATGGCAGGCTTGGTGAGGTTAGCAATTTTGGGATCCATTTAGTTTGCAGGGCTTTCATTTGAGTAGTCGGGTCCAAAACCCCCAGGCCTCCTTGACTTTTCTTCCTTGTGACATGTTGGCACGCCACCTTGGTTATGAAGTGTTGTTTAGATGCATCCCCTGTCCATAGGTTGGCTGATGCCTGCCTTTTAAGATCTCCCTTTGCCTTATGGCGAGGGTTCCAGAAAGTTGTGACATACTATATCATTGAGAAGGTGGATGAGTTTAAGAGCAGGGCTCGTCCGAATAGAGAGGTGTGAACCTTCCCCCATGCGTTGAGTTTTCTGATCATCTTGGCCAGCAAGCTAGGGGCCATCTCTGCGGCTGCTCCTAACTCGTTAAGCTGGATTCTCAGAACTCTCATTGGGTCGTTGGGATAGGATCATAATATGCCTTCTGGTGAGTTTTGAGGGTGTTCGTTGTTGTCGTTTGTTAGCCACCAACCTACTGTTTCCTTCCAGTTTATCTGCATTTATGAGGCCAACTGGTATGCATTCCTTGCTCTGATGAGGGCCTCAAAATAGGAATCAGTGGCTCTTATTAAGACAGTTAGATCGTCACAAAAAAGGTTGGTGGGGGGAATGTCATAGCTGCGGGTATTATCCTTTGATGTTGACGTGATCCTTTCTATGGAGGGATCCTTACCAAGAAAGGAGGCCATGGCTTCCATGATGAAGTGAAAGATCGACGCGGCAAGGGGATCCCCTTGCCTCACTGATCTCGACATCTTGTGAGTATTAGATGTACAAGTGGACCTGCCGCGGCTACGCCGCGGGCCAGCAGAAGGGCACGAGGCAAACAGACGGACTCGACATCCTGAGCATAGACCACAGAAAAGTCAATGTAGGATTGCAACGCTGTGTAAAAGAAGCAATGTGACCAAAATGTAAAAAGAGCAGTGAAGAACAATGCAGATCAGATGGCTCGATCACACGCAAAACTCAATATAAAATTGCATTGAAAAATCATGCAGATGGTGCTTCAAATCCATTCACGCAATCAACGGAGAAAAAGAAGTGAATCTATAGAAGAAGATGGTGATTCTAATCCAGTCAAGCAGTCAATATCTGCATCACCGAATTTGGCATGTGGAAGGAGGAGGGGGGGGGGAGAACGGTTTGTATTTTGTCCTTTCATGCACAACAAAAATCCTTTCACCTCCTGACCCCAGTTTGTGCTGTGTCCTGCTTCTTCGGGATCGCACATCGCAACACAGGAGACAGAGGCTGGGCTGAATATCCTTCTCCCTCTTGCTCCTCACCACTTCTCTGTCGATTCTCCTTGGTCCTCCATCCATCTTGGATGACCCTTCTCCCTCGACCTCCTTCCTTCTTCTACCTCGATCCTCCATCCATCTTTGTCGTCCCCTTCTCTTTCCTCCATCCTCCTCGTCACTTCCTACTCCCTCCATCACCTTTCCCCCCGGTAGTTCCCATCCTTCTTCTTCGATCCTTTCTCACCCTCCATCCATCTTTGTCTCCATCGCCCCTCCGTCACCCTTCAATCATTTTCGTTGTCCCGTTCCCCTGTTTCCTCCACCCTGGTTGTCCCTTCTCTCCTCGTCTTTTCCGTTCGTTGTTGTTCGTCCTCGTCATCACCGCTCCTTGTGCTCCCTCCTTCATTTCCATTGCTCAAGACGTTCTTCTCATTCTTCCTCCTCCCTATGTGTGTCGTCTTTCTTTGTGTGCTTCCTCCTCGGCTCGCACACGTGCATGGCATCACACACCTTCTCCTTCTCCTCCTCCCTCCCGAAATGGGGTTTGAAGCCGCGGTCGCAGTTGCAGTATTTCCATCCTCAATCCAATGTCAACATAACCTCCTCCTCACTTTCCCCTCCCCTCCTCCTCCTCCTCCTCCACCTCTCTTGTTTCCCATTTGTGGAGATCTTAATGCATGCGGGATCTTCGACCTGTGTGACACGTTATCTTTCCTCTCGGATGACGGTGGGATCCATCCTTTTTTTTGTTTTTTTTGTTTTCCTCCCTCGCAATCCATCTTGATAGAGACGATATGTGCCTTGTGCCATCTTCTTCGTCTTCTCTTTCTCCTTTATCTCGATACTTTCTTGTGTTCCCCTCCTTCCCGCCTAATTCCCACCAGGTCTCTCTCTTGCTCGATTCCGTGTGTGTGTGCACTGGCAGCACAATCGTCGTCTTCTTCTTCTTCCCCTTCTCCTTCTTCTTTCCCGCCAAATCACGATGCCATATGTCGCCATCTCTTTCTTTTGTTCCCCTCCTTGCCTGATTCCTACCAGCTCTCTCTCTCGCTCAATCGCTTGGTGTGCGTGTGCGTCGACAACGTACGTGCGTCCGTGGTTCTGCTTGTGTGTGTGTGATGATGTGTGTGTATAAAAACACACATATGTTTCATCTTCGGCATAGAGACTGTGCTCCAAATCATCAGAAAACTTTTACGGCATCAGTTGGTGAAAACAATATACAATGCCCATTCTCAAGTATACAAAGAATCATACATCCATTCATTCACTGAGTCATGCGATTGATCAGATCATTCACAGAGACCGGGTATCTGGAGAAATAAAATAAAAGAAAGAAAAGAAAAGAAAGGAAAAGAAAAAAGGGAAACGAGAAGAGAGAAGAGAAGAGAGAAGAAGAAGAGAGAAGAAAGGAGGAAGAGGGAGAAGAGAGGATGAGAAGAGAGGACAAGGATGGGAGAGGAGAGAAGAGACACGGGAATATCCAAGGTCTGGAAGAAACGATAACCAAACGTTAACCTCAATTAAATTCATCGCCACCTTATTATGGAATTACGGTCACATATTTTGGCATAGTATCGAAGTACACGTAGCAACCCGTGATGCCAAGAGATTTACAGAACGCAGGGTAGCATGTTCAAAGCCCACGCTATCCCGAGCAGCATAGTTCCCAGTGGAAAATTTTCATGTACTAAAAAGTACACACCCAACGTAACTCCGATCAGAATGAAAATAGGGTCTAAGAAGAGAAAAACACACAATTAATCCCTCATCACCATTCCATCCATAAATGGGGAATGTTGCAACGCTGAGATACACGAGCTACCTTCCCGACAGTGATTGGTTCTAAGTCCTCTATGTAGATTCTCAAAGCTGCCTACTGAATGTCCGTAACCAATCATCATGCTTTGCAAGGAAATCATCGCACCAGTAGGGGCATAGGAAATTATCATCCATCTCTATATACAAGCAACTTTCACTGACTCAAAGCAAAAAAGAGAGAGAGAAAAAAAAAGAGAAAAAAAAGAAACTTTCGCCGCCACCGATCTCAATTTAATATCGTTGTATGTCCACTTCCGCTCAGACTTCTGCCGCAGCATTCAGTCCCTCCTACCACAGCCGAATGGTACAAGATCCAACTACCACATCCACTTCAAATTACCCATAAGGCTCCACAGAATGCCCCGCCCTTTCGGTAAGCATAGCGCCTCCATGATCCCAATATTGACAGTATGTACAATTTTCTAAATCTCCTGGCGCACTTCGAAAAAAGTCGCTAAGATGGCGATGGTAAATGACAGTCGCAAGAAGTAAATACATATCGGACTTCACAATTGTCCACTCTGAAGCGCTTTGTCCATCCTCACATTCCCACGTCCGGAGGAGACTCGATCAGTACCTTCGATATGCACATATCACACAGAAGCAGAAGCAACACAGAAGCAAAACAGAAACAAAACAGAAGCAAAACAAACGTAAAGGAGTAGTAAAAAAGTAGTAAAGAAGCGAAACAATGGTAAAACACCATAACAAACTCATGAAGAGTGGGTGAGTAAAACCATGGATTAGGGAGGAGGGCACATTGGACTAGAGTGGACGTAAGATTACCATATCACCACACAAAGGGTAGGTAGATCTCAAAATATTATGATACTAGGCCAGGGAGGGTGGCGTATCCCTAAAATACTTTTCGCTTCGTCGCCACAATCGAAAGCTCATCAGAGGGTAATTAGACACACATGTATCATCCTTATTCATCCCTGGAGTGAAGAGAAAAAGAAGAAGAAGAAGAGGAAAAGAAAAAAAAGGGTGGAAAGAGGGGGAGAAAGGGGCATGGGATATGCATCGGTGAGAACTGATAACGTTACCTCCGGGGCGATCTCGTCAACACTCTTATCCGCCGTGGCTTGATGCACTATTTCCTTAAAACTGATCGGGAAGGCCATCACACAATGGCTAAAGATCGAATGAGAGCAGCAGTGATGGTTTACACGAGAAGGAGTCCCTCGGTACCCTCGCCAGGACGAGCTTGAAGGTGAGCGCCAGCGTCAGTGAAACAGGCGGTAGAGAAACCAACGACGCAAAAGTGACCCGTCCCCTATAAGCGGAGGAGATCACCACGAGTGGGATCGGTTTGGAGGTCGTAGGGTGATGAGTAAGAGGCAGAGCACGAAGGGGTGCAAGCGTGCCGCGCAAGACAGAGTTGTGCTTGGCGGGACTCCAAAGAACTTTGGAACATGAAAGAGGGCATAGGAGAGAGAGAGAGTGTGTGAGAGGGGAGAGAGCGAGAGGGAGAGAGAGAGAAAAAGAGCGCGAGCGAGCGAGAGAGCGGGTAAGAGAGAGAGAGAGAGAGAGAGAGAGAGAGAGAGAGAGAGAGAGAGAGAGAGAGAGAGAGAGAGAGAGAGAGAGAGAGAGAACACGCGCATATACCCAGGGGAAGCCCGGATAGGCGAGAGCGCAGGCTAAGACCTCAGGCAACGAGTAACATCGACCCCGACGCAGTGGGCGGGGAGCTACTACGGAGCGCCCAGTAAACACAGTGTTGCCGCAAGCCAGTATGAAAGCCGACTTGCGGAAGGCTGGTTCACCAAGCGCCCGTAATTGCCGGCGTTAAAGGGACTGTTCAGTATCGTTTCCTTGTCAAATAGTCTGTATGAAACCCATATTCCCCTCAAAGAGTGGGGTCCAGTGGTACGGGATTAGCCGTTTTCCCGAAGAATGTTCCACCGATATTCCCTAGATGCACCTAGTCCATATGGGACCCTCTAGGGGAGAATAAATTCACTATAAGGAAAGCAGACGTACCTGGTCTTAAACCAAGTATTATTCATCAAAAGTACAATTGAAACAAAAAATCTGCTCTCTCTCTCTCTCTCTCTATATATATATATATATCTATATATCGTCAAATAGAACTGCCCGGTAAACCGTAGGCAGAGAGGGAGAAGAGGACAACAAACGAGGGGCTGTGACAAACTGTTTCGTCGGAGTTTCATATATATATATATATTGCAGCCGGTTTAGGTGGATTGCCTAAGCGCACGAAAGGGAGTTCCATCAAAAGGGCCCACGAGGTTGGCCCAATTAGAGCCTCTATGTGGATGTGTGTGTGTGTATGTGTGTGTGTGTGTGTGCTCAAATCACAAAATGTGGGAAAGGAGCGGGGTTATTCTTTGCTTTCGGAAAGCTGGCGCACATGCATTTTGGGTGATTTCAGCGATTTGGGAAGAAACGCGTCGACAATGGAATCTTAGCAAGGACTCAGACACGGATGCACACATACACCTCGTCTTCGCCGCTCCTCTCTTCATCCTCTCCCCTCCTCCATGGATTATGCTTAGCGTCCTCCTCTTGGTCCTTCCTCCTCCCTCCTCCCATTCTCTTTGTTCCATCCTCCGTCTCTTTCCTCCATTCTCGTCGTCCCTTCTTGTCCCTTGCTACTCCCTGCTCTTCGTTCCATCCTCCTCCTCTTCGTCGCTCCTCCCTTCATCCTCTCCCCTACTCCATGGATTCTTATTGTCTCTATGGTTATCGCCGTCCTCCTCTTGGTCCCTCTTTCTCCTTCCTCCTCCCTCATCCCATTCTCTTTGTTCCATACTCCTTTTTCCTCCATTATTGTCGTCCTTCGCTCCTCCTCACTTCCATTCATGTTGTTCCTCCTCGTCCTCGCAGCTCCTCGTTGTCGACCGGTAGAAGGGGTCTGCCGGCACACCGTTCGAACCCTATGCCTCGCGCCGCGTCTGTCACCCGCGGGAGGGTCGGTCGGGGCTCCTGTAACCTGCACAAAACATGTCAGTCCACATCAACTATTACAAGTACTGTAGCCGAGCGTGACCAATGCAAGATAAAACTCACGAAACACTGTCTGACAGAAATAATAGAAGTAGTTCCATTCAGTCCAAAACTATAGGATGGGAAACACTCGTTCCGGCCTCAGCCGTACACCTCGCTCCTGTGTTTGGGAAGTCTGTCTGAGTCCCTACAGACCTAGTCAACAAGCGTCGTCTAATCCTCCTTTCGATTGGGTGTCGCCTGTATCGTGACCGTCGATCCTCAGGGACCGTGCTCGAGCTCTCGGTGTCTGACGTAGCCTCCCTCGACCATCGAGGCCAGAGCTCCAGATCTGCGGTGACCATACCCTCGCGCAGTCGCCCCGTCAGAGGAGGATCGCTCTGGTAGGCCTAGCTCAGGCATCCTCTTCAGAAAGGCTCAATTCGGATTGTACCTGTTCGGAAGACCCGCTTCGGATCGTACCACCCGGCTTCGGATTGTACCTCTTCGGAAAGACCGCTTCCGATCGTACCTCTTCGGAAGGCCCGCTTCGGATTGTACCTCTTCGGAAGGCCCGCTTCAGATCGTACCTCTTCAGAAGGCCCGCTTCGGATTGTACCTCTTCGGAAGGTCCGCTTCGGATTGTACCTCCTCGGAAGGCCTGCTTCAGATCGTGCCTCTTCGGAAGAACCGCTTCGGATCGTACCTCTTCGGAAGGCCTGCTTCACGAAAATACCCCCTCGAAAAACCCGCTTCACAAAAGCGCCTCTTCGGAATAGTGCCCCCTCGGTAAAAAAAATGTCCGCTCGGTAAAATACCCACACGGTAAAGCCTTCGCACGGCGAAGTACCCGCTCGGTAAAATGTATCCTCTCGGTGAGGTTATCCGCTCGGTAAATGTGTCCGCTCGGTAAATGTGTCCGCTCGGAAAACGAGTCCCCCTGGTAAAAGAATCCGCCCGGTAGAATACTCGCATGGTAAAGTCTTCGCACGACGAAGTAACCGCTCGGTAAAATGTATCCTCTCGGTAAACGTGTCTGCTCGGTAAAGTGCCCCTTCGGTACTCACTTCACGGAAGTACCCCTTCGGAAGGCCCGCTTCACGAGGGTACCCGCACAGTAGACGTGTCAGCTCGGTAAAGGTGTCCCCTTCGGTAGAGTGTGTTCGGTAGAATGCCCCCTTCGGTAGAGTGCCTTCCGGTAGAGTGCCCCTCCACAGGATTTAGCTCGAAACATGTCAAATAGACCCGGTCGGCCCTGACAGCCCCTAAGTATCCGCTCAGTCCGGTGGTCCGCTGTCCGTTCGGAGGCTCATTCCGCCCGACGGCCCGAAAAGAGCCCCAAAGGTGCCGCCTTCCGTGGCCCTCAACCCAATGTGAGCTTGCACTCTATGACGTACTGCAGTTCCCCGGCTCCCCAGTGCTCGTCCTCAGTGTACGAGCGCGCGCGGGCGCAAGCTACTCCCCTTCAGCGCCCGTGATCGGATGTGCATACGCGCGCGAATCTCCTCGTTGTCCCTCGCAGGTGCGTGCGCGCAGGTCACCTCTCACTGTCTCGCACAGGCATGCGCTCGTCTGCTGTTCCGCACGGGCGTGCGCTTGTGCACGAATCTCCCCCGCTGTCTCGCCTGGGTCCGCGCCTCTCCGCTGTCTCTCGCAAGCTCGCGGTGAGTGGTGATGTGCGCTATCCCCCCCGTCGACCCGATCAGGTGTGCACACGTGCGCTGTCCCGTGCCACTACCTCCTCGCCATTCTGCCCTGCTGCGCGCTGGTGGTCCCTCTGCGCGCGCGAAGATGCGCGACTTCCTCCGCTCTGCGGCACGTGACCCTCCGTGTGCGCGCTATGACGCACGATCTACCCCGTGTTCCCGAAAGGATGCGCGCGCGCGCGCGTGTGTGGACTCGCGCTACCTCTCCCCGCTATCCTGCTGGTGTGCGCGTGCTTGCTCGCGCTACCTCTCCCCGCTATCCCGCGGGTGCGCGTGTGCGCTCGCGCTACCTCTCCCCGCTATCCCGCGGGTGCGCGTGCGCGTGTGGGCTCGCGCTACCTCTCCCCGCTATCCCGCTGGTGTGCGCGTGCGCGCTCGCGCTACCCCTCCCCGCTATCCCGCGGGTGAGTGTGTGCACTCGCGCTACCTCTCCCCGCTATCCCGCAGGTGCGCGTGTGCGCTCGCGCTACCTCTCCCCGCTATCCCGTGGGTGCGCGTGCGCGTGTGGGCTCGCGCTACCTCTCCCCGCTATCCCGCTGGTGTGCGCGTGCGTGCTCGCGCTACCTCTCCCCGCTATCCCGCGGGTGCGCGTGTGCGCTCGCGCTACCTCTCCCCGCTATCCCGCGGGTGCGCGTGCGCGTGTGGGCTCACGCTACCTCTCCCCGCTATCCCGCTGGTGTGCGTGTGCGCGCTCGCGCTACCTCTCCCCGCTATCCCGCGGGTGCGCGTGTGCGCTCGCGTTACCTCTCCCCGCTATCCCGCGGGTGCGCGCGTGTGCGCGTGGATCTCCCCCCCTACTTCGTGCGGGTGCGCGTGCGCGCTGCCCTCTCCGCGTCCCCGTAAGGATGCGCACCCGAGCGCAGCTCTCCCGACTACTTCACCCTGGTGTGTTTATGCGCTCAGATGCGCGCGACCCCTTCCCGTGCGCATGTTGTTCGTCTCCTCCCGTGCGCCCGTCACGTGCGCCTCTGTTCGTGTCAGCGAAGAACGTCCCGTGCGTCTCCAGTCCCTGTGCGCCTCTGTCTTTGTACGCCTGAAGTCAGCAACCCCCCCCCAAGAAGTGTCGTGCGTCCGTCTAAGCGAAGAATTCCGTGCTCCTCTTCGTGTGTGACGGAAAGATATACAATATGATAATTATTATTATAATGATAATTATCATATATTGGATATCTATAATATGATCTGGATGTTTATACCATACGGCTTGCAGCGCCCCGGTACCGGGGCTGTGCCCGGGCCTGATAGGGCCCCCGAAAAGTCCCCGCTGAAAAGGGCCTTCCCGTCGGGAACCGGGCCCTTTGCAGCGCCCTGGTACCAGGTCTACTTCCGGGCTTGTCCCAGACCTGCCCGGGCCTATGCGGTCCCCACTCAGCAGCGGTACCGCCCTTAGGAAAAAAAACAGGCGGCCCCTTAGGTGAAAACTGGTCCCATCATTCAATTTGGCCTAGGCGGGCCCCACGTAGCAGCGGTACCGCTCTTAGGGAAGAATCCAGGCGGACCCCGCAAGTGAAAATCGGTCCCCTCACCCGCGTCCTGGCGGGACCGCCCCTTCGGAAGAGAAGTCGCCTAGTCCAATGGCCTCTTGCCCGTGGTGTCGGCCCATGCTATGGTCGGTGAGTCCCGACCGGATAAAGCAGACCCCTTGTTCGCAGCGTCGGTCCGCTTCATGGTCGGTGTGTCCCGGCTACGTAAAATAACATCGAGCAATGATATCGCCGCGCTGTTCTCCGGCGTGTCATCTCACCGCATGATTGATAATTGTTGGTAACCCCGTCGGTCCCAGTGTCGGTCCGTCTCATGGTCGATGAAGCCCGGCCAGGTAGAATACTATCGAGTGGGTTTGTCGCCTCGTGCCCTTTGAAAGGAAGTAAAGGGCGGCGTAGCATTGCAGCCGCTCGACAGCAGCCCCCCCGCCCCATTCTCGACGTCCTCGGCGAGCGAGTATTGGGATTCAGAGGGAGAAAATTTTGCAAAAGATGTATGATTCCTAATCTCTACCCATCAACCCAAGATCATCCTCTCTGTCGTGCTCGGATACCTTTCTTTTGTTTTTTCTTCCTGTCTGACTTTCTCTTAGCGAGCTTTGTTTTGACGCCTAGGCGTTTGCCTGGTGAGTACATCTAACATTTCGGTGGTGGTTTTTTGTTTTTTCTATTGTTAGGGCATTTCTGATGACTTGTTTAACCTTTTTCTTCTTCTCCTTTTTATTCATCGCCAACTTCTTGATGTCGGATTTGGTGTTGTTGGTGTGTTTGCGTTGGATATGTCGGACCCCTAGAAGTTTGTGTTTTTTTTTTTTAAGATTGTTTGGAGGATTCTGGTACTTGAGAAGTGATTTGTGCGGCGACTTTTTATGCATGCCGATTGAAGGACTCCCCTACTTCGGAGGTGGTTGGTGTTGTGGGTTCTTCTAGGGACTCATCCTTCTTCTTACTTTTTTTCTGGGTGCGTATGAGCGTCATTTTTATGCGTGAGTTTTTTCGTACGTGGAATATTTTTTGTTCGGTCTTTAAATACTTTAAGACGGGCGCCAGACACCGGTTCCTTTCATCTTGTGCCGTCTAATTCCTCTATTAAGTAGGCTCCGCCTTCTAGTATTTTGACCACTCTATAGGGCCCCATCCATCTGTTTGCTAGCTTTCCTGTCCATGTTCTCTCTAATGAGGAGTCATAGAGCAGGACGAGGCTCCCTGTAGGTATCCCTTCTTGCCTGATGCGAAGGTTCCTATCCCATCTTTCTTTCTCTTTTTCTCTCTGGATCTTTAATTTGTCTATGGTGTCTAGGATGTTATCCTGAAGAGTTTCGGCTTGTTTGATTCTTGCGGTCAGCAACTGTTCTCTAGTGGAGATCTCTTCACAGTCAATCGTTTGTTAAGAGTCGATATGAAATTATATAGGTAAGGGACAATGGCGTCCAAACCATAACGTATAGGGCGGATATCCTGTAGTTGAGTGAGCCGTAATGTTATCTGCCCAGACGGCGAATCTCAAATATTTTGGCCAGTTCTTCTTCTTTCCTTCGCACCATTTAGCGAGCGCGTTGACCAGAGACTTATACCTCTTTCTACAGGAGCGTTAGTTTGAGGATGATATGTTGTGGATAGCGATACTCGTATTCCCGCTCTTTGGAGCAATTCTTGGACTTCCTTAGCCATAAACTTTGATCCCCTATCCATGACGATTTTGCCAACGCAGCCTTAGCGAGTGATATATTCTGTCAAATAGCCACTAACTGCTTTACCTGTCTTTTGACGTAGTGGTCATGCCTCCACGAATCCAGTCAAGTCGTCTTTAATGTCCATGATGTAATTCATTCCTCCTTTTCCCGTGGGCATCTTAACTAGGTCTACGTGCACTTTCTGGCCTATTGTTGTGGGATAGGAAGGAAATAAGGGTTCTTTATATTTAACTACCGCTCTCTTCTGGCATTCCACGCATGTCAGACAATATGATTCTACGTCCTTATATAGGTCGTCCCACCAGTAGAGGTTTCTATTTTTTTCAAAAGTTATTTTTATTCCTCTATGTCTTCCGACGATGTCATCGTGAAGTTCCGCTATTATCTCTCGGCGTTCGTCCTCATCACAGACCACTCTCATTGGCATTCCATTTTTAGGTGGTCTCTTAAAGAGGTGTCCTGCCTTGAGGCAATATTGTTGAGCTTCCTTCTTAAGCTTGTCATCTAATTCAATTTCCCCTATAAGATAACGCCCTATCTTATGGTATTTGCCAATGTGTAGATTTTCAAGAAATAAGGAAGTTGCTCCTGCTGCGGACTCTATTTTTAAGGAGCTTATGTCCATTTGTAGAAATTTGTCAATACCACTAGGCGACCCTAGATCTCTTTCTTCTAGAGGGATTCGCGAGAGACCATCAGCAACTGAGTTTTTAGCTCCGGATATTCGCTCTACTACGTAGTTAAACATCCTTATATGCATGAGTCATCTGGTGACCGTTGGATCTGTTAATGAGAAGTCTTTTTGTAAGACTGCTGCCACTGCCGTCGGATCGACCCGCAGTACGAACCTTCGCCCGTAAATATAATGTCGGAAAATATTTAAACAATGTAAGACTCCTAGAACTTCTTTCTTAAATTGTGAGTAGTTCCTTTCGGTGGCGTTTAAGGTTTTACTCTCGAATATGAGAGACCTCTCATTTCCAGCTTGATCCTTTTGAGCCAAGACTCCACCAACAGAGGCAGGTCCCGCGTCTGTACATACGACGAATGACCGATTTTCCTCGTCTTCGAACTAAGGCACTCCAAGGACTTGACCTCCTTCATTAAACTCATCTTTTAACGTTTTTACTGTATCCTCTTGTTCACTCGTCCATTGCCATTCTACCCCCTTGCGCAAGAGCTTTCGTAGGGGTTCGCCTTTGCAGCATAACCTTTTATGAAATTCCTCCAGAATCCGACAACTCCTAGAAATTGGCGTATGTCAGTAATATGTCTGAGGGGTGTTGGCCATTTCATAAGTTTTTCTTACTTCGCCGGATGTGGGCAGCTGCCATCCTTGTCGCAGATGTAACCTAATATCTTTATAGAGGATACCGCTCATCTGCTTTTTGTTCCACTGACCGAAAGTTTGCATCCTCTAACTTCACTAGTACTTTCTATATATCCTCTGCGTGGGTGACTACGAACTTCCTCACTCCAGGTCTTACCTCTGTTTCATCTTTGTCGTATGGTCCTTTGTTTGGGAAGTCATCCAGGAAAACCTCTACCAAATTTGGTATGAGCTCCCCTAGAACGGCGACCATCGCTCTCTGAAAGACTGCGACACCGTTAGTCCATCCCATCGGTACCACCATCATTTGAACTAATCCTAACGGTGTATGCATCGCAGTTAGATGTCGGTCTCTGTAGTCTAGCGGTATCTCATCATATCTCGAAAAAAAATCGCAGACTGAGTAAATTAAACGTCCTGCTGAGCATTCGGATAGAAGATCCGCGTTTGGGATTGATCCAACGTCTCTCACTGTGACCTTGTTTGTCTTCTGTAAGTCCTGTATCCATCGTAGTTTGTCGTTTGATTTCCTTATGAAGAACCAGCGATTGGCGTAGGCGCTCTCACAAGGTTCCGCTACAAATGTCCTTATCTTCTCCTTCAGGAAGTTTACTATGATCTCCTTTTCCTTTTGCACACACTTCCATCCTGCATCGTTCCATGGAGTGTGAGGGACCGTATAAATTCTTGCAGGTTTAACATATCGTGGATCTATTCGCCCTCTTTCTGCGTCACAAAAGGCTACTGCCTTGTCGCATGATCTTAATGTTTTTATTATGAGTTCTCTCTCCTTTTGCGTTATGTTTCCGTCGCCTATATCCATTTCCTTTAACCTGTCTTCAGTGATTCTCTGCCCTTCAGTGACCTTTCGTTCTCGGATCATCTTCGTAATTTCTTCTTCACTGATCCCTATTTCCCCGGTCCTATCACGGCTGACTGCGGCTGGCTTGACTTTTTGGGCTACAGTTGTGTATCTCTTTCCCCCGCTGTGTGGGGGAATTCCTCCAAAAAAGAAAGGTTTATACATCCACCGAATTCCTCGTCGCCAGCCTCTTTCTCATAGACTGTTCCGTCTACCACATACTTAGTTTCTAGGTCCTCAACGTCAATTTTTTTTCCTCTTACTTTATGCGGTCCTAGTACAAGGTCTTCAGATATCATTTTGCAACTTCTTGTGTTCAGTCGTCCTTTATTTTGTAATGAGATCTTGTGACGGTTGTCAAATTCATTCACGGTCTTCAAGGTAAGTCTGCTACCTTGAGGTCCATCGATGGTAACCGTCTGACTTCCGTCTCGTTTATTTTCGTTGGTGGCGTTTA
Organism: Chara braunii; assembly: GCA_003427395.1. Taxonomy (NCBI): domain Eukaryota; kingdom Viridiplantae; phylum Streptophyta; class Charophyceae; order Charales; family Characeae; genus Chara; species Chara braunii. The sequence goes on from BFEA01000377.1 coordinate 1,030,404, forward strand.
CCAGTGTCAGCCATGTTCTTCCAATAATTATTTCTGACGAGCAGTTCTTAATTGTAAAGACGGGCACAGTGACCTCAACTCCAGCAACCACTATCTTGGCTTTGTGGCATACCCCGGGCGCAGGTTGCTTGAGTTTGTTAGCGGATATCATGGTCATAGCTACACTCCTGGCTACCTCTAAGCCAAGGTTTCTTGCCACCTTGTCCTCACAAACGGTGGACTCAGACCCGTCGTCGACTGTAGCCTCCATCCCTATGCCATTGACTGTGACATTGAGCTTTCCACTGGCAAGGACGTAAAAGTAGTTGCTTCCGCCTTCGCTGCTTTGTACTGGTTTGTATTCTTCGGTTAGTGCCGTTAGAACTGAGGTTTTCACTTCCTCCTTCTGTTGTCCAGAAGTTGTTTCTTGTAGCGGTACTTTAGTTTTCTTCATCATGCCTATTAATTCATCCCTTGCCGGGCCACAGTCTGCTATGAATTCCTTGAGGGTGATAGGGATTGGCATATCCATGACCCTTCTTAAAGGTTCTCGTAAATCGGCTTTTAAGGTGAAACTTCTTGGCTGCTCGTTTTCTAGGGGATTGTGGTGACTTGGGCGACTCAATTTGGTCGTCTGTCATAGGCTGATCTTGATCCTCTTTCTTTGTGTTGCTTAACTCGCCGACCTCGCCGATGCCGTGGGTACATTTGTAGACTTCTCCGTTATTTTCCGCCTCCTCAAACTTAATGGATAAAATTCTTATACCTGGGCTTTCTGGTGGTTCGTCGAAATCATCTTCGAAGGTGACTCAGGAGATTTTGACTGGTAATTGATCCTGGGATTGCTTCCCCTTTTCTTCATTCATCCTCCTTCGTCGGATGTCCACATTAATCTTCATCGAGGGTAGGAAGGGTACCGGTTTGCCTTCATTTGCCCAAATGACGTATTTTCGATCGCCGAGTTCAATGATCCCTTCTTTTAGTGCATCCAGCATCGCTTGGCAATTTTTTTTACGGCGGTCTTCGTCTCCGCAGTACATACATGCTTTATCATTCCACGTTTGCTTTGGGCTAGGGTCGGTTTTGTCGCGCGTGGTCCGGACAGGGGTTTCCTCTTTTCTCTGGTTATTACTTTGCAATCTCTCTACTGCCGCCTTTAGTACTTCTATCTGTCGTGTCATTTCCTCTTCTCGTCTGTCTGGTCTTTTTGCTTCTATCTCATCTCTTGGCTTCCACCTGTTATCCGTTGTATTTGACCACTTGGAGGTTCCCTATTCCGTGTCGTTTCTTTTCCAGTCACTCCTGTTTCCTTTTCTCCATTCGCCCTCGTTTTTGGCTGTGTCCCCTCTTCTAGGTGAGCTCGCGTAGGTGTCCGACACCTTCCTTCGGTTCTGGGTCTCCTATCCTCGAATTGCGATTTTCCTCCTCCTTTTTTTGTGGTTACGCCTTTTCTTAGTTGTCAAGAACCCTCGCGAGGTGTGCTTTCGCGCTTTGGCCTTCAGTGTCATGGGTTAAAGCTTTGACTTGGCTGAACGTTACCTTATAGGGAAAATCCCTCATAATCTTGTCTCGCTTTTCTCGAGACAGAAATCCTATGAATATTCCGCACCTTTCTATTTCGCTCATAAATCCACCTTCTACTAGAGGGTTCGAAGCCTTCTCATATTTCCTTGCGAATGTTACTAGACTCTCGTCCTCCTGTTTTTTCATTTATTTTAGATCTTCTATTGAATAGGATGTTTCATCCCATGCGAAGATTATTGTAATCCTTTCTCTGAATATTAGCCAACGCCAACTAGGTTTGACATTAGCCATTCCTTTGTTTATTAGTGTCTTCTCGGTCTTGCTTCAGGAGTCTGGCAATGAAATCATTTCGCCATCCTATAATGTTCTCCCTTTCCTCTTAGATTGCGACAAGACGTTCGACGCTTTTTTCTAGTCTATTTAAGCCGGCTTCATCCGTAGAGCCACGCCATTCGTGGTATTTTGCTAGTGACTCTTCGACCTTCCTCTCAATTGGATCTAAGTATATTTCTAGGATGGCATCAATATTTGGATCTCTTCCCCTTACACGTGTGTTCGTGCTTCTTGAATTGTCTCTTCCTTCTCTTTCTCGCACTTCATCCATCTCTAGGCCCATATCATCACACTATAGGTTATGCGATTCTCTGTTCTAACTTATGTTAGTGTCCTTAGTCTTTCGCGCTGTATAGCTTTTTGTACTAATCGTCGGCAATCTAATGTGTCTAATGCTCTAGAAGTTCGGATCCGAATAATCGAAGTTATAGTCCTTGCGAATGATACCCGATTCACTTCCTCTTCATCAGTTACTGCTCCCGGTATTATTGAGTTCTTCTTATGCCCTCTTCACCTTCCATACAAGGTCTATTACTCCCGACCATTCATTGTTAGCGAGCGTGAACCCTTCAACTGGCGGCGACGGTATTCCAATAAAAGGCCTAACATAGGTACTCTACGAGAAACTCGTCCTTAATTGTTGGAGTCTTCTCTTCTCGTCATGCACTATGTTCGAGGTTCGTTGCCAACAACGACCTTTTTCGTCTTCCTTAAATCTATGTTGCGGCACATATATTCCCACATCATACTCATCAAGGTTGATGAAGTAGTAGGTGATGACATACATACCATCAATCCCTCATCCCTGACTCTTTAGACCTTCGTATCTCACGATCTCATATGGGATCACGGCTGTCTTCGATATAGAGTTAAGGGAACGGACGAACTTTCTCGACTTCCCCTCATCTAGTTTCCTACACCTCTTCATCCTTAGTCAAGTCCCCTAGCATGACTTCTAATCCTGCTCTTGGTCTTGGAAACATTCTCTTTCTTGGTCTCCCTTGCACTACTCCTCCACTGCTCTCACGACTCCAATCAATCTTCCTCTGTCGTCTTTTATCTCGTGTTCACCTTCTACTCCGAACAGGCCTGTGTCAAGGTAGAGTTTCCCTTCTTGATCTCGTAGGCAAAAGGTTCCTCTTTTAATCTCTATCAACCCTATTTCATTAGATCGAACTCTCCTACAGATCGTTGTGCCTAGAGTATGCAAATCCTCCTGGGTCCATTCCTTCAAAAGTCTGAGCAACTCTTGTGATCTCCACCTATCATGATCACGCTGTCTTAGTTCACTTGATATATCCCTTTCAAGCTGCCTATTCTCGTTCCCTTTGGCCATTCGGGTTCTGGTGTCGATTTATGAAATCAATTATTAAACCTCGACCGATCCCTGTCAATGCTTCGTAAGGAATCCGCGGCCTAGGCAAGTCTTCAAAGATCTCGATTTCGGTATTCCAAGCGACTTCTTTCTTTAAGGAAAGGAGTTTATCTTTCTCTTCCTCCACCACTTCTCTCGCTCTTTGCCAGCAACGACCATACACTAAATCTTTCGACCTTTCCGTTGGTAGGTAAATGCCTACGCCTCTTACCTCAGTCCCTAGGAAGCGCGCGGTCATAACATAGAGGCGGCTCAGTTCCCATGCGCTGTCGACCATCTCATAGGCCTCCGCCTCATACGGAAACTCCTCCCTTCTTCCTAGGGTACTCAAGGATGCACACACCGCATCAAACTTCTCTTGCGGCGGTCGGTTCCCAGCGATGATCTTATTATCCCACTCTTCAAGTTTCTCTGCAGACTTCTTATGCCTTACTCGTTCATGACCCAACATTCTTTTGCCATGCCCGCCTAACACAACCGGGCTCGTTCCCTAACCAGACGATAGTATTTTCTCTCAGAGGTCCCTAGTCTTTCTACCTTCAGTAGATAACTGATCTCGGTTTGGTTGGTAATTACCCTCAAAGCCGACTCCCTCATACGATCCAAATAAGGTTGTATGAGTTCAAGCTCTTCAACCCCAAAGAGATCTATATCAGGAGTTCGGAGGGTGCCCTCAACTTTTACCATTCTCTTTTTCACGATAGCCCTGAAGGAGAATTGTTCCCTAAGACCCAACATTTTTACCGACCCCAACTCCTTGCTCTGAGCGCCATATTAATTAAAGGCTCCCAATTCTTGCCGTCAGTAAAACTGTCAGGTAGATTAGGTTCGGGTATGCCGTAAAACAACACGGGGGTCTCATCACTAAACACCTCTTCCCCCTTCTTCTCTAACTCCCTCCTTACCTTACTGATTATATCTCTAATCCAGTTCTTAAGCGACTCGCGTTCCGTCCCTCTCTCCCTTAGCAAAGGCACGTATGGGCGGATGTCGTATTCTCCTGTGTCGAGGTGCTTTATTACCAAGGCATAAACTTTCCCCGGAGCATGACTTTCCTCTAGAGATATACAACTCTCTATTTTGTAAGGGAAGGCTCCCCCACTAGTAATAAGAACTAAGGCGTCTAGGGCCGTTGTGACTCTAGGGCAATAACTCGACATTTTTCATTCCTTATCTACTTATCGTTACTCTTTCGCGTCTTCCTCCTCATAGGCAGTTTTACCGAATTCGCTCTAGGCCCATCCAGACTCCTAGTCGTGGCCAACGTCCCTCGACATAATCTTCTATTTCGCTAGCGTTCCTGAAGTACCCCACCCTTTCCTCAAGAAAAGTTGCGGCGTCTTCCCACTCTTCACGGTCTTCGTCCCTTAATCGTTCCCACTCGGCTAGATCCCAATCTTCTTCCCCGTACTTTATGTCCTCGTCGTTTACTGCCTCTGTCCCTTCGTAGTATGTCCAGAGTTCGTAGAACCCAATGAGTGACCCTTCCCTAACCGACGAGTCGTATCTAGGAGTTCCGTATAACTCGGCTATACCAGCTAGGTGGCTCGGCGGCTCCCTAAGGGCTCTATCCAAAGCGGTTCAGAACTCGGCGGGTTGATCAAACCTCGGTGCCTCTCTGAGACCTCCAGATGAAATAACTCTAATTAGCTCTACCAATTCTAAAGCCGACTCCTCGAACCTGGACCCTTCCTTCCAGAGCGCGTAGTAGGCGTGATCTTCGTCACTGCTCCTCAAAAGGTTTCTAATCTCGAGGAAAACTCGGTAGACCTCAATAAGGCGGCCAAGTCCCTCCAGAAAGCCTTCCAAGACGAAACCCGGGACGGGCAACCTCAAAGCTTGTTCGGGTTGGGGTAGGAACCCTTCTCTAGCTAGTCGAAGCGAGACCACTACCGACCTATAGTCCCTGTCGTAGCATCGTTCCTTCCCCCTTAGCTTGTCGACCACCTCCTGCAGTATACGTCGCGCTGTTACCTCGTCTGCCCAAGTGTGAGAGTCGAGACTCGGAATTACCCCTAAGACYGGATCCCWGCGACTTCGTTCTACGRCTTGGAAAACYATSTCCGCTAGAAYGGAAGRCTGATAGTAGAGGAARCCTCTGACCGCTAATTCCAGGGATTCTTCTATTAGCCTGCCTCTCCTGTCGAACTCACACCCTACCTGGGGCGCGACCAGCAACCAGACCCCTGGCCTCAACAGGATAGATCTCCACTCCTTGTCTACTTTATCCAGATATCCTCGCCTGACAGCTTGCCCGGGTAAGGTAAATTCCACCCAATTTTTTCCAATGAACTCGGGTTCTCTATAGTCGAAGTGACAAAGCTCAACTGGGTGCTCTATCTCGTCGTGAGGCATCTAATCGTCCACGGAGCTCCCGTCTAAAATCCGGCCCCTGTCTATCTCCCCACTTGTCTCCGCTTTCCTTACCTCGTCCCTGACCCTAAACACGATTATGCGCAATTGTCTACGCGTGGGAATCGCTCGGTCTAGACAGTAGGTAAGTAACCAGGCTAGCTTGACGGTAGTTATCCTGAACTGCGTCGCCCTCTGCACTACAGCTAGTAGCCTCTGATGTCTCTCCTCATCGCCAAAGACTACTCCTGTGAGGAATCTAGGAACGATAACCGCTATCACAGACGTAGCTCTAGGCAGCTCCCAGTCGTACGCAAAACGTACCGTGTAGAAGGCTACCGAGTCGGCTCCGCTCCTCTCCACAAACTCACTGAACACTCTCGCACCGAATCTACGTGCTAATGATGTCAGGCATAAGAGAGTGTGACAACGACGGGCAGTCTCTATCACTAGATACCTCCACTCCTCCTCCGAGAGATATAGCCTAACGTTCACTTCTGCGCGAAGAGGTTTGCTAGCCTTGTCCCTTCTAACACACACTCTAGGCTCCGCCTCAATTCTCACCCACAGGAAGACGCCCTCGCGTATGACTAGACCTCGCTGTTCGGACGGCTTGTACTTGCTCGACCCTTCCAACGGAAGACTAATGACGTCACAGAAACCGCTCCGTTCAACGAGATGTACTTGAGACTCCGATTCGATGTAAACCATTCCTAAGCAAAATAAAAATAAAAAACGGTTCTCTCTCAGTATGTCACTCCCTGTGCCACTCTCAGACTGTTGAGCTCACTAACCCCCACGACAGGCCTTCCTACCCTTGAATCACCTTTGTATCCCTTCCCTCGTGTCAAGAAGGAGGTCGGATCAATGTGCCATCGTCGCTGGCCTACCTTCCCTGTCGCGACCTGAGCACGAGCCGGCCAACTCATGTGCTCTAGGGTGGACCGAAGTCTCATGCAAATAGGGAGGCGGTGTCTCACTTGTGCATCCTCACTCCTATCCATGCCTCTACTCGGCCCACCTCAGGCATGGTCTCACATCCCGACTCGTGCTGTGAATCAATCCCCCCTGCTATCCATCAGAATCGACTAGCCTGTCTAGTCCCTGCCCAACTCCTTGCAAATCCGGGGCGCTTCTCCCCTCCCCTTCAGTCCCTTCAAGTCTTCCCCTGCTCACGATTCTCTCTCTTAGATTCAATATCTGGGTGGACTGACCAAAGGGTAGGGAAAATCAGAATGACATCCCTCGATCACAAGGAAGGCAACATGAATGAAATGCATGAAAGACAAGAAGAAAGCAGGAATCAGCGAAACCACGACATGCAGAAATCACAATCTCACCGGTGAACGTCGATCATAGGTCGATGGGGGTGTCGTCTGCCCGCTCGTGCCCGTACTGTCCAACGTCTCACTTGGGCATTCAGACCACTGGCCAACTGCTTAGCCTCCTCCGCCTGCCCTGTCCCAGTCACATCCCTGTCCTGATCCTCTCACATCTTTGCGGTTACAGGCGGACCGAAGTCCCGAGAGGCAGCCTTCCCCGGCAACGGCGCCACTGTCGACCGGTAGAAGGGGTCTGTCGGCACACCGTCCGAACCCTATGCCTCGCGCCGCGTCTGTCACCCGCGGGAGGGTCGGTCGGGGCTCCTGTAACCTGCACAAAACATGTCAGTCCACATCAGCAATTACAAGTACTGTAGCCGACCGTGACTAGTGCAAGAGAAAACTCACGAAACACTGTTTGGCAGAAATAATAGAAGTAGTTCCATTCAGTCCAAAACTATAGGATGGGAAACACTTGTTCCGGCCTCAGCCGTACACCTCGCTCCTGTGTCTGGGAAGTCTGTCTGAGTCCCTACAGACCTAGTCAACAAGCGTCGTCTAATCCTCCTTCCGATTGGGTGTCGCCTGTATCGTGCCCGTCGATCCCAAGGGACCGTGCTCGAGCTCTCGGTGTCTGACGTAGCCTCCCTCGCTCATCGAGGCCAGAGCTCCAGATCTACGGTGACCATACCCTCGCGCAGTTGCCCCGTCAGAGGAGGATCGCTCTGGTAGGCCTAGCTCAGGCGTCCTCTTCAGAAAGGCTCAATTCGGATTGTACCTGTTCGGAAGGCCCGCTTCGGATCGTACCACCCGGCTTCGGGTTGTACCTCTTCGGAAAGACCGCTTCCGATCGTACCTCTTCGGAAGGCCCGCTTCAGATTGTACCTCCTCGGAAGGCCCGCTTCAGATCGTACCTCTTCGGAAGGCCCGCTTCGGATTGTACCTTTTCGGAAGGCCCGCTTCGGATTGTACCTCCTCTGAAGGCCTGCTTCAGATCGTGCCTCTTTGGAAGAACCGCTTCGGATCGTACCTCTTCGGAAGGCCTGCTTCACGAAAATACCCCCTCGAAAAGCCGCTTCACAAAAGCGCCTCTTCGGAATAGTGCCCCCTCGGTAAAAAAAATGTCCGCTCTGTGAAATACCCACCCGGTAAAATACCCGCACGGTAAAGCCTTCGCACGACGAAGTACCCGCTCGGTAAAATGCATCCTCTCGGTGAGCTTATCCGCTCGGTAAATGTGTCCGCTCGGTAAATGTGTCCCCTCGGAAAACGAGTCCGCGTGGTAAAAGAATCCGCCCGGTAGAATACCCGCACGGTGAAGTCTTCGCACGGCGAAGTAACCTCTCGGTAAAATGTATCCTCTCGGTAAACGTGTCCGCCCGGTAAAGTGCCCCTTCGGTACTCACTTCACGGAAGTACCCCTTCGGAAGGCCCGCTTCACGAGGGTACCCGCATGGTAGACGTGTCAGCTCGGTAAAGGTGTCCCCTTCGGTAGAGTGTACTTCGGTAGAATGCCCCCTTCGGTAGAGTGCCTTCCCGGTAGAGTGCCCCTCCGCAGGACTTAGCTCGTTACATGTCAAATAGACCCGGTCGGCCCTGATGATCTAACAGCCCCTAAGTATCCGCTCAGTCCGGTGGTCCGCTGTCCGTTCAGAGGCTCATTTCGCCCGACGGCCCGAAAAGAGCCCCAAAGGCGCCGCCTTCCGTGGCCCTCAACCCAATGTGAGCTTGCACTCTATGACGTACTGCAGTTCCCCGGCTCCCCACTGCTCGTCCTCTGTGTACGAGCGCGCGCGGGTGGAGCTACTCCCCTTCAGCGCCCGTGATCGGATGTGCACACGCGCGCGAATCTCCCCGTTGTCCCTCGCAGGTGCATGCACGCAGGTCACCTCCCACTGTCTCGCACAGGCATGCGCTCGTCTGCTGTTCCGCACGGGCGTGCGCTCGTGCACGAATCTCCCCCGCTATCTCGCCCGGGTCCGCGCCTCTCCGCTGTCTCTCGCAAGCTCGCGGTGAGTGGTGATGTGCGCTATCCCCCCCGTCGACCCGATCAGGTGTGCACACGCGCGCTGTCGCGTGCCACTACCTCCTCGCCATTCCGCCCTGCTGCGCGCTGGTGTGCGGATCTCCCCGCTGGTGCTCCCTCTGCGCGCGCGAAGATGCGCGACTTCCTCCGCTCTGCGGCACGTGACCCTCCGTGTGCACGCTATGACGCACGATCTATCTCGCGTTCCCGAAAGGATGCGCGCGCGCGCGCGTTTGTGGGCTCGCGCTACCTCTCCCCGCTATCCCGCTGGTGTGCGCGTGCGCGCTCGCGCTACCCCTCCCCGCTATCCCGCGGGTGAGTGTGTGCACTCGCGCTACCTCTCCCCGCTATCCCGCAGGTGCGCGTGTGCGCTCGCGCTACCTCTCCCCGCTATCCCGTGGGTGCGCGTGCGCGTGTGGGCTCGCGCTACCTCTCCCCGCTATCCCGCTGGT
>BFEA01000377.1:1039956-1054956 GCA_003427395.1 Chara braunii
CTCCCCGCTATCCCGCTGGTGTGCGCGTGCGTGCTCGCGCTACCTCTCCCCGCTATCCCGCGGGTGCGCGTGTGCGCTCGCGCTACCTCTCCCCGTTATCCCGCGCGTGCGCGTGTGCGCTCGTGCTACCTCTCCCCACTATCTCGCGGGTGCGCGTGCGCGAGTGGGCTCGCGCTACCTCTCCCCGCTGTCCCGCTGGTGTGCGCGTGCGCGCTCCCGCTACCTCTCCCCGCTATCCCGTGGGTGCGCGTGCGCGCTCGCGCTACCTCTCCCCGCTATCCCGTGGGTGCGCGCGTGTGCGTGTGGATCTCCCCCCCTACTTCGTGCGGGTGCGCGTGCGCGCTGCCCTCTCCGCATCCCCGTAAGGATGCGCACCCGAGCGCAGCTCTCCCGACTACTTCGCCCGGGTGCGTGTATGCGCTCGGATGCGCGCGACCCCTTCCTGTGCGTCTGTTCATCGTCTCCTCCCGTGCGCCCGTCACGTGCGCCTCTGTTCGTGTCAGGGAAGAACGTTCCGTGCGTTTCCAGTCCCCGTGTGCCTCTGTCTTCGTACGCCTGAAGTCCGCAGCCCCCCCCGAGAAGTGTCGTGCGTCCGTCCAAGCGAAGAATCCCGTGCTCCTCTTCGTGCGTGACGGAAGTCCCGTGCGCGTGGCTCCGCATGTCCCGAATGCCCCGCGTCTGGGCCCGGTTGAGCTTAAGTACTCTTCCGGGCCCCTCTCACAAGTGTGTGTCCCGGCCTTGGGTGCACCGAGGCAGCCAGCGACTTGCAGCGCCCCGGTACTGGGGCTATGCCCGGGCCTGATAGGGCCCCCGAAAAATCCCCGCTGAAAAGGGCCTTCCCGTCGGAAACCGCGCCCTTTGCAGCGCCCTGGTACCAGGCCTACTTTCGGGCCTGTCCCAGGCCTGCCCGGGCCTATGCGGTCCCCACACAGCAGCGGTACCGCCCTTAGGAAAAAAAACAGGCGGCCCCTTAGGTGAAAACTGGTCCCATCATTCAACTTGGCCAAGGCGGGCCCCACGTAGCAGCGGTACCGCTCTTAGGGAAGAATCCAGGCGGGCCCCACAAGTGAAAATCGGTCCCCTCACCCGCGTCCTGGCAGGACCGCCCCTTCGGAAGAGAAGTCGCCTGGTCCAATGGCCTCTTGCCCGTGGTGTCAGCCCGTGCTATGGTTGGTCAGTCCCGACCGGATAAAGTAGGCCCCTTGTTCGCAGCGTCGGTCCGCTTCATGGTCAGTGTGTCCCGGCCACGTAAAATAACGTCGAGCAATGATCTCTTTGTTGTAGTCTGAGAAGTCAGGTGGCGAGAGGGTGAGAAGAGATGGTGGACTTAGAAGAGGAAGAAGAAGAACTCTCTCTCTCTCTGTGTCCAGTACTAACCTGTGAAGTTGGCGCCTTGATGCAGGTACCACGAAGATGGAGCTGGAGCGATGGCGCCACAGGTAAGTATCACTGGCCTCCGCCAGTCTCTCTCCCACTCTACAATCTACCACCTACCAGCGCCCAGTGCTGAAGACTACAACTACAGCTATGGCGCCCAGCGCCGAAGACTACAGCTAGCGCTAATACCACCTAGCGCTGAAGACTACTGCAACGCTCCTCCTGAGTGTTGCGGCCCAAATCCTAAAGACTAACTCGTGCCTACTGAACTGCCTGCCCGTGAAGTGCCTAGGACAGTCCTATGTACTACCGGGGTGCCTCCTGACTGCTAGCGAGCAGTCCAGGAGGTTGCTCTTGCCAATGCCGATCGGAGGCAGGGGCTGCCGCTGCAGCTCCTGCTCAAACTCGAGGAACAGGCTACTCTTGGCCTGTTCCGCATCCCTTTTTACGTGCCTGAGTCTTAGGGGCAGGTCGAAACAATGAGGGCCTGAAAATGACCCTCCGTTTCAGGCTGAAAACTCTGGGTCTTAAAAGACCCAGAAATAGGCTGAAACGGGGTAGGGCCTGCAGGCCCTCGTTTTTCAGCTTTCAGGCTGAAACGACCGAGGCCTGTAAGCCCTAGGTTTTAGGCTTTTAGGCTGAATGTCCGGGACCGGGCCCTGCAGGGCCCGTGTGGCTACGCAGTATGCCACACAGAACCACCACGTTCAACGCAGTCATTGCTCAGGTTTTATCCCTGTCACCTAGGGGCGTGTAGCTAATGGGAGTTGTTGAGGGAGGAAGGCACTCCTTGCCGTCTATACCAGGTTGGTCGGTAATGGGGCATGGTGGTGCCCTGTAACCCCAGCATAGGGGTTATGAGACCAGCTGCGTTTAGGTTCGAGGACTGATCACGTGGGCTTTGTTTTTTCCAATTGTTGCGTGAGAAGTTTGTTAGTCGGTGGTTTCGGTTCGGATTTTTTGCTTTCAATTTGTTGTATGTCACTCGTGTCTTATCTCCAAAAAAAAAAAAAAAAAAAAACCAACAGGCGATATGTTCGGATATGGCTATCCTCTAGAGGTTGTGATTGTTCTCAGTGGTTGTGGTAAAACGCTTTTAGGCTCTAGGGACTCCTTGAAATTTCCTTGAGGCGAATTTTGATGTTGTTTTATTCATGGACCTGCAGTTGTTCGATGTCAAAACGACACTGGTCGGTGCTGAGGTGTTGACCCTGTAACTTGTTGACAACAGGAGCTTGAGGCCTGGTAGAGAGATCTGGGAATGTGTAGGGGGGTCATTTCACGGGACAATCAAGGGTTCCTATCGAAGACGATGCTGGTCGGAGCTGGGGTGAGTTGCCTTGCCCTGTAACCTATGCGGGGGCGAGAGGCTTGGTAGAGCTTGGTAGGGAATAAAACAGTGTCTGAGGACTTTGAGGGTGTTAGGACCCTGTGGCGCTTTAGAGTGTTTGAAGACAATTGTGGGGATTTTCGCTGGTGGATAGTTTCCCAAATTTACTTCAAATAACATTGATTTTGTTAAAAAGAAAATTAATGTTTTAGGATTCCGGGGACTTCTAGCAACTCGCTTTAGACTATTTGATACTGATACGTTCATGGATCTGTGGTTATTCGATGCCAGAACGACGTTGGCCGGTGCTGGGGTGTTGCCCTGTAACCTGCTGATTGCAGGAGCGTGAGGCCTGGTAGAGAGATCTGGGGATGCTTTGGGGTGGGCATTCCAAGGGACAACCAATGGTAGCTGTTGGGACGACGCTGGCCGGAGCTGGGGCGAGTCGTGTTGCTCTGTAACCTAGGCAGGTGGGGGTGTAAGGCCTGGGAGAGCTCGACAGGGAATAAGACAGTGTTGGACAATTTTAGAGAGTTTTGTTTGGGAGTTTAAGGGTTATGAGCATTCGAAAAGAGGTGAGTAGTCATTCATAGTTTTTTAACCTCTCCTTCAATTCTCTTGAATTTCTTCAATAGTTCTCAGATTGATTCTCAGTCGAAGCCGGGTAATGGCCCCCTGTATCTCAAATGACTTGTGCAACTCCATATGGAACGCTGGGCCAGGTTCCCAGTGCGTGCTGCTCCCCACGAATAGGCTGGAGCATTTGTCCAAAAAAAAAAAAAAAAAAAAAAAAAAAAAAGGTTAAATAGTGGGTTTAAGGAGATGAGGGTGTGTGATCTAGACCGTTATGGTACAAAACTTTTCCTAGGCCCGTGCAATGTATTGTGCCCCTTACGCCCTAAGTGATTCATATATGAGGGAATAGTCTATGGCGGAACTTGTTATGTGTCGGGATCTATTTTTCTTCCTATATGTGTATCTGTTTGTTTCTGGTTGTATTATTTTTAGTGGTTGTGTTAGATCCTTTTCCCTACGATCACCTATCTGAAATCTCAGTGTTTGTATTGCCTGGGCTTCTACTCGAAGTGAGTCTTCCCTGCCTCGTTGTGAACATGAGAGTCTATCTCTAACTGAATCTAGAGCAGTGTTCCAGTCCCCTACTAATATTAAATGATTTTGGCCGTTACATTCAGTTGTTATGCTCTGTATGAAAGTTTGTCTTTGGATGGGATCATTAGGTGCGTAAACATTTATTAATTGAAATTTTTCTTCTTTGTAGGTGAAGTGTACTTCTATCCATCTTCCTCCTTCCTCATTTGTTCAGACTTCTGACATGATAAGCAAGTTTCCTGCTTTTGAGTTTTGGTGTCAGAGGATGGTTGTGCCTGTTGAACCAGTGCTTGGGGATGGGGCCCGGTATCCTATTTGGACATATTTTTATCTTGTAAGAATTTTCTTGATCGTTGCCTTATGTTCATTACAATCCTTCATATGGGTTTCATGAAGACATACTATGTTTGGTGGATTCCTGGTAAACCAGTTGAGATATTTGGTCATATTGTCCCATTTGTTTGTGTTCGTTAAAATTGATGCTAGTCCGTTAACATCCCATAACGTTACCGTTAACTCAGGTTCATCGGGTTTGAGGATGTATCATTTGGGCGCTTGTGAGACCTGTGCTTGAGACCGTAAGAAGTGACATGGAATGTTAACTGATGGGCTGACTTTGAATTGCTTCTGTAGTTTTTCTAGTTGAGAGTGATGCCAGCCTGCAGATTCTGGAGTGACTTGGTCCTGCGTGCTGCAGCAATCAAGACCTCCTGCAAATGCTCGTCGTCCCCCTCAACGAGTGCATGCGCTTCTACCATTGATGATGCTCCCGCAGCCCTTTCAGCAGAGGCATCCCCTCCCATAAATCCATATGGGATTGCCTGCAGCACCTTCCATTTCCATCTGAGGTGGTCATAGACTTGTGCCTCCTTCGAATATCCGGTCATGAATGGTCTCAAGTTACTCGTCATGATGTCTCCTAAGGGACTGAACCACTCTTGTACGGTATCACAATTTTTTTCTTGCAACCCTTTTTGGCTTCTAGTCTGGCTGCTATGAAGATTTATGTGCTCTTGCCCGCAACCAGGCTTTGCAGATGGACTGTGTCGTCTGCTGTTTCCCTGTTCTGATCCTTGAGGACTGTGATTTGGGCCTTTAGGATTTCAGTTTGGTTGTCCAAGTCTTCCTTTGTGCTCAGTTTGATCTCTTCCCCTTCTTCTATCACTACCCCTGCGCTGGCCGATGGTCCCACTTGAGCTGTAGGGGCCACTTGCGCTTTCGAGCGGAGCACGAAAATCAGCCTTTGCTTTCTTCAAGTTGTCGCGGCAACCGACTCTTCATCGACCGATACTTCTTCGGATCCACTCGTGATTCGGTTGCTCGACGAATTTTCAGATGGGTGTCGTTCCAAACTGCCCCGTCTCACATGAGATTATTCTTGAGGATGGTGCGTTCCATCTAAAGGATACATTTACTGTATGAGTGATGAGGAGCTTACGGTTCTCCGTACACAACTCCACGACTTACTTCCAAAGGGTCGAATCACCCCTACCAACTCACTGTACGGTGCTCCGGTTTTCTTCATTCAAACAAAGAACAAGGACTTATGCTCGTGCATTGATTATCGCAAGCTCAACGCGCAAACGGTCAAGAATGTGGGGTCTCTTTCATGCATCGATTATCTTCCCGAGCGCTTGGGCAATGCAAAGTTCTTCAGTTGGATTTGAAGTCGGGCTATCATCAAATTCAAATTCACCCGCAAAACCGTTACAAATCTGCGTTCAAGACGAGATATGGGCATTTTGAGTGGGTTGTCATGCCTTTCAGCCTCACCGATTCCCTGGCGACTTTCCAAGCATCCATGATCAACGAGTCTCGTGCGATGTTCGACCAGTTTGTCCTAGTCTATCTTGATGGCATTCTAGTCCACAGTCGTACTTTGGACAGGCGTCCACGCCACATTTTGGAATCGCTTTGTTGTGCCAAGCACAAAGCCAACCGCGACAAGTGTGAGCTCGTGCATCAAGAGTTGGAGTAGTTGGGCCACTTTCTCACACCACAAGTAATCAGTCCGCTTTCGAACAAGGTCCAAGCCATCCAAGAGTGGTCGGAACCGGCTCATGTTGTGGATACCCGATCGTTCCTCGGACTCGCTGGCTACTACCCATGCTTTATTAGAGGATACTCGAAGATTGCGGCCCATTTAACCAAGCTTCAATGCATGGACCGGCCATTCCACTTTGATGATGAGGCACGGGCATCTTTTGTGGCACTCAAGGCCGCTTTGCTTTCCACACCGGTCTTGAGCATACATGATGCCACTTTGCCTATGTGTATCGGAACGATGTGTCCGACTACTGCATTGGTGTCGTTCTCGAGCAACACGATGATGAGGATTGGCACCCCGTCGAGTACTTTAGTAAGGAAGTGTCTCCCGTCCACTCGATCAATGATGCATTGATGAAGGAACTTTTGACCTTCGTCCATGCACTCAAACGGTGGTGCCGCTTTCTTCTTGGACGCCAACAGTGCAAGTGGGTCACAGACAACAACCCTAAGGTTTTTTACAAGTCTAACGATACCGTAACGGTCAATAGCACCATCGCTCGATGGATGGCTTACATTGACGAATTCAATTCTGCCGTCAATCAGATTCAAGCCAACTTGAATCACTTTGTGGTTGCTCTTTCTTTGCGTTGCAGTTTATCACTACTTTGAAATGGACGACGAACAGCGGCTAAAGAGTCAACCCCGTCTTTCATGACATCTACACGCAATGCTCATCTTCGAACCTGCCGGCTTTCGCACTATCGGATCCAAGATGGGTGCCTACTTTGCATTGACGGGTAAAGGATCTTCTTTGCATGGCAAACCACCGGTGCCTGCGCACACATCTACTTGGTGACTTCTATGATGCTCCTTCCACAGGATATTTACAACGGGTCGACTTCACCAATGGTTTTATTGGCCTGGCCTCATCTCCGGTGTCACCCACTATTGCGAAGATCGCTCAGTTTGCCGACGCTGCAAGCCCCTCTATCACTGCCCTTTTGGAAAGTTGCGGCCATCACCGTTTCCATCTCAATCTTGCACGTCGATTGCCATGGACATCACCAGACCTTTGCCTAAGCACAAGTCTGGCTTCAATGGCATCCTCATAGTGGTGGACTGACTCACTAAGTTCACGATGTTTCTTTCATGCTGGTGTCACACTACGTCGATTGCCATGGACATCACCGGACATTTTCCTCCTAAGCACAAGTCTGGCTTCAATGGCATCCTCATAGTGATGGACTGACTCACTAAGTTCACGATGTTTTTTCCATGCTGGTATCACGCTAAAGCACCAGAGTTGGGCGAGATATTTTTCGCTGCTTGGGTATGTACCAAGGGCTTTCCTAGGGAGATCGTGTGCAATCGCGACACTTGATTTATGTCTGATTTTTGCACTGGACTCGTGAGCTATATGGGGATATCTCTCAAGCCGTGTTCCGCCCGTGACCCGCAAATCGATGGTCAAACAGAGAGAGCGCATCAGCCCGCACAGTGCTTCTTCTAACACTCCTCCGTCCGGTCCAAAAGAATCGGGTTGAGCGACTTCTGTGACATTGAGTTGCCTTACAAATCTTCCATTCATCTATCTATTGGCATCTCCCCTTTCGAATTCAAGCATGGCATGTCCGCCTTTTTTTCTCTTGGACTCCATCATTCCCCACGCGGCCGAGAGTAAGGCACGGGACAAGATGCAGCAGACGCAGCAGTGTATCTGCTGACAGGCTAACCAGCAGCGTCTCCCTTGCCCATTCGGTGAGGGCAACTTGGTTTGGGTGTCGGCCACAGAATTCAGCCTTGAGCAAGACATTTAATACAAGTTCCTTTCGAAATGGATGGGGTCTTGCCATATCATTTATGCCGTTGGTGACGAGCCGAACAGGCCCTCTTTCATCATTGAGGTCCCTGCCCACCTGCCTGTTCACCTGGTCTTCCATGCCTCCAAGCTGCCTCCTTTTGTTTCAGCGGAGAGCAATGACTTCCCTGGGCGACGCGCGTAGGACCCTCTGCCTATGGATGGCTTTCAGGACAGTGACCACATTATTATGCTCCAGCACTACGGGAACAAGCCGATGAAGTATTTGATCCACTTTTCAGCAGATGAAATGGTGGTAGCAGCTAACAACAAAATTACTTGAAACCAAGAAAAAGAAAAAGACACACCAACACCAAAACCAAAAAAACGAAAGAATTTGCTGAAATTTTGTAACCACCTGGGCTACCAGCCGGGCCGCCCGGGTTACGTTGTTTGACCGGGTGGCGCGGCTGTTTGAGGACATGCGAAGGTCCCAGCAAATACTCTGGTAGCGTAGGTAACCACTGGAATTCCTAAAAACCCGCCGTGCTAATGTTAAACGACACAGCACTAAGCGTAAGCATAGGCTGATGTAAGAAAGAACCCTAAGTACTCAGGAATAAGCAGGAATGAAACAACCAATCACAATTACGCATCTTACATCCTAAAGTAGATTTTCCAAGCTATCCGCTCATCTGCAACTCTATGCACGTCGATGCAGCCAGGGAAGTTGTCTGTATCAATTACCAAGGAAATGTTGCCCCTTATCGGCTCTATATCTGGGCTTGCAAGGTGTTTATCTGGGCTTGCATGGTGTTTAAATCCCGCCCCCTGGTTGTACCCACTTCGCCTATCGTCCGTGGCCCACCTCAGCCGCAGAAGGATTCCCAACGCGAATCAAAGGCTCATGTCGGCCAAGACTGAACGTAGCCAGGAGCATTGCAGTGCTCCTGTGAAGCGCGCCTCACGAACACTCGTGCGCCCAGTGCAGGCGCCACCTGAGCTACAGCCCAGCAGCAGACTCTGGGAAATAAAGCCGCCTCTCCCTTCTACGTGACATGATTACCAACAGACCCAATGTTCGGTAGCGGCACAGTGCTTAATGCTAACGCAGTAGCCCTGCACAGCATATTGCCCTTTCAAATACAGAACCACGTCATTGAGCTGTATTAGCATAATGCAGGGACCAGAGTTGTTGACATACAAGCCTGGGCTGGTGCTGCTGTCTTTTGGTGTATTTTTTTTCTTGTTTTGTGTGTTCTCCTTTTCCCCCTTTTTTTAAAAAAAACAAAGGGCTACGGTCTTCTTGGGATATTATCAGGCAGCTGACCGGCCCTAGATAGTTCAGAATTGTAGTACGGAATAGAGGCCTTGCACAAGGGTGTCCCGCGCCCCCCTCTCCCCCCAAAAAAAAAAAAAAAAAAAAAGAATTGTAGTATTTCATCATCTGCTTCCAGTGGAGTTCGAAGTCAGGTCTGTATTTCAACAGTTCAGGGGTGTACCAACTGAGAGGCTAGATGGTACTTCTCCCGTTTTTTTTGTCATTGTGTATGCTTTTTTTGTCATTGGATGTTCCCTTTTTTCCCCTTTTTTTGTCGTTGTGTATGCTGGTTCCCATTCAGAGAAAAAAGGGGCCCAGTGCCCAAGGCAGTACATGAACATAACACGACAATTTGAGCAGGAGCCAATAGGTCTCAACTTCCTCTGAAGCCCTTATTAACCTGACGCCGAGCCTCGCACCTGAAGAAAAAGCAAACAAAAAAGAGTAAAAGACCTATAGAGATAAATTGCGAAACATAAAACCAACCTATCCAACCAACCAATGAAATCACAATTATCCGAAAGCTGAAAATTCCTTCAAATAATCTCCAAAAACTATGTCACCAGCCTTCCTTTTTTTGTGTTTTCTCCTCTTCTTCGTTTTTTGGGCAGTTTTTGCAACTTTTCGGTGTTTTCTTTTCGTATTTTCTTTTGTCGTTTTGCATCATCTCTATTTTTTGTTTTTGTTTTTTGTCGTTTTGTGTGTTCTCTCTTCCTCCACTTCGCCCCGTCGCCCCGCAGAGCTGTATTCACATAGACACACACTAGGGACCAGAGTTGTTCAAGCACACGCCTGGGCTGTTGGGCGGTGTTGTCTCTTTCTGCGGTCTTCTTTTTCCCCTGTTGTTTTGTGCGATCGCACCCAGAAGGAGGCACTTCACCCGGCGGCATTTTCTTGGGTACCGGAACTTTCTTTCCAGTTGCATCGAGGGGAAGCGGTAGCTGCAACTTCGATGATCAGCGCTTTCGTATGCATGCATGTTCTGTTATTGAGACAGGCGGTCTCCGTAGCTTCCTCTTCTGGAGGAAGGGCACAGGAAATCGCGGGACGTCTGTTGACTCTGTTTTTTGTTCTTTAAATTTCTGTAGCTATGCAGTTGCATTTTCCATGGCAGGAGGTTTTTTTTTTTTTTTTTTTTTTTTTTTTTTTTTTTTTTTTGCATGGCAGGAGTTGTATTTGACTCAAGACAGAGAAGTTGTTTTGAGATACAAGCACATAGGCAGCTCATGTGGCTGAGCAGTAAAACTGTGGATCCACTTCGAATCTTGCTGGGATCAGAAATATAACTTGTGCTCTCTAGTTCAACAATGCAGCAGCACATGCAGTAGGACAGGCACCACACCCCCACCACAGATGGCACCCAGCTTACTGACTGCACATATCATTCAGTGGACATAGCACCACCTACAACACCCAGCCTACATTGTAGCACTGACCACACCCTATCACCACAGCCTACCTTGACATAGCATCTGAGTAGCAGCCAGTTCTACATAAGGAAGTGCATACCTCACAGTCATGTTCTACCTTCCCCTGGCTTATGTGGCCACCTGTGCCCACTTCTCTTGCGCGGGTAGAGCAGTGGCCGGCATCATCAAAGTGGGTAGGCTCTGGCAATTCAGAGTTTTATTGATCAGATTCCGTCAGGATTAGGGTCTAGGTCAGTTGTTGAATAGTTGTGCGTTTACCATTCAGGCAGCAAGATTCGGACTCAGGTCAGTTTATGAACAGTCGGTGTACCTTTCAGGCTCACGGGCTGGGTCACTGTTTTGTTTTATATGTAGTATTAGCTCACATGCTGCTTCTGCCCAAGCCAGACCGACGTACACAGGGGGGAGGAGGGGAGCCCCTCCCCCACGACTTCTGCCTGTGGTCCAACATGGTACTGTACAGCACAGCAATGCACCTTGCCCCCTCCCCGACAACTTCTGCATGTAGCACAACAACAACTCAGCTCGATGTGCTAAACCTGTGCCCGCTTTCTCTTGCACAGCCAGAGCCACGACAGGCAACCAACTTGTTTGCAGCCAGGAGACTAAGCTTTATCCGTTGTTGTTGTTGTTGTTGTTGTTGTTGTTGTTGTTGTTGTTGTTGTTGTTGTTGTTGTTTTAATGGCCCTTGCGATATCCCTCTATCCTGGCGGTGGTAAGAGAACCGCCGGAATTGAGGGCATACCTATCGGGCTGCTCCGTCTATTAGTGGGGAGCGGCACCTGCTGGAAACCGGGTCCAGCGTCCCGTTGTGTTTATCCGTTGTGTTTTGCCGTATAGTGGAACTTGCTACATAAGCTAGAGCGTTCCAGAAACATGCAGCACCTTCCTCTTGTGTTTCCGCCAAAGCTCTGATAATGTACTGTGAGCACACCACAAAAAAAATTGTATAGTGCCTCTACCGGCGGGAAACAATGTTCCCATGGGGGGGAGGGCTGCAGAGGGGGGCGGCGTAGTTATGCTTGAGGCGGAAGTTCATAAGCTAGGGTACAACAATGCACCTTGCCCTTCCCCAGTGACTTCTGCCTGCGGCACAACTACAATCCAACTTCATGCGCTACACAACAGCTAGGCACCTTCCTGTCTAGCTTTTGTTCTTTTGTTTCCGCCAAAGCTCAAACGGTGCGCTACACCACAGCACACGGCAAGAAAATTGCATACTGGCCCTACCGCTGCAAGAGAATGCCAGCATGACAGCCTTGCAGTATCATCATCAAAGTGATCAGGCTTAGGTATTCATATGGCGCTATCACGATCCGATTGAAGGTCAGTTTATGAAGAGTTCACTCATGTACCATTCAGGCACATTGGCTAGACCAGTATTGTGTTTTACTCCATGGTCAAAACATGCACCTTAATCAAAAAAAAATTGTGTCGCTCTGTCTAATCTTACTTGAAGATTACTTCGACTTTCACTTAGCTTAAACCCCCTCGCTTGCCTAGTCATTGTTATAAATCTTGTGGCGGCAACTCTTTTGCCTTCGTATTCCTTGTTGTTATATTGAAGTCGGTAGATCAACTTGGTTCAAGTTCAGTGGTCAAATAAGGCTTAAATGGTGGAAGTTGCCAAGTGTGTCGATAAAATCATTTTGATGGATTATAGATTCTCAAATGAGGTCGACGTGGTGACGAAAGGTCTTGCAAAGTAGATGCATAAGGCGGTGGATTGTCTATGCTTAGGTAATGAACAATTTTGACTTCGAATGGGCAATGAGGACAGCTGCGTAACTAATAATTATTGTGTGGTGATATATTTTATTATATCGTACCAAGAGTTGGAAAGACGAGGGTTGAGTATAGAAATATGCTACGGTTTAAGTTGAAATGAAGTTGCTTCACCCTTGCGTGGACTCACTAAAGTCGGGCCTTTGGCTTCACCCACTTCGTGTCCCGAGGTTGCCTGGAAGTCCACGAGGGAAACTGGTCACTTGATCCATTGAAACCCCGCCAAATAGGTAAGAGAACTCAAAGCAAGTAGAGTTAGTGAGCCATGTAATGGGCAACTATTTCGCACGGTTCGGAGGGCACTTCAGTAAGTCTGTGCAAATCAAATTGAAGTTTTGACCCCTATCCCTTTTGATGGTGCCAGAAATGTCCACCAAGTGTGTTCAATGGTCGTAATTAGCTCAGAGTCGTCAATCTTTGATGCCTTGGGTATTAGCTACAACTTGTATTCATTCAGTCATTTCATTTCGGTTGAATTCGTGGACCTTTCTAAACATTGTTACTTTTTTATCAAGTTTTTTAGGTATTTTTTTTGTTCGTTCACGATTAGAGAAGATAGGCATTGTACTGATTAAACCTCCATGTTTGTATGGTGGCGTGATGTAATATGTGAATCCACCTACGAAGGATATCAGACATCGGTGGTTCAAGTGAGACTTTGTTATGTATGATTTTGTTGTGTTGAACCCCGACCGTGTCTTTGATACGCAGCTGAACGAAATACTCGTGAACGCGAGATGTTGGTGGGATGCCCGGACGTGTTCGGCAAAATGCGCTACAAGATCGCACAACGTATTCCTTCGTACAATGACGTTGAAAATCGTATGTGTCAGGGCATTGGGGAAATCAGGCCACGAAGTGGCAGCAACATCAGAAGCGCACTGCATACTCAATTCAAACCAGAGAGCATACGGTGGAACCGGTAAACCATTCGAATCTTTTTTCGAATGGGGCAGAGGGCCCGTAGTACCTACCACACTTCGCATTTTTTTGTATTTTTTTTTTTAATACTTTTTTTTTTTACGATTGGGTGTTATCTCATATGTTTTTTCATCCCTCTTCAAGTTACTATCAGGAATACCAGTTTCTTAACCGACGAACATGTAACATTTTTGAATTTTTATGTATAATTGTGCAACTATATATAAACACTAATCACTTCATAATATTTTCACTCCTTTAAGAATAAAACTACACAAAGAATGAACTTTGAGAATGAAGCTTCACATGCAATACAGAGACACATTAAACACACAATAAAAGATTATACCAGAAAAGACTTTCGTGTACATTAATTTTGTTTTTTGTATATGTTGTGGGAGGAACAAAGTGTGATTTTTAAAGTTTTCCGATGCATTTTTGAAGTTCGTACTCGGTCAGTTATGAAGATCGAAAAATGTGTTAGTACACCACATCTCACAGAATGCGATATGTACAAACGAAAAAAAATAACTGACACGTATCTGGACATGAGAGACTGGTCTATAAAATATTTTTTGCAAAACTTAATGAATCGAGAAAGTAAAAAGATGATGGATATGACCACGTTCTTCTTGTTATGATGCTCTTATAATTTTATTTGCACCATTAATTACCTGGTGGTAATGCAATCGCAATAAAAATGTCAAACTTGTTTTCTCACATTGACGATTTATTGGACAAATTGTAGAGAGGTGTGCACTTGTTATGGGTGTTATGGGTGTTATGGATTCATGCTAATGTCCTGAGGATTACTGAATGCACAACAACTTTTTGATGGTTATTTAATAGTGTTCTCTTTGACTATTTAAACAATTTCATAGTTATGTAGCTCAATAACGTTCGCGTGTTTAGTAGATCTTCAGAAGGATACAAACATTTGTAACTTGTTGTAAGCAAGTTAAAATAAAGTAAGTTTAAAAGTAACGTAAAAAAGCAAACTTGCTAAATATGGAGTCTCTATCTCATACATTTTATATGTAAAACATGATTGTTATTTAAATAACGAAGATTGTTACTATTCGGGATTACCTCACACTAAAAACACTTATAGAACTTGGATTTGCCTTTAGATTCGTAATCTACTGCAGGGAAATCGTTAGAACCTCTAAAGAGAGTTTCTAAGAAATAAATATTATTGTTGTATTATAAGCATTGTGAATTTGCATTCAAGATACTTCAGCATGCACTTACTCATTATTGAATCTTAAAATTCATTCATCACCAAGTGTTTATTTTATAATTAATGTTAGTCAGTATACAATTAAAATTGTTTTGCAGCAGATGATTTTTGTCGGAGTAGGCTTGTAAAAATTATTTAAAATGGTTACCCATTGAGAAAGTTGCATTATTTACCTATGCGAGCGAATAAATATTGTACAAAGTTTTACAAATTGACATACATTACTTATTAAGCATATATTTTAAGGTTCAGTTTGTTACTCTGATTATGAAACTTTGTTGTGGTTCAAAAATCAATCTTGATTGCTCGATAAGTTAGCGAGATGATCTCACGTTTTGGACACTTATGATTTTGATCTAACAACAATGAAAGGTAGAGTACAATATCATTGTTGATATTCTTAAACAAAGATGTCATTTTGGAACACTTTGTGATTTACTTGGGTGTTGGAACTTTAAAAATACCTTATTAAGAACATAAAGAAACTTTATCGTAAAGATCCAATTTGTCTCACGTTTTGGACATTTACGATTTTGAGCTAACAACAATGAAAGGTAAGGTACAATGTCATTATTGACATTTTTTAACGAAGATGTGACTTTGGAGCAATTTGTGATTTATTTGGATGTTGAAACTTGAGGATACCTTAGTAAGAACATAAAGAAACTTTTTCCTGAAGATCCAATCCCAATTTAGGTT
>BFEA01000377.1:1059291-1071005 GCA_003427395.1 Chara braunii
TCCCGCCCCCCACCTTCCCAACTGCCCGCGGCGCACAACGGGAATGGGACTTGACACCGCGTAAGGCGCAGCAACAACCACGGAAGAATAGCGGTCGGCAGACACAAAGACAATGATAAGCGGATGCAGGAGTGACACGGGTTGAGCTGTGACAAACCCTGCCCGAAGGAAGGACATGAGTGGGCCTAAAGATAAGGGCCATAGCTTGAGAAACCCTAAGGTTTCAGGGTTTAAATGCTGCTGGGATGGAGACTGATAAAATTCCAATTGAGAGGTACATCAACATGGCCACAGCTGGCGTTCTGGCTCGTATCCCAACATCGAGGGATTGAGTGGGTTGGCGGGAAGTGGATGAACTCTTCATGGTGCAAGGGGAAGATGCTAGCGAATTGCACGATCACTTGTGCTGCTCTAACTCAAGATTGACTCAAGGATGAAGAAGCATATCCCCCACACACTCCGAAAGACTCTTCCAGGGAGGGCTGCAGATGGGGCTACATCAATTTCAACGAATAGAGCTTAGGTAGGGGAAGGGTTTGGTTTGCAGCCCAGTGGGAGATGGCTCTGATTATACGACTGATGACTGTGGCCCTGACTCAACATATTGTATTGCTGTTCCAAGGGACGCTGGACCCGGTTTCCAGCAGGTGCCGCTCCCCACCAATAGATGGAGCAGCCTGCTGGCCGAGCCCTCAATTTCGGCGGTTCTCCTACCACCGCTGGGATAGTGGACTCGCAAAAGGGCTTTGTTCTCCTACCACCGCTGGGATAGTGGACTCGCAAAAGGGCTTTGTTCTCCTACCACCGCTGGGATAGTGGACTCGCAAAAGGGCTTTGGAAAAAAAAAGAAAAAGAAAAAGAGAGAATGGACACAGAAACAGAGAATAGATACATCCTCTGACAAAAGACAGGAAATGTGCTAAGACCGTAAAGGGCATGTGGATGAAACAAACGACGTAGGACGGATGTAGCCCCTTTTTGAAAGGAATACATTAGCCCGTTCAGAACCGACCTAGCCTCGGCACATCTGGGTGCAGAACTTGCATTTCTGCATCTGGACATATGGGAGCATAAATTGGGCTAGTTTGCCTTTGTCAACCCGAGTAGGGCACTTTTGTCCTTCCCCTAAAACAAAAAGCAATCAAGAGGGCCTATTGCCGCTTCGGCGGATCAGCATGGCCACAATCCAAACTAGACAGATCCACTCAAAGAAAGGACAGAATGGGTCATTCTTCAGGGCCTTCTGACAGCATGACAGCTGTGCAAAGCGACCTCTCTGCCTCCCTCCCCAAAACTACCGCTAAGTGGCAGAGCGCAGCGAGAAATATCTCTCTGTGGTCGAGACCACACCAGCACTCTTTTCTTTCCCTCACTTTAGGGCATAGCCACACCACTCTCAAAATGTGCAAAATCAGAATGAACTTCCTGCTAGAACATGGCCAGATGCACCCGCCAAATTCTTGTCTTTTTCACATTTAGAGAGTGCTGTGGCGAGGCGTTGAGAATGTTTTTGAAGGGCGGATCGGCCTTGTTGATGCCTCATCATAAAGGTTGGTTCACATAGAATGCCCGGGTTTTGTACTCTTTTTTCTCCCTCTTTTTTTTTTAATAAACAGGTCCTTACGGTCCTGGCTCCTTATCCATTCTGAGGACCGTCAGTCTGGTTCCTTTCCACCGCGAAGTAACCTGGGTGTTGTACTCAGGTTTTTGGTTTATTCAGAAAATCATGTGCTACGAAAAATATGTTCTTTTTGGCCTGCTATCTCTGATTTGCCATACACAATATCGTACGTCCTAGTCGCGGCAGAGGAGATGTGAACAATACTCTGGCTTGCTCTCTCAGAGTCTCTGATTGGACCACACAATATTACATACGGTTCACCAACCAGTTCTCTGCATCAAGTTCGGAGCAGCAGGGGACAGGGCCGTCACTAGGCAGCCACACTAGCTTCTAGTGCCAGCGGTGTGTCTGGAGTTTATTTTCTGGCAGTGGCACCTGCTTCTAGTGCAGTGGTGTGTGGGGGGGTGTATTGTCTGGCTGCAGCAGACCTTTCTTTTTTTCATGAGGGCTTTGCTGGCCTTTCAAGGGGTGTGAACCTTTAGGCCTGGACCCCACAGGAAAAGTGACGATTTTCGGATTTCCGTGGAAGGGTGTCTGGAAGAGTTTGCCTGTGGAACAACGGGACCCCACCAGAGAGGCTGGAAAAGCCAGTTTCCACGAGCCTGGAAAGGCTGGACACTGGAGATGGGCTGGATGGCGGTCGCTGATGTCCGTTCGAAGGGGTTTTGTTCCTGTTTCGGTTGTCCGTTCGTAGGCGGGGAGTGACAATGTGCGACAGGTGCGCCATTGCTGGGTGACAATGCGGGTACCCACTGCGTCGTGGTGCCCGTTCACTGTGCTAGCGGCCCACCCCCCGACCAAGTGGCCATAGAACCCACGAACGAGCCTTGAACGAAGCAGGCATGCGATGACACGCATAGCAGTCGAGGTCGTGTGCGAAGATGGGCAGGCAGGACATGCACACCTCTCTGCATGCAGCGCACATGCGCCGTATGCACCCTGCATGCCGCCACCGTGCAGGTTCACGTAACGCATGAAGCGTACACTGTGTTTTTCGAATTTGAAATCGAAAAAATGGCGGGCCCGGCATTCACTACCGCTGTGCTGGTACCACGGACCCGTTAATGGGCGACAACAGCATGTCCGTCGCCCTGGCCATTTAACCAGGGATCGGATCGGCTCGGACTATGGATGGACCAGAGGGTCGGCGACAAGTTTCCAACGAAGGACATGCCCCCCCCCCCCTACTCTCTGGGAAGGGCACAAAATTCCGGCGGAAACTCCTCCCGTGGCACTTTTCCGACCAGAAACCAATGTGAAAACACAAAATCTCGGATTTCCAGCTACCGTTTCCCAGGCGGTGGAGTCCCGGAAAACCTCACCGCCCTCCTAAAATCGGCTTTACGGAGGGCCTGATTTGTCCAGTCGAGATCCGTCTCTCTACCAAACACACACACACCAAAAAAACAAACAAACAAAAAAAAACAAACGCGTCCGTGTGTTCAGGATGTCAGGGCCAACTCTCCACTGTACTCCAAATGTGCATAATGAGATTGAAGGAGAACATGGAAAGATACATTGCCATATTGTCTTTTGTGCATGTGGAGAGTAGTCCCTGTCGGGTCCAGGCCTTAGTCTGTAGAATCTTTCAACTGGTCTGAGTGCGGGCCAGAGGCATCAGGGACTCAGCGTTCTGGCCTGAGGCACTCAGCGTTTTTGTTTTTTTGTTTTTTTTTGGGGCATGGCCGACGCATCTGGGCGTGCCCACGGCCGAGATGCCTCGGCCACGGCCATGGCCGCAGAAAAAAAAAAAAAAAAAAAAACAACCAAGAAACGTGGCCGAGGCATCTCGGCGTGGCCATGGCCGAGATGCCTCGGCCACACCCGCCGGGCAAAAAAAAAAAAAAAAAAAAAAAAAAAAAAAAACCCTGAGTGCCTGAGGCCGGAACACTGAGTCCCCGAGTCCCTGAGACCAGGGGCCTAGGGGTCCTTTGCTGTGAAACTTGGCGAAACGCGGTATTTTTGCTGGCAAACTACGGGAACCCGATAAAGCTGCAAGCCTGCAACGAAACATCTATTTTTGCAAAGGAAACTTCGAACGGACGACATTTTTGCTGCCAAACTTCGAAACAGCAATATTTTTGAAATTAACCCATACAAATAACAATATGGCGATCTCCTTGACGTACTGACCAAAGGGAGGGACCAGGTGCCCATTGACCATTATGTTTGTGGCAGCTGATTTGTGTAATGTCCTAACCCAGTGCCTGAGATGCGGGCCGAAGTTCATCTGGTGGAGATATAAGTCCATAAACTCCCAGTCGACATGGCCATCGACTTTTTGAACAGGATTGTCGCCTCTACTTTAGGGGATACGTGTGGGGCAGTGATTGGTGCCCACATGCAACTGGGGTTACACTGGCTTTGCACAACACCAGCCTTCCAAGATTTCTTCATGGCTCGTTCCTAAAATTTTGGAGGCTTGGGGCTACTGAACCGCAATGACTGGCTGCGCTAGCCAAAAGAGAAGACAATGGTGCTGCTGGCGGTTTGGCAAAGCTTGGCACGCAGTGCAGCGCCTCCAGGCCCAGGTTTACTGGTGGTCTAAGATGTAACTTATCACCGCTTAAGCGATTGGAAACTGTCAAGCGTTCAGCACCCCAATGAGTCAGTTACACTTCTCAACGAAACAGGGACACAACCCCGGACCCAATTATATTAGGAGGAGAGAGAGGGAGAGTGGTGTGGCGAGGCCCATAGCTTTTTCAGGTTTTCATTTGGCACAGCAGGGTCCAGCTAAGGGGGTCCAGATAGGATTCGTATTTCAACAGTTTATGGGTATGCCAACTGAGCTGGGGACATTGGCTTTTCAGACATGCATATGGTTTTCAACAGTTTATGGGTATGCCAACTGAGCTGGGGACATTGGCTTTTCAGACATGCATATGGTTTCTCGAGGGTGTGTCGGCGGGCTTTTCTGTCGTCGACGCTGCCCAGAAGGCAGCAGAGTTGAGATCCGTGCAGCTGGAGATGCAGAAGTGAAGTCTCGCTCTCTCTCCCTCTCTGTGTGTCTGCGGTGCTGTGCCTCAATTCGTGGTGAGTTCCATACACACTCGGCCCGAAAAGGAAATAGTGGATCCACAGTGGAGTAGAGACTGCACACGTTCGCTTCCTTGGCCAGCAATTCAGGTCTTAAATTGTGTTTGTGTTTGCTCTTTTTTTTTTTCTTTTTTTTTTTTTAAACAAGGGGCCCACTGCACAAGGCTCAAATTATGCAATTGAATACAAAGCGAACCCACACCTCTTCCCATTAGGGCTGGAAGAGGCTCAGCCACTGCTCCCATGGAGACAGCTTCCCTATTCGATGGATGTAGCACGGGCAAGGGGCATTGGTCGCTTCCCAAATAAGGAAGGATTAACCCCGCACCTTCGAGATGTTGGAAACAAATTAACAACTTCAAATAACAAGAGAAACGTAGTTCGTCTCTAGCCAGCGAAATTCATATTCTTCTCATTATACGATACGAGAGTAATTGACTATTTGAGTAATTAAATGACAAACAAGATATATAAACTCTAAAGAATCATCATTCACAGGGATGGGATAATGAATTCTTTGTTGTACTCCGAAACTGCTTGCTGGAGGCAGCACCCGCATTTGTACTCGAGCAGACGCTTCGCGTCTGATCTATGCCCAACTGTGAAGTACATCAGCAGATGTTATAATCATACGTAAATGAGTTTTGGCTGGTACAACCACTCGATTATCTACTTCTAATAAACGTAATTGACCCAATTCTAGATCATCCGTCGAGGGACAGATGACACGTCAGTTTTGTCAGCTTGGGTGAGCGAGGATGGGCATCAAGGGAGGAGAGAAGGATGAGAAAGAAGTAATACAGTTTCAGAAAGGCTTGGCGTAAGTGGAGAGGATTGCAGAGGACTTGATTGTTGCGAAACAGCGTATGGTCCATTGCGACAGGTTGAGGAATTCAAACAGAGAGACATTGACAAAACTCAATTTTTTTTTGAGGGGATGCAAACCTTCAGAAGGCCGTCCTCTGCCGCCGACATGGCTTTGGTTTCAGTTTCCAACAATGGATACGTTCATTTGCTTGCCGGACAATGTTGCGAAGGCCTCATTAGAGCAGGACCAAGCCGAGATCGAAACAACTATGGATTCTCTCAGAGGGACCATCCAGGAAAAAACACTGCAGTTGTAAGAAAGTGGGGCGCTTGCTGATGAAAGGTAACAAAACGGGCCCTCCAAAGAGACTGCACGCATGTCCTGTTCGGATGAAAAGGATAGTAGTGTTCTGTTGGCCAGGAGACAAGATACCAACAGCAGTCCTTTTTGTCAACACGATCTCTCTTTGGGTCAGCAGTAGTGCTTTCCTCCAACATCATCTCTCTGCTGGCGAAATCACGATAGACACTTGATACCTCGCAAGCAATCATTCTTAAGCCACCATTATGTTCCCAACGATTTTGTTCCAATGCAGCAATTAACACTCCAACTCCTTTGGGGCTCGGTCTACCAGATGAAAAACCTGTTGTCGCCAGACAAATGACGCACTGTGTCGGTTGGGCAGGACTTGGAGTGCTCTAACGGGCAACCTCATGCCCAATGCTGTTTTCCGGTCCAAGATGTAACTCGAGAGAGTGACAGGGATGGAGTTCCAGGTCGGAACTGGAATCTCCATGCATCGGTTTTCAGAAAGAGTTTCGTCAAGGGAAGAAATGGGAGCGACGACAACAAAAATTCACCAAATCAAAACCAGCCACCTGCTGCTCTACAATCTTGGCAGCACCTGGTCTTCTTCTTTATGTGGGATATAGGAATTCAGGGATCGTCGAACCTAGACTGATAACTGCTGAAGTTGCTTTGTTCTGTGCTCCTGGATTGCCGATGCCAGAACAACGCTGGCCGGAGCTGGGGCATAGCCCTGTAACCTGTAATTGGCAGGGGTGGGAGGCCTTGTAGAGAGAGCTGGGGTTTGCTGAGGGAGGAAAGCAAGCCAATGGTGAACCAGGAGGGGCTACCTTGACAACCTATGGGGTGGGGTTAGTCTGGGTAGTGAGGAGAGATCAGCTATGGCAGTGGGGGGATAGGTTTGTCTTGTTCTAGAGTTGCAATATCCTGGTAAGGGAGGGCTTGGAGTTGTTCAGGATTAGGAGTCCGGTATGGCTGACTCAGCATGTGTAGCTACATTTTTTTGTCATCACTGGCATCATTAGTATCATCAGCATTAGAATTTTCTATTCTCAGGTTTTTCTCAGCCGAAGCCRGATAATGGCCCCGGTGTTACAAACTGATGTATGTTCATATGGGACGCTGGGCCCGGTTCCCAGCACGTGCTGCTCCCCACGAATAGACTGGAGCTTYTTTCTGTCAAAAAAAAAAAAAAAAAAAAAAAAAGAATGAAAAAGTCAGAAAAACCAATTTAGTCCAAACAAAAAGAGGAAAGAGGAAGATTTACACATGGTAGCTCAGTTGGTTAGAGCTTTGGCATTGCGATGGAAAGGTTCTGGGTTTGATTCTGATCGCCCCTCAGCCTCTGCAGTGCATGCTCAGTTGGGAGCATTCCTCTATAGTGCAGCGTCTTGGAGGGGGTGATTGTTCGGGGGGGCCAGGGACAGACTCGGGGGATGTCCCACTCTGAGTCCTAGGTGGCAAGGTAGAGGTATGGTTTACCTTGAGGAGCACCGCTCATCGTCTTGGTGGGCAAGGGGTGTCCTTGTAGGAAGTGGGTGCAGATACACTTACTCATACGCAGCAGGGTAGGGTCACAGGATTTAGAAGCTGTACAAGGAGCAGTTGCGGAAAGGCGGCTGCTTTGGGAGCACTACTCTACAAGGCATTATCTTGGAGGGTGGTGATTGTTTTGCGGGAGCAGGGCCAGGCTAGGGGGATGCCCAACCATCAGTCATACGAGGCAAAAGTAGGCAAGGGGTATCCTTAGGGAGCACCACTCTGTAAAGGCACCATCTTGGTGGGCAATGGGTATCCTCGTAGGGTGTTATACGTACCCTGAGCGGTAGGTGGCAGGGTAGGGTCACCTCAATAGCTGGTGGGGGGGAATGGGCATCCACGAATAAAAAGTATAATCGTCTCACATACACTACAATTACAACAGTAGCGTACAGACTACACAACCATATATCATATATAGAGACCCAATACAAACAACCGAGTAGTAATTGAATGGAAAATCATAACAATGATAATAATAACAACAATGCTGAGTGCAAAAAACAAATCAGCTGCACTAGGGGGGTATACCCGAGACGCTAGAGCGCTATCATAGGTTATACCTTGGTGTGGGGCCATTAGACATTACCTGTGATAGCTCGGTAAGAATGCTTAGATATCAACTAGACCCGAGTACCAAATCTTGGGGGCCATTTAGTGTGTACTCACAGGGCGAGTAGAAAAAATGAGTATGCCTAGTATCGAAAGTATCCTACGGTGACTGGATGGGATAACCTCCCTTGCGCTGGTGCCTGCGACTGATGTCTGGTCAGGTCATACTGAGATAAGACTAAGGGAGTAAGGGTGTGCCAAGAGAATTAGCGAAGACAATTGGGCAGTGTCCCCTGAGGGGTTTCACCTTTTTGGGGGAAAAAACAAAACACATTCGTAGTAGCACAACATTTCAAATATTACTACAGACGATTATTTCATCGCTGATGCCTTTGCTTTCTTGGGCAACCGTTATGGGCGAACAGGCAGGGTCACAGAGATCAGCAATGGTGCGCTTATGTGTTCAGAACTTCAGATTCCAAAGTTGGAGATATTCAATCTATCCATTCTCGAGCTTCTTCCTCGAGGAGGGCCGCACAAGCAAAGCTTTGTTGATGATGGCGAATATTGTGGCTGCACGTGGAACAGAGTGTGTTCATCAAAGAAGGCAGTGCTCTGGTGGCCCATGAGATGATCGCGAGTTTATGGAACTACAAAAAGATAAAGAAGAAAATGAGTTGCAACAATCACAAAGCCTGATCCAACGGACCCCAAACACTGAAATTCATGAGGGAAACAATATGGCTAGTATATCTCATTGTGGCTTCACACACGTCCCAATCACATACACATGTCCGCTGTTTGTTATATGGAAAAGTGGGCGCGTGTGGATCAGAGACTTATGCCCAGGGGATAGATTGTGTCGGATTGGTGAGACACAACTGCCGAGAGGAACCGAACATTTTACTCATACATTGTTTTATTCACAGGGAAAAGGAAAACAATCACATCAATATCTACATCTGTAAGACACGTATATGATTTAAAGGGGTACATTCCAACACATCCAAGATCATCAAGGCAGGCAAGAACCAACTCGCATCACAATCAAACCTATCCCAGCGCTTTCAAATATACGTTACGGAATCGATAACCATGCCCCCTCAGCATGAACAATAACACAACCCCTAGTACGGCAATAATAGTAGGCTATGCTAGGAACATGGTGCCCGGGTTGGGTCAGAAGGCCTGTCGCAGGTAAGACCTTGGTCAGGATAGAACCAGTAGACACTGCCTAGGGAAGGCTCTAAGGAATATTCACTGTCTGACCAACCTGGACTGGTGCTCGTAGGAAGCGAACAAAGAACGATCATGCTTGGCGACCAAAGTGCCTGTGCAACAAGGCTCGCTCGATAGTGCTTTAACAACGGCTGGGAGAGGTTTGTCCTGGCCTAGCGCCGGTGTCTGCAACCGCTGTCCGGTATACCCAAGATAGGGCCAAACAAGGGCCCCCATAGATGAGGAAGCAGAGGTTACACTAAGGAAGCAGAAAGATGAGGTAGGGAGGGAGGGTCCTGTGAGCACCCAAAAAAAAAAAAAAAAAAAAAAAAAAAAAAAAAAAACATACACCACACTTATGGGAATTCCAGGGGTGAAGTCCCACTGCCCAAGTTGAGTTTTCTCAACGGTGAGCTTTCTATCACGTGTGGCATGGTGGGATGGAACTCTGCCGTTGATGTATTGCGAATTTTCTGGGCCGGCTGATTTTTGGGTCGGATCAGCCATGGCGGTTGGGGAGAGAGGACAAGGGGTGATGATCTCAGCAAGGTGAGATGTCGAGTGGGCTGTTTCACTTGGAGGGGGTGGGACAGGAGGAAGGGGGATCTTCGGCTCTGCGGGGGCATACTCTAGGGGGTATTGTATGCAGCTGAGGGAGCAGAAGTGATGTCTAGGGGGCTGTTCTGAACTGGGGCCGGCGAGGTGAGGGGGCGCCTTCCGGCGAAGGCAGTCAAAGGACAGGGGGTTGTCTTTTGGGGGAAAGGAGTAATCCGGTGGATTATTCTACGAGCACTCTTTTTTTTTTTTTTATGGGAACAGCCCTAAGCGGTGTTAGGAGTGCTGATAAGAGCACCCACCACTAACACTTTTTGGGGAGGCTCCATCTCTTGGTGGGGAGCAGCACCTGCTGGAAACCGGGTCCAGCGTCCCTGAACAACATGCTTGCTTGTTTATACAGACAACTGATAGTAACGACGGCTGGGTGTTTACCCACCATCTGAGCTGGGAGTATGCTTGAACTACTCAACTACCCAGTGGCCTGGATTGATTGCCTACATGACAGCCTATGTTATGTGATATAGTTTACATGCAGCAGAGAGTTGAATAGCGCCGAAATCTCCATGGGGAGAGGGGGTAGTATTCCCTCCCCTCCCCTCTTCTTGTGGGGATGGTAGGCGCAGTCTACCTTTCGAGGATATGCTTTTTATTCTCTTGATTTTTTTTTAACAAAAAATCCTTCAAAAGCTTGGCGCTGGCGGCAGTGGGTTGTCTTTGCTGATAGGGTTGGAGATAATGCGCCCTGCGGTGAAGGGGCTAAGCCTGTAGGGTGGAAATAGGGCACAGCAGCGACGGAGATGGTGGCTCCATCATGGTAAGTCTTGCCGGAGTAGGGTTGGAAGGGATTTTTGTTGGTTGATTGCAACCAGCGCCTGAAGGAGCTGGAGGATCGGAACTACAGCCATGGTGATGATTGGTGGCTTGTCCGACATCTGCTGACGTCTTTGGTCCCAGAGGTTTGCGAATGGACGAGGCCAGAACGACGCTGGTTGGTGTTGGGGCTTGGTCGCGCTGCCCTGTCACTCGAGCTGTACGCGTGCAGCGGGCCTTCATCTGCCCTGGCCTACAGCCAGGGCCTATTTGGCTATTTGCCCAGTTCGGCCTGTGGGACCAGGCCGTGGCCTGACCCCACAGGCCGTGTGCTGTTCTAGTCCTACCCGGTACCACTGTCGGTACCAGGCCAGTCCAGTCCAGTCAGTCAGTCCGCTGGGGGTATACCCCAACACTTGTCTGTTTTTCGTCATTCTTCACTTTTGCAGATCTTGGAGTACGTGCGTGTTGAGTCTGCGTCGGAGCTGCGCTGTCCCTTCCAGCGCCATCTCTGTCTCCTCCTTCGTCCATCCTTCGTCTCCATCCTGTCGGACCGCCATCCTGGCGGGTCTGGCACACTGGTATCAGAGCGGGAACGGTCCCCGCTCCAACCCGTCCTTCCCCCCGCAGGCAACAGCGGGTGTGGGATCGGTGTAATCCCGACAGCGGAATTTTCAGGTGTTTTTCGGTGCGGGAGCAGAGAAAAAACGGGAAAAAAACAGCAGCGGGAAGAGACTGACACGTGGCGAAAAAGGAGAGCGTCACCACGCACGCGTGCGCGCAAGCGCCAAGGCCAAGGCTGCCGCACGCGCGCGCGCGCCACGCGCCCACACTGCCCCGCCCCGCCCCACTCCCGGATATATATTATCAAGATATCCGGGATGCTGAACCTGGGCAGGCAGCACTCATGCACGTGCGTAGCCAGTGCTATAACACACTGGCCAAACTGTATGCATGGCTGTATAGTGTGGAACGTTCGTGTTGAAAAGTTCCACACCAGCTATTTACACCCCCCCCCCACGCACGCCGTGGCTGCTGGTGCCGCCTGCACACGTGGCAATCTGCACTGCCACGTGAAGCCCCCCTAGCTAGGGGGCTGCGCCACAGACATATATATATATATATTTGAGTCGGTGAAACTCCGACGAAACAGTTTGTCACAGCCCCTCGTTTGTTGTCCTCTTCTCTCTCTCTGCCTACGGTTTCACCGGGCAGTTCTGTTTGTGACGATATATATATATATATATATATATATATTTCCAC
>BFEA01000377.1:1093062-1105489 GCA_003427395.1 Chara braunii
GATGTGCTGTCGCCCAGATACCGACATCTGGCCAGGCAATCTCATCTACCCACCCCGGTGCTGCGTCGCAGCTTCCTGCACCAGTTACGGTACTTTGGCCCGGAGTTCTTCCTCTCCCTGCTAGGGCACTCCCTCCGCCTCCTCCACCCCCGACCCCGCGCACCCAGCAAGTGGCTACCCTACAAGCCACTGTGGCGCAGCTCCAGGCGGAGATTTTTTCCCTTAGACAGCCTCACACTCCACAGGCTGTGCACCCTTCTTCTTCTTACACCGTCCCTCCCATCACTGTCTTGCCGGCTCGCTTCCCTCAACCGGCTCCCCCCCCTCTACCCTCCTACCTTGCTACGCCGTCACAGTCGGTTTCGGCCGTTACCTCCACGCCCGCTGGACCTTCCACCAGCGGCCCCGGCTCACCGCCAGCCCCCACTTCAACCTCTGCACCAGCTCCGACATTCTCCGCCATAGTGCAGACCCACCAGCCCCTCTCCCCTCGCCGCCACCACAGCAGTCGCACCCTTATGCGTGGGTCGGACATACCCGACTACGATGGTACGATGCGTGTATCGCACTGGTTACAGGCTGCCACACGCGCGCTGACATTGACTAAGACTAGTCAGGATTTGTGGTGTTCTGCCCTCGCAACTAAATTGCGAGGCAGTGGATTCTCCGCTTGGGAGAACTATTATACCCATTGTACTCGTGGAGGTGAGGCGCCCACTCTCGCGGATTTCACCGCGTTCCTCCACGACTGCTACGGCACCCTCCACGATGCGACTGACGCCCTAGACCGGGTCACCCAGACGCAGTGGCGCGAGTCCTCCACACCCTCCGATCTTGAGCGTCACATCAGAGTGTTCCGGGACGCCCGCCTCATTTGCGATGAGGCACTCCTACCTGAGGCAACAGGTTCGTAGTCAGTCTCTCGACTGACTACCATATCGAGCTCTGGCGACAGAGCTTCGCCTCCGCCGAGCAAGCCTACGAGGCTGCTCGACAGTACCAGAAGATGCGGAATCGCTTTTCCGACACCCCATCTTCTTCGCGATCCACCGCTGCCGCCACCCAGTCACGTGGTGCTACTCGCGGTCGATCCTCCTTCGCTGGCCGGTTTCGTCGACCAGCCCACCCTGGAGCATCATTCTCTCGGCGCTACAGTTCTCTGGAGTACGGCGAGGACTCCTCGGCCGAGTTTGACCCTACCCTTGGGGACGCTCCCGAGGACATCGACCTACGAGACGTCATCCAGTATCACTTGGATGACGACACTGTTCCGGTGGTCAAGCGCTTGCTGATGGCCATGTCTGCCATGGGTCGTGCTCGTAGTCGGGTTGCACAGGCTGGCGCCCGCACACCCACGGTTCCTCAGATAGACCTTCCACAGGGTTATGTCCCTCCTCGCGGAGCTCTATCCGCTGAGGAGCGTGCCGCCCTCGAGGCCCGACGCGGCTGCCTTCGTTGCCGCCTAGATGGACACACCTCCTCACGGTGTCCATACCATACCGCCCTCGATCGGCACTACGCTGACATCTCTCGTCAGCGTCGATCTCAGTCCCCCCCCRGCCCCGCCCGGCCARCCCCATCYACCTAGCCACGRTGCACKGTGCCCCTGAGGCCTCGCACGTAGCYGRCTTCCYGACCACCGAGTCGCGGTTTGCCCCTTTGGCTACCCCACCAGAGGACCCTCAGGACACGACAGACGCAGTTCTCTCCACCCCATCGTCTGTCGAGGTACCGTCTGCCTCCTAGCAGACCGCCGCATCTAGCGCTTCTCCCCCTAGACTTCCGACGGGTCGCGCCATTCGCACAACCCGTTGTAGTGCTCAGCTGGCGACTCGTGATGACGTTGTGTCAGCTCTCTTGGACTTGAGCATTCTGCAGGCTCGTTAGGAGCGCCTCACGAGACACATCAACGTCCTGCGTCGTCTCACGAGACACATCAACGTCCTGCGTCGTCTTCTCGCCTTGCTCTCTGACCCTGATCGCACCCTACCCATTATCCCTATTCGCCTAGGGACATCTACGAGGGTGTACCGCGCTTTATGAGACTCTGGCTCGCAGGGAGATTTCGTTCACCCTCGCGTGGTTGAGAAAGCTCGCCTAGCTACCTCTGGGTCCCGCTCTCCTATCTCCGTTACCCTCGGAGATAAAAAGACGCAGCGCTTCTTCAATCAGACGGTCCCCGACCTCCACTTCTCCCTCACCCTCCAGCCATCGGATAGTCCCCAGATGCCTAGGCGCTACCATTCCTCCGCATACTTCGACGTACTTGAAACTGGGTACGACTTTATCCTTGGCACTCCCTGGTCTCGCCGGTTCCATGGCACAGAGGCCGAATGGGCGACCGAGACACTCGTTCTCAAAACGAAGTGTGGTCAGACTCATCGCATC
Organism: Chara braunii; assembly: GCA_003427395.1. Lineage (NCBI taxonomy): Eukaryota > Viridiplantae > Streptophyta > Charophyceae > Charales > Characeae > Chara > Chara braunii. The sequence goes on from BFEA01000377.1 coordinate 1,095,451, forward strand.
CCGTTCATTGGAACCACGGGCGACACCCCACCCGACCTACCTCCCCAGGGCCCTCATCCCTCAGGGTCCCGCCCCAACATCGCGTTCACTTCCCCTCATCAGTTTGCTCACTTCATACGACAGGAAGACGTCACGTTTTACTCAGTAAACGTCATGGATCTTCTTCGCTACGATCCACCCTGTCCCGAGGTTGAGCTCATGTCTCTTGAGCCCGATCCCCCTGACCCTCCTTCCATCTTCGCGGCTCCCATCTCTACATCCACTCGTCAGCCTGCGGATACCTCCTCCACGTCTCAGGCCCCTGCGCCGTCGACTGTCGAGTCCACACATACGTCTCGTGCTGACGCAAACGCTGAGGAACTCACACGGTTCACGGCAGACTTAGAGCCTGCCGTTCGTGACCTGATTCGAGAGTACTACGACGTCTTCCCCCCCTATTTCTCATACAGTGGGATTCCCCCGATTCGCGGTGTCGAGCATTCCATCCAACTCGTGCCTGACTATCGTGTTCACCATCAGGCACCATACCGACTCTCGATTCCAGAGGCAACGGAACTCAAGCGTCAGCTTGAGGAGCTCCTTCGATTGGGTTTCATTAAACCCAGTAACTCCCCTTGGGGTGCACTTGTCCTTTTTGCTCGCAAAGCGCACGGAACTCTCCGTCTCTGCATCGACTACCGCGGCCTTAACTGTTACACGGTTAACAATAACTATCCCATGCCCCGTGCGGATGAGCTGTTTGACCGTTTGGCAGGCAACCGCTTCTTCACGAAGATTGATCTTCGTAGCGGTTACTACAAGATCCGCGTTGCCACAGAGGATCAGCCGAAGACCGGATTCCGATCGCGCTTCGGCCACTACGAGTTCACGGTGATGCCATTCGGCCTCACCAATGCACCCGCCACCTTCCAGATGGCGATGAACGACATCTTCAGGGACATCCTTGAAGAATAGGTTCTCGTATACCTGGACGACATCTTGGTCTACAGTCGTACCTTAGAAGACCATCTCAGACACCTCCGCGATGTCCTACAGCGCTTACGCAAGCATGGCTTCTATGCCAAGCTCAGTAAGTACCGCTTTGCCCAGCGCAAAGTGGACTTCTTAGGACACCATGTGTCTGACCAGGTTCTCCACATGGACGACGCGAAGATCACTGCTATTGCAGAGTGGCCCGTCCCCACATCTGCCAAGCAGCTTCGCAGCTTCCTAAGCCTCACCAGCTACTATAGTAATTTTATCCAGGGATACGCTAGGTATTCCTACGTCCTTACCTCTACCCTCCTCTGGAAGAACCCGCCGTGGTTTTGGACACCCCTATGCGAGGACGCCTTTCGCGCCCTCAAGAAGGCGGTGACCTGTGCGTCGGTTCTTCGCCTTCCCGATTTTGATCGTCTCCTTATCGTCACCACCGATGCGTCAGACTTTGCAGTAGGAGTTGTCCTTTCTCAGGTGTTTCCCTCTCCTCCAGATTCACCTTACCCCCATGTCCCTCCTTTCCCCCCCCCTCCTGYYGAWACTGCTTCTCGACTGAYGCCTACCCTCCCACCACTTCCCTCCACTGACAGTCCTCCTGTTACTTACTCCCCGACCATCGCGGAGGATGGGACTGTCGAGGCTCGTGCTGGGGATTGCCCGATCGCTTTCTACTCCCGTCAGCTACTGCCTACCGAGATAAACTACACTGCCGATGAATGTGAGGTTCTCGCAGTAGTTTATGTTACCCGGCATTGGCGTCATTATTTGCACGGGGCGCCGTTCACGGTGCGCACGGACAACTCAGTTGTCCAGGCTTTCCTCACGAAGCTTAAGCTTTCCCCTCGACAGGGACGCTGGTGGCGTGACTTATCCGAGTTCAGTTTCACCACTCACCCCATCAAGGGTGAAACGAACCGCGTCGCCGACGTCTTGTCCCGCCGTCCTGATCACAATGAGGAACCCATCCATCTTGCTGCCATCTCCATCACCACTGTTCATCAGTCGGTGATCGACGCGTATCGCACTCAGTACCGCCACTGCCCCGATTATCGCGTCATCCACGCGACACTGCGGAGTGGCAAGACCGTTCCTTCCTACTCCCTCGTGGAGAACGGCCTCGTGTACTGGCATGGCAGATTTGGTCAGCTAGAACCACGTATCTGCGTTCCCTCCACCGGACAGCTCTGTGTCCAGGCTATAGCAAAGTTCCATGACTAGGCAACTGCCGGTCATATGGGTTTCCATAAGACGTTGGCTCGTGTTTGTCGCCTATACGTCTGGCCGAAGTCCAAAGACTTTGTCAAAGCCTACATCCAGGAGTGTCCTACCTGCCAGGAGGTGAACAGTGTGAACCACCTTCCGTATGGGTTACTTCAGCCCTTACCCATACCAAAGGGTCGTTGGCAGTCCATCTCGATGGATTTCATTGGTCCCCTCCGCCCACCCACTGAGCGCGGTCATGATGCTATCTTGGTCGTCGTCGATCGCTTCACGAAGCGTGCACGTTTTGTCCCGTGCCGCTATCGCATTAGCGCTCGTGAGGTCGCCGACATCGTCTTTGACCAAGTCGTGAGAAATCACAGCTTACCTCAGAGCATCATCTCCGACCGTGACCCGTGCTTTACCAGCACATTCTGGCGACGCCTACACGAGGTGTACGGATCCCAGCTCCGCTTCTCATCGTCTTACCACCCTCAGACGGATGGTCAGACTGAGGTCACCAATAAAACTCTCGGTAATATCCTCCGAAAGTTTGTTAGGGATGACCAGCAGTGGRACTTAMACTTAGCCCACSSGGAGATTGCGTRCAACCACGCTGTTTCGCCAGCCACGGGGATGTCGCCATTCTATTGCGACCTCAGCTACCACCCTCGCGTACCCGCGGATTTCCTACGACCATCGCGGTTGCGCCCAGACACTCGTTGCCCTACGCTTGACGACTGGATCGCCCACATGGCGGCGATTATGAAGCGCGCACACGAGAGTTTAGCCGACTCCCAGACTCGCATGGCCACAAGAACGAACCGATCACGAATGGATCATCCATTCAAAGTCGGTGACGATGTGCTCGTCGACGCACGCCACTTACAGCTCGAAGCAGATACGGTTCGCAAGTTCAGGCGTCGTTTCTTCAGTCCATCCCGCATCCTTCAGGCCGTCGGTTCTGATACTGCCGCTAGTCCGGTCAGCTTCCGTGTGAAGGTACCTGATTACCTTCGACAGGCTCGTGTACACGATGTTTACCACGTCTCCTTGCTGCATCCTTATCGCAGACCGTCCGAGCGCTTCGCCGGACGCCCTTATGAGCGCCCTCCACCTATCATGGTGGATGGTCACGAGGAGTTCGTTGTTTGTGACATCGTATCACGCCGAGTTATCGACAATACCCCTCCACGCATCGAGTACCTTGTGCGTTGGAAGGGTTGCCCTGATGAGGAGGCTACTTGGGAGCCCCTCGAGCACTTGCGGCACACCAGGATGTTGGTGCGTGCATATGATCGTGCTCGTCGTGCTGAGACATCTGCTTTTACTCAGCCGACTGACCCTCTTCCTCCTCCTCCGGCTGAGGAGATTGCTGAGGACGAGCCCACTCCCTCTGAGGCCGTTCCTCAGCCGCAGACGGTCGCCTCCGAGCGTCCACAGCGCACTCATCGTCGCCCTTCGCGTTACGATGACTGACACTCTTATCCTCCATCTTTCCCCAGTAACTCACACCATCAGGTACTCCATCATCAACTCTTCTTCAGGATGTCAGTGTTTTACGGCTCTGCTTCGACATCGACTCCACTGCTACTTCATCGACGTCATCGACTACTTCGACGACTTCAACTACTTTGGACGTGACTACTTCACGTCACCACCCTACCCTGCATACTCCCTTGTCTTTGTCGCACGATGGTTCTCACTTAGCTGGGTCTCTTTGAGTTTGGCTCTCCCTTGGTATCGCATATGCATTGGGACCGTAGCGTTATCTTGGCTTCCTTGCTCCCAGATCTAGCTCCCTCTCCCAGCCGGTGAGTTGTGTGCATGTTTCCCTCACCCACTGCCTTCATCACCCTAGAGCCAGCTATTGCATGCCTCCAGTTCGGCATAGCTCCACCCTATTCAAGGCTCCCCTTTTCATGGTCGACCCTGCATGGTGTCACCCTTTTGTCGAGCATTACCCGCCTTGATGGTCTATCTGTTAGGGTCATTGGTTTTGTTTCGCTACCACTCTCCCACCTTGAGCCTGATGATCTATCCCACCTTCATATGTGACTCCCCTTAGGAGTTTCGATTCTTAGGCTGCATTCACCCCCTCTGAGACCATCCCACTCTTAGTGGTTCAGCGACATGACATTATCTTGTGACATATTGCCCTTTTCCTTTCAGCACTGAGGCCACTGCCTCCAGGACTTTAGGATTGTATCATACTACATTTCATTTTCTGCTGTTAGCTAGGATATGTATACCAGACATTTGCTTTTCTTTTGACATTATGTAGCTTAGGATGCATCGCATGGACTCCGCATGGAGCTTGCTCCGCATCCTAGATTTCTCAGCTTTCTTTATTGTAGAGTTCCGCTGCTTTTGCGGATAGCGTGTTTATGGCTCTTGCGATCCATTACAGGTCTGAGGATCGTGCAGCGGACCTTCATCTGCCATGGCCTACAGGCAGGGCCTATTTGGCTATTTGCCCAGTTCGGCCTGTGGGACCAAGCCGTGGCCTGACCCCACAGGCCGTGTGCTGTTCTAGTCCTGCCTGGTACCACTGTCGGTACCAGGCCAGTCCAGTCCAGTCAGTCAGTCCGCTGGGGGTATACCACAACACTTGTCTGTTTTTCGTCATTCTTCACTTTTGCAGATCTTGGAGTACGTGCGTGTTGAGTCTGCGTCGGAGTTGCGCCGTCCCTTCCAGCTCCATTTATGTCTCCTCCTTCGTCCACCCTTCGTCTCCATCCTGTCGGACCGCCATCCCGGCGGGTCCGGCACAACGCGGGCTTGAGACCTGGTAGAGAGATCTGGGGAGTTGCCGAGGGTGAAAGGCACTCTAGTGTCTATTTGTGAGCTTGTACTCAGTCGACGCTGGCCGGAGCCAAGGTGAGTCGCTTCGCCCTGTAGGCTAGCAGGTGGGGGATTGTTCTGGGGTGGGTCGTGCCACTCTGTAACCTAGCAGTTGGGGGTGTGAGGCCTGGTAGAGATTGGGTATTGAGATATAGGGGTTGAGGTAGGTTTAGGGTTGGGCTGCTGAAGGCACCAAGGTAGGTTGTTTGAAGGTTGAAAGCTCCTATGGATCAAGGTTTGGGGTTTTTCTCATAGTTTTTTCTGCACTAGTACGTTGTGGAATAGACGCTGCATTCGCTATAGAAAAAGCTGATAGAATCAGAGTTTTCTTCAGTAGGTTTGCAGTCTTCTCAGTTTTATGTGCATAGCTACCATTCCTAGCGGAAGCCGGGTAATGCCCCCGGTATCTCAAATTGTTCTACATATGTTTCTCAATACGTTTTCGAATGGGACTCTGGGCCGGGTTCCCAGCACGTGCTGCTCCTGAGGAATAGATTGGATCATTGTTCCAAAAAAAAAAAGAAAAAAAAAAAGACCGTTTTGAGTTGAGAAAACTACCCTACCCCCCCCCCAGGGTAGATTTCTCAACTTATGTGCCTTTCTTTTTTTTTTGTTTTTTTAGACATCATTACATCCTGAAACGGAGGAACTCTGACAACTGTGTTTGGCTCTCTGGCATCAAACTCATTTCCTTCTTTGGGCAACGAATGCATTTGGCCACCCATGTTGTCCCTGTCCATTTTACAAATGGTGACCTCCTGTCCCCTCACCACGGGGAGTATCCCTTTTCCACGGAGACATTCACTCCGACTGTACCAGACGTGTTTCATTTCTCCGAGTTACGTTATCAAAAATATAGAGAAAAGTTGTTTCTAGCGTTTCTTTCTCGGTTTTTCAATTTTTTGTTTCGGATTTATTACTGTCGAAACAGTGTCACGCCGTTGTGTTTTCTAAACTCAACTTGGGCGGTGGGACTTCACCCCAGAGACAAAAAACGTCCATTATGGGAAGTAGCATATTGCCTGGTTGTCAAAGACGTGGCTCACTGCTAAAGATCCACCGAACATTTGCACACTGACAATCGATTGTCGCACAAGTGCGCACACACCATGTAACCCGTCACAACAGCATGGCAACTTTGCTCGACCACGATCAGCATGTTGAGACTTACCAATTCGCCGATCACCCAAAACCATAGCCAATCAACCCAATCTGGCTATTTGCATAGGGAAAAGAGAGTAAGGGGATCAAGCTTGCGGTAAGGAGGGGGAAGATTGCATGCAATCAAAGCAGGTGCAGCAAAGGAGAAGGGGTAGGACTGTAGGAGAAACAGAGAAGGTTCATGAGCCTTGCATACTCCAAAGCACATTGTGGGGGACACAACCTCTCTCCACACGATGATCCATCATGCACGACCATCAAGCCAATGATGACGAAGGAGAAAAAAATGGGAGGGGGAATTTTAAAAATCAGGGGATGAATGGCACAGGTGGGAAGAAGGAAGCGGGAGAGAGATAGGAGGAGCATGGGGAAGAGAGTTGGACTTTGCGGAGGAGATTAAAAGACATTTGCACTTCAGGGTGTGGCGTACAATTAAAGGAAAAATATTGAGTGCGGTGGGGTGAATTCAAGAAAGTCTGGAAACGAAAAGGGAATGAAAGTTTGTCAGGCAAACCACGGAGAAGAAAAATGGTGTTGCCTTAGTTGTGATGAGCGGGCACACACACACAATTTAAACGAAATTCAAGAAATCCTATGCGCACTCATTGAGGATCAAAAAAGAAAGAAAGCAAAAGAACAAGATGAGTAAATGTCTTACTTATCCTGCCAAAAGATAAAAGGACAAAGCAAAATTGACAAAAGTTTCAAGACATCGAAGGAAGCCTAATGCTGAAGGTGGTTACCATGCACCCACGCAAACAAGAAAGAAATCTGAAGGGGCGTAGAAGATAATGTATTCCAAGAGAAAGTGAGTCAGCGAGTGGAGGGGCGTAGCAGATAGTGCATCTCAAGATAAAGTGAGTCAGGGCACGACCAATATCTGTGCTGGAAAAAACGGCCTTCAACGAACTCGTACTTCAACAAACCTAACAGCTTTGGCGACCCCCAAGTTTGAGCTGGAACTCAACACTTGAGGTAACACTAATACGAGTGTCAACACCGAATCATAGAAGTACTAGAAACCTCTAGTTCAGCTATTCGAGCTTTTGTTGCTGGCCCACTGTGGGGCCTGGTAAAGGACCATGGTGAGATGTGCGTGGGCCTGCTTGTTGCCCACGACTTGCGTTTGCACTTTCCAACATATTGGACATTGGAAGCCTGTGCACTTTGGTGCATGTTGACTGCAAGACACTTGAGGATTCCAATTCAAATTATGTGTGTGTTCAATCCGGTGCGCATTCACTCCCTTGTGGTGTCATGAATGGATTCAAGTCCGAAAAATTATTTATCAGTACTCATGCCAGTAACCACCCTAGAAATTATTTTAGAAAAGCAGTTGATGTTAAGGGTTGAATTGTTTGACTATCATATCCTGGATGGAGCAATGTGCAATGTGTTGTGGTCTAGACTGGTGTTGCTTGACTGAGTAAATACGGATAACGCAGCCATCAAGGGGTGGAGTGGATATCATGTCCGATATGGTTCTAGTTTTATATAATGTGTCATGGATGCACAAGCGGTTAACATGGACCCCTACTTTTCAGCCCCAAGTTTTATGTAGTGTGTCAGGAGCTATGAAGGATGACAAATAGTCCAATAAGGGACCCCATATTTCCAGTATCTACTATGACAGATAAATGTTGCCAATGAGCCTATGACTCCGACTCTCGGTCTTTAATGCCATCCCTCTTGGTTTTGGCTTCAATCTAGTTTAGGTCTTGGCCTGATGGACTTACAGGGATGTCAATGGGACGCCGGACCTGGTTTCCAGCAGGTGATCCTCCCCACCGATAGTTGGAGCAAATTGTGGCAGGTGCTGCTAGAGGGGGTTTCTCATGACGCCCCCAATAGCAAGTTGGTGTTAGAACCCCTGGTTCTAGGGTGTAGTCATGTAACCTGCTTTTGCAGTAGCGTGAGGCCTAGTAGAGAGATTTAGGGACAAATGGGTGAAATTGTGGGTCAGGGATTGTTAACACTATTGAGTAAGAAATGATATAAGTTTATATTCAAAATTATCAGTTCATCATACTCCTTCTATAGTATATAAGGTGATTTCCAAAGTCCTAACTAACCGTTTGAATAAATTTAAACCAACGACTGTAACTCTTTTAGATTTGCAAAGGAGACAACTTAAAAATTGACCGTCATATCTTCAAATGAGACGGTTTGAAGAGTCTCCTTAAAAAAAGAAGTGCGAACAACGTTTATGCTTATAGAGGAGGAAAAAACCTCGTACATCGATGAATGACCTAAAAAAATTGAAAGGTTTTTTATGATTTCATCTTCCCTTCCTCGTGGATTTCAATCAGGTTGTCTGATTGACAGGATAAATGAGTGAAATTGTGGCTCATGGTGTGGTAACACTATTCGAAATTACCGACCCATCACACTCCTTACTGTAGTATACAAGTTGATTTTTAAGGTGTTGATTAACTGTTTGAACAAGTTTATCGCTGACATAGTTCATCTCTCTCAAACCATTTTATTCGTGGAAGAAATCTTTAGGATGATATTTTTCTCATTAATGAACTAATTAAGTTTTTTCGTCAATCCAAACATAATGTTGCGTTTATATTTATTTATTTTGAAAGAACGTATAATTAGGTCGATTGTTTTTTCTTGGATGAATGCCTAGAAAAACTAAACTTTGATCCATGTTTTAGGATATGGATAACAATCATGCATAGGAATGCTACAACGAGTGTTATGGTTAATGGGAATGTGACTCCTCCTATTTCGCTTCAGAGATCGGTTAGACAGGGCGATCCAATTGCTCCTCTTCTTTTTGTAATCATTATCAACACAAAGACATTAAACACATCGAGGTTTCCTTAATTCCAGAGAAGGTTATACCGGTTTGCTCTCTATTTGTTGATGACCTCTCACTGATGGTTGATATTTCCAAAGAAAATTTGAAGTCTATTAAGAAGATTATGAATTATTTTTATAAATTGTTTGATATAAAGGTCAATTGGGGTAACAAAACACTATGGTGGTGGGATCATTATCAGGGAGTGAGACCCCTTGAGCAACCTCAAAAATTAAATAGCTCTCACTTGAGGTTCCCATCAGAGTCGTAAGAATTTTTCTTTCATCTAATGTCAAACAAATATGTAATAACGAAGGAATAATTCAACAAGCTAAGTCGAAATTGGAGTTGTGCAGAGGCAAACATACATAAATTATTGGCAGAACACTTCTGATAAATAACGTGGTATTGACTTCTACTTAGTATAAATATGCAATATGGGTTTGGGATAAGGTTACTCTTAAGGTCCTTCATTGTCAGTACACAACATTCTTATGGCGAGGGAACCATGAAAGTAAAAATGTTATCAATAAAGCATTATGACTTTCAGTAATCCAACCTAAAACGAAAGGTGGTCTATGCATTATTGATCTTGCTACCCAAACTTTGACTTTTTTTATTCAATGGTTAAAACGAATTTTATGTAACCTCTTAGTTCCACTTGGTCTATGAGCAAATCATAATGTTAGCTTCTCCAATTTCGAAGGAGGTGAACCCTCTTCTGTAGCTAGAAAATTGCTCTTGATCCCTTCCAAGAAGATCCAATATGAAACCTCATCTCCAAGTCTTCTCAGATCGGCAAGCAGCCAAGACGGGCCTTATTAGGGACCCATTTTTTATCACAATGTTGAAAACGTGGAGGAAACCAGGGTTGTCAGGCGGGGGCAAAGCCGGGGTAGGGGTTTGACCCCCAGGCCCCCACCGGCGGGGTGCCCCACCCCCGCCCACCCCAAAACACCCCCGTCGGTGCCCCGACCCCCGCACCCCCGCAGGGCCCCGCACCCCCACCCCCGCCTCCCCCGCACCCCCGCCACCCCGCACCCTGAG
>BFEA01000377.1:1115645-1120645 GCA_003427395.1 Chara braunii
GCAGGAGAGGGAAGCACATAAACAAAATAGAATCCGAAAGCACTTCAAAGCAGCTTTTCAGGGCGTCAGTTAAAGACCAGTGGCAACGCCGGCGAGCATAGTGGTCCGGAAAGTGAAAGACAACGAGTCCTCTCTCTCTCTCTCTCTCTCTCTCTCTCTCTCTCTCTCTCTCTCTCTCTCTCTCTCTCTCTCAATCTCTCTCCGTCTGTGTCTCTCTCTCTGCAGCAGCCTCCGTCCTCCTCCTCTTCGACATGTGCAGCGGTGCACTCTCCCTAGAGTCGTCATCCGACTCTTCTGTTGCTGGTGCCGCAACGGGTTGTTTGTCCTTGCGTGGCCGACCTCTCCCATGTCCTGAAGCGGACCTCCCTGGCCCTGTGCCTCGTGCAGCCCGTGCAGTGCCTCCTCTCGCACGGCGGAAGCGGACCTCCCTCTGCCTCGCTGAGCACGATAGGCGAGGGGATCCCATACACGGTCATCATGTGCTCCATGCTGCCCGACTAGAGGCGACTGCCGAGTGGAACCATAAAACGCTCGCACCTCGCTCAGATGCTGCACGCCGTCCCCGCGCTCCTCCACCTGCTGCTCCCCCACCTGCTACTCCCCCACCTACTGCTCCTCCACCTGTTGCTCCACCACTAGATGCTCCTCCACCTGCTGCTCCTTCTCGTGCTCCAACACCTGCTGCTCCTCCCCCTGTTGCATGCCCTCTGTGTGCTCCTCCACCTGTCGCTCCTCCTCCCCCTCTTCCTCCACCTGCTGCTCCTCTCCCTACGCCTCCTCCCCCTGCTGCTCCTCCACCTGCTGCTCCTCCAGCTGCTGCTCCTCCACCTGCTGCTCCTCCACCTGCTGCTCATCCGGCTGTTGATCCTCCACCTGCTGCTCCTCCCCACGCGGCTGAGTCTGGGATCACAGTCCAAATCGTGTGCCTCGAACATACGGGGCGTCCTCTCTCCTCGTCCAAGACCTGTCGGAGTCCGACCTCTCGTCCACCCACTCCTCGCTGGGAATGTCATCCTCCACCTCCTCCTCCTCCTCCTCCTCATCCTCGGCGTCAGCCTCCTCGTTGTCCTCCTCCTCCTCGACCTCCTCCGCATGCCCTAATCTCTGCATGGACCTCGATGTCGATGGCCCAGCTGGATCGTAGCGAACAGTAGTGCTGCCCACCGCAGAACTGGCGCCCCCAACAGCAGGCCCGTAGTCATCAACGGCCTCGATGACATTCGCCAAATCACCCCCCAGGTCCTCGTCCTCCCAGTCAGCTGCGAGCCCCAACCACCCTCCCGCTATCGTGGGCCCCTCATCCCCCTTGCTCTTGAGCCTCAAGCTCCGAGGACACCAATTTGTTGGTGCGCTGGTGGTGCAACTTGTTCCTGCACTTCGTCTGCACCAGAGCCCAAGTGCTCCAGTTCCTCTCAGCAGGAGAGGAAGTCGTTCAGATCGACAGCACCCTGATTGCCAGCTCGCGGATCTCCGGATGCCCCACCCCGTGCGCCTCCCACCACAAAACCGCATTGTCCTTCGTAACCCGTCTCTTCGCCTGTGGGGTGCCGAGGACTCCTCTCCCGAACTGGAAGTCGTAAAGTTGGTCCATGCACTAGTCGAATTTGGTGCTTCCCTTCTTTCCAATGCGCCTCTCGACCACTCTCTCAAGAGTCTTAAATTATGTCATGAGGTTGACATCACTGAATATAGTAATGTCCCTCAACTGAGGATCCAACAGGCGAGCAACAGCGTGGATGGGGCTAAGCAGCAGGTCTGTCCTGTTCCCGACGTCCCTGAGCATGTCGTCTCGCTGCTCTGCGGTAAGGGGGGCTGATCGGACGAAGTCGGGCAGTCGACAAACCATATCGTAAATGCACGACAAGCAGTGGACATCTTTGTCCACCTCGCGCCACACGTCATAGGGCCCCTTCATGACGGAAGTCAGCTTCCTGACGTCAGCCCAGAAGGCCCTGTCAAGAACTGTTTCCTCCACGAAGAAGGCCTTGGCCCTGATGTCCCCTCGCCACACCTGCGCCTCCCACTCCTACCCTGCGACAATCCGTCTAATGGCCTTCTCGCAGACCTCCAACCGCTGCAGCATCACGTAGTGCGTCCCAAACCTCGTCTATGCCGGTCGGAGGAGGCAACTGCATTTCAAGTCCGGGAGCTTCAGAAGTGTCGTTCTCAGCATTGATCTGGGCCACCTGTGAACCCGGAAGAAGTTGACCACTTTGTTCACCTTACTGATGATCTCGGTCGCCCACTCCTTCTTGCAAATGTCGTGCATGAGAAGGTCCATGCAGTGAGCAGTGCAAGGGATCGAATATATCTGGCTGAATTCAGGGTCCTCCCTCAGCATCCTCGCAGCACTCGTGTTGCCCGCAAAAGAGTCCGTGCAGACAGCCGTGATCTTCTCCACCCCCCACTCCCTGAAGAACCACTTCCATCCGGCAACGACGGCTGCGGAGTCCTTGTCCCCCTCGCTAACATCCTCGAGTTGATGAAAATAGGCTTCGACCGGCCTGCGAGGATGTAGTTCATAAGCGATCGACCACATATGTCTGTAGTCCCATCGGTTATGAACGTGCAGCCTGTGACCTGCCAATCGTCACGGATCGCCTGTTCCTCCTCCTGCAACCTCTTGTTAAGGCGATCCAGCAACCGACACCTGAGAGGGTTGTACCCAGTAGGCACAAGAGGGTGGCTCGCTGCAGGTTGTTGTCCGTAACACGCCCGCGTGAACTTCTTGAAGCTCCTGCTCTTGGCGGCGTTGAACGGGATCGAGTTCTCCACGAAGAACTTGCAGTAGGAGTCATCAATCTCCTCCTGCCTTGGGTTCTTCGCGTACCTCTTGATGCTCGTCTGCCTCCCTGGCCTGCGTGTGCGGGCGACCTGCATGACAGCCTGCGAGGACCCAGGCCTCCCTCCACCGTCGGATCCTCCTGTCACAACACCCCTCATCCCCTCATCCAATCCCTCCTCGCCCTCCCCACCCCGTGACTCCTCATGCTGATCAACAATCCCACCTCCCCCCCTTTCACCAGCAGGCCTAGCACCTGCCACGTCGGGAACGTCGTCGTCGTCGTCATCCCTCTCCTGCTCCAGCGCCATCTGCACCCTCGCGAGCAAATCCGGTGGCAGCTGCGCACCGATGCGATGCAGCCTCTTCCAAATGGAGAGGTTCGAACCCGAACACCTGGCTGATGCCCTCGCCAGAATGAAGTGTTCCCACGCACGCTTCCGGTTCCCTTTGTACTCCTTATTGCAGATCTTGCAGCGCAGCCTTCTCGACCCGTGAGAATTGCCCGGCAGCATCTGCCCAGGAGTCACCCAACTCCACACCACGTGGTCCCTTGGGCAGGTCATGTCCTCCTCGAACGGCTCCTGCTGCTGCTCATCTGCCATGTCACCCAACAGCAGACGCGGTGGGCGGCGATGTGGTGGACACGATCGTGGGGCTGCTACCATGGGAAGTGTTGATGTGGCACCTTCTCACGTGGCAGCTGCTGTGTCACCTACTGACGTGGGAGCTGTTTTGTCACCTGCTGACGTGGCAGCTGCTGACGTGGAGGTCGCTGACGTGGCGGCCTTGTCTGTTGAGGCCTTGCCTGCTAACGTGGCAGCTGCTGTGTCACCTGCTTACGTGGCGGCCTTGTCTGCTGAGGCCTTGTCTGCTGACGTGGCGGCTGTTGTGTCACCTGCTGTCGAGGGACCTGCTGATGTCGCTATTCTTGACGTGGCAGCTACACATCCTCCGGCGGTCGTGGCAGCTGCGGTCCTGCGCATGCACGACGCTGTGCACTGGTATGAGAAACGGAAATATGTAAAAAAAAAAAAAAAAAAAAAAATAAAAAAAAAAAAAAATGGAGGACAACGACAGGAGGAAGAGCAAGAAGAAGAAGAAGAGATGGAGGATGAGGAGGAGGAGGGAAGAAAATGAAGGAGTACAAGAAGGGAGAAGGACAAGGAGAGATGAATGAGAAGAAGAGGAGACGGAGGACGAGGAGAAAAGAAGAAGAAGTACAACAACAAGAGGAGGAGAGGAAGAAGAAAGATGGCGAGAAGAAGAAGAAGAAGAAGAACAGGAGGAGGAGAAGAAAAAGAAAAAGAAGATGACGAAAGGAGGAGGAAGATGAGGAAGAAGAGGAGGGGATGAAGAAGAAGACGAAGAGGAGAAGAAGAAGATGGCGACGAAGAAGCCATCTCCTTCTTCCCCTCCTCGTCTTCTTCTTCATCCCTTCCTCCTCTTCCTCATCTTCCTCCTCCTTTCGTCATCTTTTTTTCTTTTTCTTCTCCTCCTCCTCCTCCTTTTCTTCTCCTCCTCCTATTCTTCTTCTTCTTCTTCTTCTCGCCATCTTCTTCTTCTCCTCGTTTTCTTCTTTTTCTCCTCGTCTTCTTCTTCTTCATCTCCTCCTCCTCTTCCTCATCTTCCTCCTCCTTTCGTCATCCTTTTTTCTTTTTCTTCTCCTCCTCCTCCTCTTCTTCTTCTTTTTGTTCTCGCCATCTTCTTCTTCTGCTCGTCTTCTTCTTCTTCATCTCCGCCTTCTCTTCCTCATCTTCCTCCTCCTTTCGTCATCTTTTTTTTTTCTTCTTCTCCTCCTCCTCCTCCTTCTCTTCTTCTTCTTCTTCCTCCTCCTCCTCCTCATCTTCTTCCTCTCCTCCTCATCTTCTTCTCCTCCTCTTTTTCTTCTTCTTCTTGTCCTCCTCAATGAGTCCTCATCTTCTCCCTCTCCTCTTCCTCGCCATGTTCTCCGCTTGACGAAAGGTCGCGCGTGCTGATGTGGCAACCGCGCGCGACAACGAACATAACGGGGAAAACGGCGAGGAGGAGAGGGAGAAGAAGATGGGGAGGAGTAGACTCAGTACAGGAAGATGGCGAGAAGAAGACAAAGAAGAGGAGGAGGAGGAGGGGGAGGAGGAGGAGAAAAGGAGGAGGAGGAGAAAAGGAGGAGGAGGAGGGGAAGAAGAAGAAGAAGATGATGATGACGAAAGGAGGAGGAGGAGAAGACGAGGAGGAG
>BFEA01000377.1:1123145-1126659 GCA_003427395.1 Chara braunii
TATGTGGCGGGGGGGGGGGTTGTGTGCTGACTCACCCGCATGGCCGTCTCCTCTGCGCGCTGCTCCAGCTGGGGGGAATGCACGCTGGAAGCGATTTCGAATTCGAAAACCTCTCCCCCCAGCCCCTTGCCGCCAGCCTCAACTACCGGTAGCCTGACTACTGGCCACCCCCGCCGACCCGGCCCTACGGCCTCAAAACCCCTGCCAGGACCACCGCCGGCGACCAGTACTGCACCCGCGAACGACATTCGCGGCCTCCGAAAATGGTTCTCGTGAACGTGTTCGGGACCCGTTAGCGCGAACGCGCGGACGGGAAACACCGCGAACACGTTCGCCGTGCTACGCAGGATTCAACGTTTGCTATTCAACCCTCAAACCCCATGGTCGACCTTAAACTTAAAGCAAATCAAACGTCTTCCTCCCCCTACGTCTGAAGATATTGACCCTTTGTCATGGTTGGAGAATCGATATTGGTCAATCCCTAGAGGGATTTCTAATACTATTATGGCAACCACCATCTCAAACAAACAGGCAATCAGACAAGACCTGAAGAAGGACCCATTTTGGATTACCATGCTAAAAACTTGGAGGAAACTTCCCCTTACAGATAAAATATGACCAGATCGTTGGGAGAAGGTCTGCCAACAACCTTTTTTTTATAATGGGTGGATTCGGGACACTCAGGGGTATGTCCTCCACTGTATGCACTGCCCTGGAAAGGCTGGGTAAATACAGGAATCTTGAGAATATACTATCTATGGGATGTTGATATCAATGTCTGGATAGATCCATCTTTATTATGAATCCGTCTTCGTTATTGTCACCACCCGATTGAAGCTTTGGAAAGGCTTATCGAACTCTTCCCACTTGATTGGATACGTATACTTAGGGGAGGCCCCAAATTAATGATAAATGACCGGGTAGCAATCAAAACTCAGCCCCAGTTAATTGCTATCATTCTTGACAAATTCCAAAATGGGGATATTCTTTTGTTGGTCTTTTCTTTGTCAACAAACAATATCGTCACTCCAGTAGGACAAGGGGAAACTAGATGGGTCCAAGCCCATCAGATTTCCAGAATAAGAGTAATTAGAAGAAAAGATTCCTGGCTAGCCTTCAAACCAGACACCCCTATTATGAAATTGCCGCTAGACCCAACCAATTGGGTATGGAGCTCTGAAATCAAAATAGGCAGGCATAGTAGATCATATAAAATGGTTATTCATTCAGTTAAAGTCAAAACAATCTATCGGATGTTGCGTCCGAGAATTAATCTAAAAGGTAGGGTGTCCTTCAGATGGATGAAACATCTCAACATTAGTAAGGAGGAGTTGAGGTCAGTCATGTGGTTCAAATCAGTTAAAGACAAACCAGCCAAAATCGCTTCTCTTCAATGACAGATTTGACATAGATGCCTTCCAACTAATGACTGGTTAATTGATAAATCCTCATTAGAGCAGAAAGGAATCGCCTCAAGGTGGTGCAAATTTTGTAGATCAACTTTTCGTAGCAGAACAATTCCTAAAATTATTAAACACATATTCATGCAATGTCCGGGTTCTATTTGGCTATGGAGGTGGTGAGACCGTATCTGGTCACAATTAGTCCCCCAAGTTCCATGGTCATGGGGGTGGAGAATTATTCTATTACAGACATGGAATCCGGTACTAGACCCAATGAAAATTCAGGAAGATTTTATATATAATTTCTTCCGTATAGGGCGAAAAGTTTTTATGTCGGTTATCTGGATGAGGAGATGCACTTATGAGTGGGAAGGAGCCAAACTGGATAGGCCAAACTTCACTGACACTATTAAGCAACAAATCCAAACATACATCCTTCTCAAATGGACACAAGTCAAAGAAAAGATTTAATTTCTTTCAAATAAATCAAAAATTCAAACTCATATTCGGAAATCCAGTTGCAGCTGGCTGGGCGGGAACCAGCGAGGGAGACTGGGAAAAATCAAATGGGATGGGGCAATGGATGGTGATGATGATGAGATTCGAAGGGATTAGAGATTGGATTTTGGTGATTGGACTAACATAGAGGCTTCAGTGCCCATGCGTCTCTTATCGGAATTCCCCGATCATTTTCCTCCTCCCGATACAGCTCTTCTTTCCAGTTCTTGGTATGGAATATAAAGGCAAATTTAGTAGGAAAATACCTTTCAAGAGCAACATAGCCAGGGTTAATAGTTTTTCCTGGCGCCCTGAAAAAAAGGTTAAAGAGGCAGTGTTTCTTCTATTATTTTTTCATCCCTGGGCTGAGTGTGGAGCTCCCGTCAGAATGTTCAAACTTCAAAGATACTTATCCAAGGTTTTATGATAACTATGTTCTCAAATGTATACTCAAGGGACGTTGGACCCGATTTCCAGCAGGTGAAGCTCCCCACCAATAGATGGAGCGGCTACCAGTAGGCTGCTAGGGAAGGCTGCTCTTATCACCGTTCCTAGCAGATCGACATAGCCTTAAAAAAAAAAAAAGAAAAAAAAAAAAGGTAGGAGTGCATGCTCTTACCATCACTCTTATGATCCTATTTGATGACGCGGACAGGATTCTTCAAAAAAAAAGGAGAACGGAGGTCGGAGTTGGGGTAGGTCGTGTTGCCCTGTAGCCTAGCATGTTGGGGGCATGGGGCTGGGTAGGCCTGGCAGTTTGACGAGGACAACCAGGATTGGTGTAGGATAGGCTCTCGGTGTCACTTGGAATGTTGGTACTTGGATGATGTGGGAATAAAGTTTCTTAATGATTTTCGTAGGAGTAACACTCATGCATGGATCTTTCGAGCTTTTACAAATACGGGAATCAAGAGTTCAGTGGCAATATAAGATCATTTGATACCAAACGTAGTTGTGACACCGGTGGAATCATAAGTTCAGTGGCGATATAGCCGACGCCAGAACGACGCTGGTGGGTGCCGGCGCATGGGCCCTGTAACCTATTTATGCAGGAGCTTGAGGTATGGTAGCGAGATCAAGGGATTTGTCAAGGGAGGAAGGCAATCCAGTGGCCAACCGGAGGTTGTTGCCAGGACGAGGAAGGTTGGAGCTGGGGTGGGTTGCATTGTCTTGTARCCTGGCATGCCGGGGGCACGAGGCAGGGTAGATGTTGCATACTGTAAGGGTGCAGACCAGAATGAGAACCGACATCTCTCACATAGTACAAGATAGTGCAGCGGAAGGCTAATATACCAATGATCAGACCAATCAATGTCGCAATGCAGACCAAACATACATCATCATTCCATGATGTGAAGGGGCCTGGCGCTCACACAGGAAGAATGCGCCAGTCCCCAATCATACAGAGACGAAGAAGAGGGGGGTTAGACGAAGAAAAGGGGGAAGATGGGAATGTCGTCAACACCAAGTCTTCGGTACAGGTTCTAAATAATCCCTCGTCCAATGTCTTAATCCCAATGTCGAGTCTGGATCCAAATGTCATCGAGTCCCAAATTTTCTCTCTCTCTCTCTCTCTCTCTCTCTCTCTCTCTCTCTCTCTCTCTCTCTCTCTC
>BFEA01000377.1:1127589-1154316 GCA_003427395.1 Chara braunii
CTCTCTCTCTCTCTCTCTCTCTCTCTCTCTCTCTCTCCGGTACTAACCTGTGAAGGTGGCGCCTCGTTGCAGGTACCTCGAAGACGAAGCTGGAGCTATGGCGCCACAGGTAAGTCTCCCTGGCCTCCGCCAACCCTCTCTCTCTCTCCAACGCTACTCTAGCTCCTACTAGCGCCCAATGCTGAAGGCTACTCCTAACGCTACTACTACTACTGTAAAGCTCCTCTAGAGTGCTGCTGCGGAATCCTGAAGACTGCCTCCTGCCTCCTGCACGTGAAGTGCCCGTGAACTGTCTGGGAAGTCCCTATGAGCTACCTGCAACCTGCAGGGCGGGCCAGTTCTATATAGTGTTGGCCCGTCCGGGAGGCTGCTCTTGCCAATGTCGAAACGTGCCAGACCCTAGCGTTGAAGTTCAAACAAAGGTTGTCTTGAAACAGGCCCAAAAATGGCATTTCCTAAACCCTGGTCTGGCGCCTGAGTTTCAGGGCAGGTCGACTTTATGAGGGCCTGCAAATGACCCTCGTTTTCAGGCTTTCAGGCTGAAACGACACAGGGCCTGTTTGTGTATGCCACAGTAGAGGCCTGATAGT
Source organism: Chara braunii (assembly GCA_003427395.1). Classification (NCBI taxonomy): domain Eukaryota; kingdom Viridiplantae; phylum Streptophyta; class Charophyceae; order Charales; family Characeae; genus Chara; species Chara braunii. The sequence goes on from BFEA01000377.1 coordinate 1,128,180, forward strand.
GTTAACATGACAACTATTTTGGGGATCGAATTGGTCATTGTATCATCTGGTTGATATATTTTCATAGAAGTGGGGCTAGAACTGGTCAATGAAGTTTCATAGCTTTCTCTGAAAACTTCCTCAACTGAAGTTGACATTTGGCTTTTGTATTTTCAGAAATATCATCAAAGTTGATTAAACACATATACTTAAAGTAATTTCTTAAGGGACGCTGGAGCCGGTTTGCAGCATGTGTTGCTCCCCATGAATAGATGGAACGTTAGAAAAAAAAAAAAAAAAGTTTCGATGCTTGAAACAAGGAATACCCGAAAATTGTACACAATAGAAGATATAGGGGTCTAGGAGGAGTGGAAAAGAAGGAAGTGTCCCAGGACTGGTCCCACTGGCCTCGACAATAGTAGAAATAGGGGCAGTGAAAAGGATGCGCATATCACAATGTCGGAGGGCGCGGTGTCCCGGCCCCCCGCAGCGTACCAGTCTCCTGCTCAGAAATCCCTGCTACGTAGTTCGTGCTTCCCTGCTCAGAAATCCCTGTTGTGGACCACCGTCATAGGAAAATCTCAGCGGTGTACCAAGATCCTTGCCTATAGATCTCTGTCGTGTAGCAGGCGCAACCGACCTGTGACTAGTGGTAGTCGCGAGGCTCGACCAAGGACATGATGATGAAAAGTCGGAGCAGTCCCTTCAAATTGCACGCCGAACCCCTGTGGCCTGGTTATGAGACAGATGTTGAGACAACAACAACAAAAAAAAAAAAAAAAAAAAAAAAAAAAAAAAAAAAAAAAAAAGCAAGCAAGTATAGGAAAAGGAGAGGAAAAGAAGATTCAAGATTCTATCGCACCGTAGTATCATCGAGGGCCATCAGATCCTGACACATTAAAACAGAGGTCCAGATCTAAAAGCAATTCTGACGTGCAACGTTCAACACTCCACTCCCCGCGTTCCGCTATTACTGGCGTGACTAGTTAAGCACCGTGTGATAGGACCCCAAAATGGGAGCACCCGCGACCGCATTGGTAGGAAACTCGTCACCTTTTGTGGAAGGTTATGAGTCTCCTCCTTGCCATCGGACATGGGTACCCGCTGGGGTTAGTCCAGGGGGGCGTTTTGAAGGGAAGGGGTTGCTCGTTGGTATCCCGTTATGGGACCGTGGTGCGCCAGGCCTGCGAGTCTTTTCAGACCAAACCAGAGCAGCAGAGATCATAACCCTTCCGTAATTAGTTTAGTGCACAGGGATCACGGTTCTTCCTGAGTATTAAAAGGGCAAATTGGTGGTGTGTGAGAGGGTAAGCTAACATCGTGCTGAATCGGTAAGTCAAAGTGGTAAGCGGGAGGCACATAAGCTGCAGCTATCGGGGTCTTAGTATCACAAAGATAGGTGCGGGTACGCAGAGGAGAAGCGAGTGCTTGATACTAGAAGTTAAGTGCGGGCTGTTGTGAAGGAAAGTGACTATGGCTCGCCGAGATGGACTTCGTGGCTACAACCTCCAGTATATCTGGTGCTGGGAGCGGGTAGCAAAAGACGGTCCTACAATAACAACTATTTTGGATTCCAGCCGCTGTAACTTGGAAGTGAGGGTGAAGGTAAACGTGGAAGGTGCTAGTGAAGAGGATATGAGGACGGATCAGGGACTAGACGCGGCCATTACGAGAGTAGGGTCAAGAGGAGGTGCAGAAGGGACAGAGTTACGAAAGAGGTGAAAGTGACCGTTTCATACCGAGAGGTAGAAACCTCTAGCGGGACCGTTGAGCGGGAGCAACGGCGTCTGGACCATGACTCGGAGGGAGAGAGCGAGGCCAGCGACCTGGACGTGGAGACCCAGTCCTGGCATGGACTGGAGCAGTGGAGGCGGGACCACCCGCCTGAAGCAATGGACGATGGCCCGGAGGCCATCTCGCGACGAGGACGTGACCACCTGCCTGGTGAGCCTCAGGAAGACTACCCGGAGGCCAGTTTGAAGGGACGACAAGACAGAGGCCGTGGGCGGTAATAGAAAGAGGGGTCAGGCGAGAGAAGGGGGCCCAAGAGAGAGAACCATGGACAGCGCGCTTCCCCCTTTCCTTTTTTTGAGGGACGCCATCTTTCTCTTGCAGAGTGCTGTGTAGAAAACTGGGGCTGACTCTCTTAGGAGGGGTAGAGGCCAGTCACGATAGGTGAGAGGAGAGAGGGGGCTACGTGATGGGGGAAAAAAAAAAGAAGAGGTAAGATGAGAGAGAGAGAGAGAGAGAGAGAGAGAGAGAGAGAGAGAGAGAGAGAGAGAGAGAGAGAAAAAACGATCCACGTGACTTCGTGGTTTACGTCAACACGTTCGAACGAGCCTCACATGCATCGATCTAGCGAAGGGAACAATGAAAAAGGGGCGAGCAGTGTGCTTAGGGGCGACATACGTTTCTCCCTCTGACGTTATCGCTGGTGTAGAGGCGGTTGCATTGGGCGAAGGTGTACGAGACTGCTACATGCTGAAAAAGGAAGAGGAGAGACGTGCGACCCCTTTTATTGTTGACATCAGCCCAAGACAAGCGAGACTTCAGGTCGAATATGCAGCGGCGAATGCTGAATGACTGGGTCAGTAATTAACGGGAAGTAAGCAAGCCAGAGTCTGACACGAGCCGGAAGTGGCGGCGAGGCAGTTCACCGCAGATCCCATGAGTATGGGCTGGAAGGCAGCTCGCTACGGCGACGGGAGTTGGGCAACTACAGTGTGTGATCTGGTCTCACGGTCAAGGGAGTAGGGACATGCACGATCAACTTACAGGGCGGATGGTATGTTGAGGCCTTGCGTGAGCCTTTCATGAGCCGGAGCTCGGTCGTCGCGCCGAACATCCTTGGTTGATTAGTTAGCGAGAGTAAGCTGGACGAGGGACAGGCAAGACACGCGAGCTTGTACTTCAAGGTCAACTCATTTACTTGCGAAGAGCTACCTGCATCGTTGATAGTAGTCCATGTGAGTAGTTCGATCAGTTCGAGCTCACTATCCATGATTGAGAGAGCAAGATAAGTATAGCATTGGCCAGCTGAGTCGCATACAGGCCGCGTGCAAGAACTGTAGGTATTTGAACTCATAGTTAACAATGGTTTAATTTGAGTCTCTGCACTCCCCATATCAGTTGCGGGATGATGCTGTCATCAACCTCTGACGCAAGGGTGGGCTGGTTAAAACGCTATTGACAAACTAGTTTTCATTGTCTAGCGAACACGAGATGAACAGACATGAAACTAGCAGCCTACCCATAGGCGAACCGCTCTCCTCGATTGGTCTCTCGTTTCTAGTGCATCGGTCTCTATCAGGAAGAGCCTGTATTGTGTCGGAGGTTGCAGTGAGACGGCTGGAGGAACTAATCTTGCTAATCGGGGACAAACGAGAGTCGAAAGAACTGTTCTTGTCACCTGTCGAGTGATTGAGTGACTCTCCTTGATATTGTGGCGAAAACGTGTACTCCATTGAAGACTCGCTTGAGTGGGGGAAGGTCTGTGTGTTTCTATCTCATGTTTTCCCGAGTGATTCTAGAGAAGCGTTGGACACGCGTCCCAATGACTATTATCATCCCGTCCACTCAAGAAGTTACATTGCGCATCAATTTTAAAGCAGCGGGAGCGGCGGAATAAATAGTAGCTCAGAGAACGTTTGTTAGCTTTGTGGCAACCTCTGCCTCTGAATGAGATGAAGGATACGGGAACCATCGTCAATGCTGGCATGTGAGTAAATGCGCTGTATTTCGCCAGGTGGACTCTATACATTTTCAAACAAGTAATCATGATTATTCTATGAGTGTATGTCACAGACCGAAGTTAAGTGGGTTGACTGGCAGCGAATCAAATGAGAAATGCTTATGATCGATCCAATCAGATAAGAAAAACCTACTTTCACCCCTTGCTCCTCTTGGTCACTGTTTTCTTTTTTTCCGTTTATTTACCGACTCCATAATCTTGCTCAGACGAAAACCTGAGTCGCATGTATTATTCTTGGTAAATCGGCTCACAGTGTCAATCACTCAGAGAAAACCAAGATGTAGACTTAAGTAATTGAGCTTAGAGAAGAGTGACCTACCTGTTTGTGTTGGTTCATCACATTTTGAACCTACCACTAGTGAGAATGAGATAACTAAAGGTTGTAATTCGGACGTGTTATCTGATTGGCAAGAAGCAACGCATTCTAAGGGAAATCGTTTACCTGTTGGCCAAATTTCTCATGGACAGTGATTAGAAAATTACTCATAGTGTCGCTCTCATTACTACGAACAAGCCCCGCTATGTGATCCGTGCCATACCGTGAAGTGGCCGAACAATTTTTCATTTTAATGCCATACTTGAATGGGATCAGTTTGGGGCGATTTCTCTACACTATGCGTGAACAGAAACTACCGTAGTCGGCGTTCAAGGCCGTAATCAGACAAAAGTTGTATTGGATCATGTCCGGGAGTCAACGAGGTCACAAATACTGAGGAAATTCACGTTACCTCTATGAGCATGTCCAAAAGATCTTGTTTGACCCTAGTCGACGCCGTGGGAGCCACTTTAGTGATACCTCGTGCGGTACACAAGTAAGAGCTCACCTCAATTGCTACCTTGTGTGTTCGAATGGGGCAAAACCTGTTATCAAAAGAGATCACGCAATTCCAACACTAGCGATACTTTGATTGACATCCTATTAGTCAGTAACATTGGATTATGCGTCATCCCTGTTTTTTTGAAACTGCCCCTGTCGCAGTTAACTCAGTTGTTATCGAAGGTCATTCGAACGTGAGAAGAGCGGGTATGCACAACAGACAAAAAGTCGGCGAGATGGACGGGTTTTTAATTTGCCATAATCGTCGATAAACAGGGAGCACGATGTCATGTGGTTACAAACAACTTACGGTGGGCTTAAAATGATTGGGGGAAATTTTTAAATGTTTATCAACACGTTCCAACATGTTTCAACAGGTTTCAACCAATTTCAACCAGATTTCAAATAGCCTAAAAAAAAAAAAAAAAAAAAAAAAAAGCATATAAAAACCATAATGCTATGTACTAGCCATATCCTTGTGTACAACATCCTCTCCTCTATCCTCCCTACCCTCTCTCTACCCCTTTTCTCATGTTGAATCGAGTAATATTGGACTGGTCAGTAGGTGCCTACTCTTTGTGCTCAGACACATTGATTATGTCCATAAATGTAGGCACCTACCGACCTATGTATCACTTTCCCCTCCTCCACCCTCCTTCCTCTTTACCCCTTTCCTCAACCAATTGAGCTAGCCTGCTCTCCCGCGGCAAGACACTGGAATGTCGGGAAGCGTTTCGGGCTTACTAACAGAATCTGAGTTGAAGACTACTGTAGGCAGGTATGCACTGTAGGCAGAGTCGTCATGCGTCTTGTTGCCTGTAGGCGTGATTCCGGTCCAGTAGCAGGCGCTTGAGCTCTAAACTAAGATGACTGGTGTCCAACCTGCGGATGGGTAGCGGTATCCTGCGGTGAGAGTCGGCGTGAGATACTAATACGTTTGCATACGTTGTGGAAACAAGCGAACAAGTCTTCTTGCGTCAAAAGTGAGCGGAGGAAATATCTAGCAGAACTCGGGCAGAGCACATGAGGAGTGACACACAAAGTCGTCCGAGCAATAATGAAGCTTCTGAGTCATAGAGCGGCTCATTTTCAGCAATAAGCCTGTGTGCTTGTCAACCCTAAGCGGGTAGCCTGTATTTTTGTATGATCACTTCAACTCAACTTGTATACCCCAAAGGTGACGACAAAAGGGGAAACAATCGTGACTGATTATCAAGGTGTCGTTCAATGAGCAATCAACTGGGAAACCTGACAAACGAGCAGACCATAATAGGACTTTGTCATTGTTCGATTGTCGCCTGACTTGACGACGGGGATTTGCGTTGAGGTCATTCCCCTCTTACAAGCAGAGACACGATTCCATACATAAAAAAAACTTCACTACGAGGGTGTTCACTCTTTGTGCTCATAGTCGTCATCCTAAACGCTGGCAAGCCTCACGCATGAAATTATAGTGCCAAGTATAGACTTGCCCTAAGCTCACATCTGCCAAAGCTGGTCCTAGAACCTCTCGCGCTCAGAAACACCACCTCTAAACACGGGCAGAATCTGAGTTGAAGACTACCTTGTCGAGGCAGTTTTTGGTGCCAAGTTTGAAACTATACCTTGGGTTAGGGATCAGGGAGGAAACCATGAAAGAGGGGGAGGTCTTAGTGATGAAATGCGGGATTATTAAAGATAAGCACAAAAACTGAGAAGCCAAGGCCAGTCAAAGTATGGAGCTTCAGAAACCTGTCTTGAGAGAGATAGCAATCCAGAGAATTGAGAAGGAAAGATACATTGAGTGTGTGTTCTATTTTCGTGATCAGAATGGCAAGTTGCATAGCACGGGCTCCTCGCTAGAGACAGTTGAGCAAGCCAGAGCAAGACTTAGGTGAAAACGAGAGACTTCGATCTGATCATGTTTTCAAATACTTACGACTCTCCCAAAAAACTTTACACAGTACTCAGTAATGAACTGTTGATCGTCAGTGACTCGACAGGCGGCAACCCTCAATTATCAGTGTCATCTTTAGTCAAATGTGTTATTCTGGAGACATCAGGACCAACCAGCTTGTGCTCTCAATAGAGGTAGTCAGTTATTGGGACAATAATGAGTCTCTCTAAATCCCTCAACCATCAGAAGATTAAGCTAATCCAGGTTTGTCCCAGCATCCATATCAGCACATGAGTGCAGTTCAATCATCCCAGGCCAGCGAGTCGGTCTTGACCTGCCTCAACAAGATAGCCCTCAACTATCCGGTATTGGTATGTTCGTGCAGTGTGTTTCAGGCAGCAGGATCTGCCAGTTTATGTGGTTCACACCAAGTTTGCAGGCGATACTGTTTGTGACTTGAGAATCTATCTGAAAAAGAGTAAAGAAACCCATGAGTTCTTTGACTCAGTTTGGACTATGGTAGCGATGTATCTTGAGGAGAACGAGAGAGAGTTCAATGAGAGTGGTGTTAAACTGGTCCGAAGCTTTGGACTAAAGATTTACACAAACTACCCCAGACCTCCAGTTCCTTTTCTTTTCACAGATGGTTTTTGTTGGGGTGATTTGATCGACTTGGTTGAGAGGTACATCTCTCTAGCAGTGATTGACTATGAGGCAGTGACCGAACCTTCTGAGTTCCGACATCTAAGGCGAGGGGTTTTCTCCCAACTGTACATCCCTACCCTGTATGAGGAGTTTTGTGCTATGGTTGATTTTCATGTCATGGGACTTGGATGGAAGTGTTCGAAACTCGCAGGCTTTAGATGGCTCTACATCTCTAGGTCACAATCTCAGGGAACACACAGGTGTGGTTCAAAACGCATTGTCAAATGAGAGATTATGTATGAGACCTAAGAGGGATGAGTGAGGACTTTTGACAAGTGTTAGCCGTGTCCTTTCATCTGTACTTCCTGAGATTATTATGATTTTTTATTTTTCCCTCATTTATCTTTGTCATTGCTTGAGTCTGTCGGTCCTGCTTCATTTGCGTTGACTCTGCTTGATGATTATGTTTCCTGACGATCTTTTCACACTTTTCAAAATTCGTAAATTGACAAAATTGATATATACATGGCACACCAGAATTTCATGATTATTATTTGCATGATCATCTTTGTTGTTTCGAATCAAAACAAAAGATTTATAAGACCGGGGACTGGCAAAGACCGCAATTGAAGAGTCTCGCTCGAAGTCTGACACACACAACAGGAAGAGATTTGTATTATTTAATTTATTTGTTTATTGCAAAAATCATCAAAATCTTGCGTGTTAACCAGTTGGCTTTTTGGTCGCCCGAAGTGGCCCGACAAAAATTACGTCGTTGCCAGGGACATGAAAAATTTTCTTAGCCGGAACGATTCTGGTTCAGGATCAACTTTAAACTTTGATTAGGACTTGAGAACTGTAGACAATGTTTCAATCATTCGATTGATTTTTCTACTATCATGGAGTCATAAATTTCTTCATTGAGATTACGACTGCTAACTTTGTCTAATCTCTTTATGTGTGAGGTACCACACTGGACTCGAGGATGAAACTGATATTATTCGTTGGGGAGAATCAAGTTTGATCAGAGGTATGTCTTATGAGCCCTTGACACTAAGGAAATTGAAAGAGAAGAAAATAAATCAGATTCAGGGATGTTAGTCAAGGACACAATGAATTGTTTGTCTAAACTCACTTTTCAAGGGATACTCCCCTATCAGTACGAACACTGTTAGGTTTATCACTCTGGCAGTTCGACCATCTGTGTAGTGCTGACTCGCTTCATGGAAGGAGATATCTATGATGTTCCTCCTTGCGTCAAGAAGGGGGGATGCAATGATTATGAGGCTTTTAACTGGTTGTGCAAAATTGTTGTTCAGTCTATCTGCGATGAGAAACCAGAATTAAACAAAAAAAGAAAGAAAGTGGAGTGGGAATTAATGCCAGTGACCTATTGTGATGAAGTAATTGACTGTCAATTATCAACATGGTAATGAGGAAAGAGAAATGAAGAGACTGCGATGAGAACAGAAAGACTTTCAGTAAAGGAAACTAACAATTGAGCTGCTATGTTGGACTCTGTATGAAAAGTGGAGAGGTCTAAGGAAGAACACTCTTTGTGGCAAGGGTATATGTTGTGAAAGACAGACTTCATGAAGTGACCGATTCTGATAATCTCTTCTTAATTCTAAGATATGAGACTTGTGGAAGAGACCACGTAATATTTAACATTTTAGTGGTCAAGTTCTTCAATACTGGCAGCTTGCACGTGAGAATTTACGCCCCGACATGCCTAGAGAATGAGGCAGGTCATTTGGAATGTCATACATGGACTTACATTAGTCTTATAAGGACGAAAGAGTGACCTGAAAAACTACAAAGAAAAATAATTTGGGGAAAGGGAGTGAGACAATTTGAAAGTCTCTCTGACTTCTCAACTACTAATGATTTTGACTACTAATTACTTTGATGTGAGAGACTGGATGCCTCTACTGGAAGCCATTGCAGCGGTAGGTAAGGCAAGGGAAAGTGATTTCGTTGTGGTGATAAAGTCTTTACTTTTGAATACCTTTGAGCACAGGTTCGAGATCCCTACCTATACTCATCATGAGATCTATCTTTCCTGACACTGTCTATAATGATTAATAATGTCTGCTTCGGTTGAGCAGCTAACGTTTGAGATTATATTGCAAGGGATGGCAATCAAAACAAAAGTTACTCTCCGGATCTCAGACAAATATCTCTCTACTTTGGATGAGTTTGAGTTTTTGCAACCCTTTCTTAATCGGATGAGAGACTCTGCCTTGAGCGTTGTTACTGATCAGACCGATATCAACTACCTGTTGAAAATAGTAAGAGTAGGGACCGTAGAAAGAGTATTATATCACTCCTCAAGAGAACGAGTCTCTTTTGCCAGAAAAATCAACAACGGTTTATAAGCAATGCAAATTATGAGATTATAAACCTGACAAGGTACTTTATGATTCGGTTACTGTGAAAGGATATAACAGAAGACTGAATAGGGACGATGAGAGGAAACTGGTTGAAAATTACATTGGGAGATTAAGAAGAATCGTTTTGTCCTTGATCTCTACTCAAACTATTATTGCCTATACTCTCTACATACAAAATTTTCAAGGGATAAAACAAATAAGAGAGGAGAGAGACGGGTTTGTATCTCTTGCGAGAAGAGTAAGGGATTGAGAACAGGAAGGGAAAGGCCAATAGTGATAAGAAGAGAGAGAAAAGAAAGTAAAAAAAGTTGATGGTCAAATGTCTGGACGAAGGAGGCCTAGCTCAAGGCCTAGCTCTTCTACAGGGACTCATGAAGAGACCCTGGTGGGTGCTATACAGGAGTTGGTCGAGAAAGTTGACACCATAAAAGGAGGGTCTGATATTGTCAGAGCAAAGAGACAAGAAGAAATAATTCCATGTTTCAGAGGACATCAAGTAAATGATTTATTGGATGAATATGAATTATTTGGACTCAGTTATGGATGGACTGACAAACAGCGACTTAAGCACCTTTTATCATACTGTGACTCTGACTCGAGGTTGGTAGTCTAAGAACTGATGGAAGGGGCCGCAATCGGCGTAACGTAGGAAGAGGTCAAGAAAAAAATGAAAAGAGAATTTGAGAAAAATTATCTCCTCAATATCATAGGAGCTAAGTATGATACTTTAAATGTTTTTCTTAAGATATTCATACTAATACCAAGAAGAATCTCATATTTGGACAGGGCTCAGAGATGTCATATTTTCCTATTTAACTTCACTGATAATGAGAGACAGATAGTTATGAATCAGGCCCAACACTATCCTCTCAAATGGGATGAAATGGTTGCAATAGTTAGAACTCTACCTACAGTCTCACACGAGAAGTGGTCACTGGATCAAATCAGTACTTTGGTTAAAGACTGACAAACAGAGAGTGGTCTGAACAGGAGGAACAATCTGAGCACTGAGAATATGTTCAACGAGTTATAGTCATCTATATGCCTGTCAACCATGTTTCAAATGAGAAAGAGAAAAAGAAGGTTGAAAGTGAGAAAGAAGAAGATGACGACGCTGATGACGGCTGTGGGGGAAAAAAAAAACTCTTCAAGAATCGGAAAGAATGGAGAGAATGGTGAAAAAGAAAACAGTGAGAGAAAAAAGTATGATGATCGCCCAAGGAAGAGCTTCGTTTGTTACTACTCTGGTGACGGGGGTCATACTACTACGTATTGTAAACCTCTGGAAGAAGATGTGAAGAGTGGGGTAGCCAAGAAGGATGCGTTGAGTCATGTTTGTAACAGTTCATGGAATAAATGTGATCCCAGACTTCCAAGAGGTATGAGACTTCTTACTCTTAAACATAAAGCAAAGATGAAGAAAAAATATATATATATATAAATGTTCATTTTCTTACTGGTGAATTGCGTAAAGAACTTGTATAAAAAACTGATGATTATTCAACTACAATTGATTTGCCCTTACAATCTTTGACACTAGTGAATGAATTATCTGACGAAGTTTCCTCAAGTGATCATCTACCAAAAGGGAACCTTACTTCTCATGACTCCTTTAAGTTAGTGGAGTTTCCTTTTGATGAACTCACTTATGCGGTTAACATGATGTTTTTTTAGGGTAACCTACCACCAGAGGTTGTCATGGAACTTGATATGGTGGTCGGAGAGGTAAGAAACCTTTAAGTGAACTTGACATCTTAGATGTTCGAGGAAAAGAAAAGAAGAAAAGTTGAAGAGACTTTGAATGACATTCTTGATAATAAGGAGTCGAATCCCATTCTCGAAAAAATGACCAGGAGAAAAAGAGAAAGTTCATCCTTAAGGGTGAATTGGAATAAGGAACTGAGTCACTGATGTGATAAAAAAAATGTTAGAGGAAACAAAGGTAACTCTGTCTTTTTAAGACGCAATGACTTTAACACCCAAGCTGAGAGAGAAACTTAAGAAGCTAATTGAGAAGAAAAGGGTGAAAGTCAATTATCTGGGGGCAACTTTCCTGCGCAAGTCAACAAGTCTCTCCCAGGGTGTAAGATGAGATATGCAACTATGGGTTGTGAGTCTTTTAACTATTTATATCAACAGAGTGGAAATCCGAGTTTTAGTACATTTTGGGGCATAAATGGTTCTCCTCTCCTAGAAAATTATAGAAGTTTCTAATCTGAATATTAACAGACGGACAAAGAGCGTGTTGAGCAACATTACAGAGGATCTCTATTTAACTGAGCTTATTGACAACCTGCCAATTAAGGTTGGGACAATGTATGTCGAACTGTCAGGGTTTGTGGTTCCAAATTTGCATCACGACTGCATCCAGGAAAATTCATTATTGCATAGAATGGAAGCTGTTCAGTTTTTCGGTCATGAAGGGTCATCCTGGATTGGTCTGCAGGATCCAAAAACTGATCAACAATAAACTTTTATGGTTTGTACCTCCCACCATCTTAAACATCGTTTATCTGCTGACTCAATCAGAAGGGAAGAATCGGTTGAGAAGGTTAAGAAACTCAAAGGGAAAGGTAAGCAAGAGATTGAAGAGGAAGTTTCAGTGATCATTAATCAAGTCTAAAAAATTATTAAGATTTTTGATGAACATATTGAAGCATTTAAGAAGGCTGTTGAATCTGCTAAGAGTGAAAAGATGAAATTACGGTTTGCATCAACTCATCATTTTTTAGAAAAATAATCACTAGGTCAAAGAGAAAGTACAAGTCCAAGAGGATGAAAAATAACTCGATGGTCGTTTTGATAAAAAAAATTATGATGAAGTATTGAAAAAATAAAGGAGAATTATTCAAACATTAAGGGAATCAGCAAAGTTGGGGAACAAAGTCAACAGGGAAAAGTCTGACACTATGAAGATAGACTCGGATCAGTTTATCTGGCCTGAAGAAAATAAATATATCTTTAAAGTGTGTCAAAAATTCTCTAGTGCATTTTTTTTTTAATGAAGAAAGACAACGGTTGGATGTAGATATGATCAACATGACAAAAATCTGGATCATATTTCATAGAATAACAAACCAACTAATTATGCCCAAAAAGAAGAGGCATAGGTGGTCAAATACCTTGACAAAAAAATTGTTTCTAACGTTGTTGAACCTGCTAATGGACCACATGTTAACCACTGGTTTTGCTTTTGACAATCGGAAGGAGGTTTCAGATGGATACAAAATCTTTAAAAACTCAACTCAGTAACGGTACGCGATGCAGCTAGCCTCATTAATGCTGATTTTCTTTTTGAATTCTTTGTTGACTGATGCATTTATTCCTTAATTGAGTTATATTTTAGCTATGATCAGTTTCTCATTTACTCAACTAGTCGTCCAATGACTGTTATGCACATGCCAAAAGAGTTTATTCAGATGTGTGTGGTACCTCAACGATGGACTGATAACGTGGCAGTTGTTCAGAGGGATATGATCAAAGTCATGCACGATATTTCTTATGAGATAACAAGTCTCTATATTGATGATAATCCAGTGAAAAGACCTATAGTAAGAGACGAGACTTTGGTGGTTGATGCAGTCATAAAGTTTGTCAGGGAGCACGCTGAGGGTGTAAAGTTGGTTCTAGAAATACTTCAAAGATTTTACCTAACTGCCAGTGGATCAAAATCCTTCCTCTTTCAAACAGAAGTAATCATCTTAGAGTCTATATGTTTTTTCAATCGTAGGAGTCCCGACCCCAAGAAAATAGACAAGATTTTGAACTGGTCTCTGCCTCTCAAGAGACTGATAGATGTTAGAAGTTTCTCGGTGTCCCCGTTAACCACTTGTGTTGTGGAGTATTTTCATTCATCATTTTGGTACCCTTGCAGAGCCTCTGAGATAAATTGTAAGACAAGGGGCTGGCTTGTCTTGGACAGAGAAAAAACAGATTGCTGCAGAAACTCTACACGAAAAGTTGAAAGATGGAGGTGTGGTGCTGAGAATGCCTTACTATGATTATATAGAGGGAAGACCCTTCATCATCGAGATTGATGGGGGACCAGTAGCTCTTGGTGGTGTACTTATTTAGAAAGATGATAATGAAAAAGAAAGACCTCTAAGGTTTTAGAGCATAACTCTCAATTTCATTGGTTATTTGTATTTTATTTGAGTTTTTATGTGTTATTATGTAATGATGGATTACCGAAAATAAGTAGAATTCACAAATTACGAAAACAATTCAAAACTCAAAAATTGAGTAGTGATTTAGCTAAATACGATGCGGACCCTCAATTCCATAGAGGGAGGTTTAAGCTGAATTGAATGGAGAATAAATGAAGAAGAAGATGTTGATGACACTTCAGAAGAATCTGCCTATGTTGATAACTTCCTGAATGAAAAAATGATGAAGACTACAAGGCGTCAAACTCATATAAGTGGAGTCTGTAGCCTGAAGAAAGAGACTGTTGGGGAAAAATTTTTTACGCTTATGTTTACGAGTTAATTTTTGAAAAAGAAGAAGTTGAAGAACTGAACGATTGGTACGTCAGATGCAATACAGCAGTTGTGGCAGTCTACGAACTAGGAGAAAACTCTGGATCAAAAGATGAAGAAGCGGTTGAAAAGAAAAAAGAAGAGGGTTTTTTTATCTTTGAGGAATATGATGAGAATCATCAAGAGATTGAGAAGAAAATGAAAAAATAAAAGATTAAGAAATATTACTGCAATAATGAAGAAGTTTAGACCAATTTAGAGGACATCTCTTTGTGGATGAGAATGAAAAATTGTATAAGAAGTTTTGACTAAGGAGAGGATATCTCATTGTGGATGACAATGAAGGATTGTCTCCGCTAAGAGTTGTATGTGGGAAAGAAAGACAAGTATAAATATTTTTTCCTCTACATGAAGGGTTGTAGGTGACCATAGAGTTGTTGAAGTAACCTATTCTAAGACAACTAAGATTTATTTATGGTCTTGCATGAGAGCCATAATTTACAGATTCTGTAAATTGTGTGTGTTATGTCAGAAAAGATCTACAATGAGGATAATTGAACTTTTATTTCCTAATCTTCTGGTAGAACCAGGCAGTCGAGTTCGTCTCGATCTCATCACCATGCCTCTACGCAAGGGAGGGATTGGGTACATACTGAACATGACAGGTATTTTTTCTGGATATGGTGAGACAAAAACTCTGAAGAGGAAAACAGTCGAACAAGTGACTGATTGGATAGATGAAATATATCTCAGATATCCCTTCATCAAAGATTTTGTTTTAGACAGAGGATCTAAATTCAGAAATGAGATTATAAGAAGAACCACTCTCAAACTGGGTGTCAAAATTTGATATGCGACTACTTACCATCCTCAAGCAAATGCACCAGTCGAAAGAGATTGTAGAACTATGAAATGTTTATTGACCAAATGGTGTGAATGGAACCTTAGCAAGTGACCAAAAGTATTAAGAGTTGTGGTGTATGCTGACAACATTACTGTTAAGAGAACTACGGGTATGCTCTATTCACTCAGTGGTACAGTTAGTATGCTACTTTACTTATTGAGAGCATAGCCAAAACATGGTCAAATCAAGAGAGTGACAGAGAATACTTCTTCAAATCAGAATGAGACAAATATTAGAAGTTGATCAGACTATAATGGATATTGCAGAGAGCATGACAACCAGCCGATTGTCATATCAAGAGAGATGAAACATGAAGAGGTATATAGCAAAAGAGAAACCGAAGGTCGGTGACGTCGCTCTTCTGTTTGATAATTCTCTCGAGACTCGATTGAAGCCTAAATGGTTCGGTCCTTACAGAATCATATGTGAAGCAGAAGGCAAAGTCTATGAGATATCCGAAATGGATCATTTAAGAGTTCATGATATAGTATCAGGGCCTAAACTTTGTAAGTTCATCTTCAAGGACCGGATATAATTCCTACAATGGTTACAAAAAAAGGGAAAATAAAAGTCAGTCGTCCCGTAAAAGAGCAGTTGAAGAAAACTGAAAAGAAGTACAGTGAGATAGTGAGACACTGCAAATACTAAAGTTTGAGCAGACTCTGATTAGTTTTGCATTGTCATTTCAGTATATCAATCTTGACACGGGAGACTGGAGAGAGAACCTTCAAACGGTTTATATTCGTTTTTGTATGCGAATTAATTTTCTAATTTTGCTAGTGACAGTGCTAATGAGATTAAAGTATCATTGATGCAGAGTTACTTACGATTCACGATTATCAGATCCCTAAACTGGGAACAACTGTGAGGTACAGTTGTAGTAAGAGAGTGATGAGAGGTCACCCTTCTAAGTATTGATGCAGTCTACGAATCTTGACCGCGGGGTCAAACTCGGATTGCGGTCGGAATCCCAACTGCAGGTCATGTCCCCCACGATAGGGCGCGACTGGGATCTTCACATATTAAAAAAAAAAATTAATAGACAAAAAAATACAAAAAATATGAGGCTGTAGGGTTTGAAAATACCTACAACCCTATATTTTCTTTTTGAATTATGAAATATATATATATAATATTATATATATTTTTTAACAAGAAAACAAAAAAATAAGTACCTTAATTAAAAGAAACGTAATAAAAAAAAGAATTTTTTTATTTTTCATGTGTGGGTGTGTGTCGGTGTGTGTGTGTGTATGATTGCAGGGGGGAAGGGGGCGACCCCTTCCCCACCAATCAATCAATCAATCAATCAGAAGAAGAAAAAAAAGTAAAAAAAAAAAAAAATCACGGATTCGGCCCACACGCGCGCGCGCCCGTGTGTGTGTGTGTGTGTGTGTGTGTGTGTGTGCAGAGGGGAAGGATGACCATTTCCCCACCAATCAATCAATCAATATAAAAAAAAGGAAAAAAAAGAAAACATCGGGTTCGACCCCCGCGCGCGCACACGTGTTTGTATGTGAAGGGAGGAAGGGCGACCCCTTCCCCACCAATCAATCAATCAATCAATCAATCAATCAATCAATCAATCAATCAAAAAAACGACCCGTGTGTGTGTGTGTGCGGGGGGGGGTGGGGGGGGTGACCCCTCCCCCACCAATCAATCAATCAATCAATTAATCACATCAATCAATCGGAAAGAAAAAAAAAATGAAAAAAAAAAAATGCGGGTTCAACCCTCCCCCGCCAATCAATCAATCAATCAATCAACCGATCAATCAATCAATTAATCAATCAATCAACAAATCAATCAAAAAAAAAAATTCACCTATCCACCAATCAATTAATCAATCAATCAACCAATCAACCAATCAACCAATCAACCAATCAACCAACCAACCAACCAATCAATCAATCAATCAATCAATAAAAAAAAAGTCAAAAAACAAAATAGCTGGCTTTTCAACAGAGAGAATAAATAAAAAGTAAAAAAAAAAAAAAAACGGGGGTCCACAATTTTTTTCCCTCCCCTATTTGGACACCCCTATTTGGACCCCCTGATTTTTTGTTTTTTTATTATTTTCTTTTATGGGGGGGTGAGGCTCGGGTCCCGGCCCCGGAATCCCGACCCCGATTGTCAGTACCCCCCTCACCTCGGCCACGGTCGTAGCGGTCATGACCTCGGCCCCGACCGTGGGTCGCGGTCATGACCGTCGCGACCGCCGCCGCAAGGGACACATAGGATGCAGTATCAAGTTGAGAGAACTCGTGGTTGTGACACATCAAAGATTAATCAATATTAATTCCTTGTAATGAAGGGAAAGTTTGATTGACATAAATAAGTTCAATTCTACTTAACTGGAGAGTTATCAGTAGAATGACTTCGTACCTTTTGACTGAGTTGCCTATCTAAGAAAATTATCAAGAAGATATGCATAAAGAAGTTCAACTTTGCTTGACCAGAGAGTTGTCAGCAGAGGGACTTCGTGTTTCTTGACTAAGTTGTCTATCGTCTGTCTCAGATAAGGGAAGGGACATTTATGAGACCAATATTTTTATACTTCCTTAAGGCTGATGGGAGGTCTCTTGGGAGTATTCTCAGACGAGGGGAAGGACCTCTCGGGGATCAACACTTTGTATTCCTTGAGGCTGAAATGAAACCTTTAGGAAGTACATTGTCGGTTGTTATCTATTGCTATTCAGTGCCTCTTGAGACTGAAGGGACGTCTCTTGAGGAATATTTGTTCCGTTATCTGGGGTAAAGGTTATTTGATTGTGTGCTTAATAGGTTTGCTCGACTGTCTGTACCTTAGGTTTTCTTCTGTAACCTAAAATGCGTTGATTATCGAGGCTAGCCAGAGTCTTACCGCAGTAGGTTTCAATCTGGTGGGGTCAACAGTTCCCCGACGTGAGTGTCGAATTGCGTAGTTGACTGAGGCTAAGATTCGAAGAGTCTGGCCTGTGAAGTCAAAAGAGGTCAGTTGGAACCCTACCGCAGTCAGAGGATGCAATCATATTATTTTATGTTAAGTTATATGTTGTTGTCTACTTCACATTTATGAGTCGATAGGAATTTGGGAAACCACCTTCTCTAAAGGAGATGCTGCCCAATTTTTTACTGATTCGGGAAGTTAAAGCAAAATTATCTTTGAAAAAGGTGGGAGTTTTGTCTGATTATAAATTTGGACGGGCATAAATCTTTGCATAATACTTTCCTAGAGAAAGTGCTGCCAAATTTGTGATAATCCAAGTAGTTAGATAATATTTTTTATCTTTGGGGGGTAAAACTTTTCTTGGATTTTTATATTTAGTCTGAATTTTTTTTTTTTTTCCCATAACGCCGCCACAAGTGTTAGTGGTGCTTATAAGAGCAGACACCACTAGCACCTGAGAAGAGGCTCCATCTATTGGTGGGGAGCATCACCTGCTGGAAAACGGGTCTAGTGTCCCATATACAGACTTAATTTTGAGTACATTTGAAAAACAATTGTGGGACATTCCTGCCAGCATTGATTATCTTGGAATCCAGGGGATTGACTGAGCATAATATTCGAAAGAGGGAGGAACCTCTTCGCCCCAAACCCGCCGTCAGATACTTGTTGCGACACACTAGTTTCACCTTCCCCCTATCAGCCTAAGTCCCAACTGTCAATTCGTTATTATGTCTAATGATGTTTTTTATCGGGAAACTCCACCTATTGATGGAGATCATGAACATTGTCATCATTCTTGGTACACAGAGATAGAAACGCTCTCCTGCAAATCTGCTATCATGACATTTCTCGGAGTTGTACTTACACTCTTGCTGAACTACCTATTAAAGACTCCTGAACAACTAAACTCACTGTCATCCTGCCAGCATTGATTACCTTGAAATCAGAGGATTGACCGAGCAGGTAAAGCCTATACCGCTCCGTGCCACTGTAGATCCACGATGGAGAGGTCATGGAGTGGAAAGAGATCGGGGAAATCAAAAGGAGGGCGCAGAGGAACCGCCCCATCTACCTTGGTCTAGTCGTTAAAACAAATATCGTAGTCCCTTCTAAGTACGTCACCCGCTTCGGAAGATTGTCCTCTCTCCCAACGAATGTGGGTTATTCTGCCATCTCTCCCCAACCATTCCCTTCAAAATTGTTTGATGGCTTGGATTATGTATTTTTTCGTTTGAAACAGATCCAATTTTATTTTCACACTGTGTCATGATTTTTTCCTGAATATATTGCTTAACCATTTCGGTGACCTCTTCCCTCTCTATTTCGACTCCTTCAATCGTGTATATGCACCTTTTCTGCCAAAGGGCCCAAATGATAGCTCTCCTCCCCGTTCTGAACATATTATTTTCAAAAACACAGTCTATGGGAAAAGACCAGGTTTCACATAATAGGGCTCTCCAGTCCCATGGCCATGTGGATATAGTGTCGAGTTGTCACTAGATCATGTTCCACCATCGCAATGTAAGAATGATGTGCTCTATGTTTTCCGCGATCTTATGGTGAGGAAAGGAGGCCAACAGGAGTGACACCATGACAGCGCTAAGCCGTTTTGTTATAGCTAGGTTCAATCTATTAGCCAATTATTTGTAGGGAGGCAGCGATGCCCTATGTACCTTTGCAGCGAGGCCAGTTTCGTCGGTTTGAATTTCGTGGCCTTAAACCATCGGATGGGTCGAATTGCGTCCCTTCCCACATTCAAATGGGTTATCTCTGACACTTATTCGAAAATATCAAGAATTTTGTCAGCATCTCCCCTAAGTAGGGGTAGATTGCCTAAATTTTCAAAGTCTTAAAATATTATAACTCCCCTAGATTTCAGAAAAATCAGCATCGCTTGCAAAGACACTTTTGCTACGGGAAGCGATGTCGATTTTCCTGAAATCTATAGGAGTTATAATATTTTAAGACTTTAAAAATTTAGGCAATCTACCGCTGCTTAGAGGAGCTGATGACGAAATTCTTGATATTTTCATATATGTTTCAGAGATAAGGTAATATAATTTAGCTTTAGGTTAATCCTACAATAATAACAGGTGGGTTGACAGTTTAACTTCAACTAATTTTTGTGACTCAACCTAGGGCGTTAGCCCCTGTGGGTTAAAATGTTTCTTTGGGTTTTACGTAAACGTTTATTGAATGATCATTTAAAAAGAGACAGAGTGTTTTTCTTTTGGAAGGTGGGGCAAAGGTTGAGGCTTGTGTGGATCAATCAAGCAAGGGGTGTGGATACAAAGAGTGATTGCACTTGACCCCGTATAGTGTGTGGTCTTACAATTTCGAATTTACGTATGATTGCATATATGTTTTGTGAGTTGAAGTTCGTACTTGAGTTTGTTTGCGATCAGTTTTATATTTTGGAGGAAGTCACACTATGATTGTGAGAGTGATCGCCTTGTGTCCCATAACCCCGTTATATTTATATTTTGTGTATCCAAGTGGTCTACTTTGACTATGCGTAAAGATTGAGCAGATTTGTATCGAAAGAAAAGGGAGATCCTCTTTTATTTTTGTTTTTTAGAAGTTCTATAGTTGGACATTGAGGTCCATGGCGGTTGTCAACGTCAAACTCCTTGACCTGTTTCCAGGTCTCCGAAGATGGAGTCCGTTCTCAGGGTCAGACGCGTTTGGCCACCACTAAGGGACGAAACCCACCTACCACTCCTCCGCGTAGGGTGCAGAAGAAGGTAGGTATCACAATCGCATTCACGATTGTCTAGCTTCAAGAGATTAACCTCTCAAGATGCGTGTCAGCCGACACTTGAGTGTTGAAAGCGACCTTCAAACTCATTGAGAACCGCATGGTTGTGGGTACTACATAGTATGTCATCGTTGCGACTGGTTGCGTATTTATGCATGACTAGTCGATATGATAAGGACTACGTCGTCGTAATACTTATTCAAAGTCACGCGCAAGACTCCTACATATATTGTCGTCGAAAGGTTATTGGTTAAAAATGAACAAGGGACCAGGCGAAATTTTTGTATGGAGTTTTGTATATTTTGCGAAATGTATCGCCTAATCAGATTGGTCGTCCCAGTCGACTGGCGTCAAATCATGTTCGAGAGATCAGCGCCTCGAACGACGATTTGCGCACGGGTCCGATCCAGGGGTTAACCACGATTACCCCTTATGCTACAGCGAACAAGAAATGCCTTCGGTTGGGCTACCTCTGCGATTGCATATGAAAAGCCTTCGCACGTGGTTTGGTAGCTCGGCGGGGATATGCCCACCTAAGGGATGGTGACAACTCTCACAGGTATAAGTAAGTTGTACCTCGCGTGACCCTATCTTGTCATAGGGATTCACGAGGGGTATGGTTGACGCACTCGGCCGAAGCGGTAACGCTCTATGCTACAAGTCTTGCAAAATCTTATGTGAGGCGATCGGGAGGGTTCCCTTGCGGGACCGATACGCTTGACATTATGAGCTCTTGAAATACAGACTCAGGTTCGAATCTAAGCACTATTAAATTAAAGGGAGCGGAATCACTATAATCTGATTGGGGCCGCGATCCGGCTGTTGAGTCTCGCACTGAGACCACGACCTGCTAGGTCAGAACAACCGTTGCGTGTTGCAACTCCTTATTATTGTTGTTCTCCCATTTAGATACTACAGCTATCTGGGGTTGTAGCTTGCTGCTGACTCCGGGGTTATGGGTTTCCTGCATCGTGAAACTGCTAGTATTTATCAATGTTGTTGGAATTGCTCAAGGTCAGTTGCTGCTAACTAGAGGTATTGGTGTTGCTAAAGTGTTGTTGTCGTTATTGCATATTCTCGTTTTTGCTATCAGGAGTTGCGGTTCCTTCCGTTCAAAATGTTGTTGTCGAGGTTCTTCTTCGAAGGCCAAAAAAATTGATATTCTCATCGAGTATATGTTACTGTTCTTGTGCACAGCTCGTATGGTTTCTTTTACCCTAAGGGGATGCAACTCACTTCTTGAGATTTGCGTTCTTGTTGGGGTTGGGGTTACTATGAAGACTGTTGTTGCTCATCGTTTTGAGACCACGGGTGCTGTAACATTAAGTTTCAGTTGCATTGTGTTCTTCGCTACTCGTTACTACTGATACTATTGTGCATTGTTGAGTTTGATCGGACACTTCGTTATGCACGGCACTGTGTTCTGTTCTGTTTTGTTTTTTGCTTCATTGTGCACTGTTGTGTGGCACTAGGACTTACTATGTTTGGCGTTGTGCACTACTACGACGCCTTGTTGTTGCGCATGGTTGCTGAGCACTCTGAGTTTTTGCTGAGTTTGTTGCGTTTTTCCCTGCATTTTGAATAGAGCACACAGGGTAAGCTTTATTCCAATGCAACCTTTTTAGGTTGCATAGTTGCGATTTAGTCAAAGGTTGAATCACGGTTTGTCAGGGTGATCAGGCCCTACAAAGGGGTTACTGCGACGACTTGGAGGTTGTCAGGGTGTTGTTACTGTACGTTTGGCTCATGCCTTCACTATCCTCACTGTATTGTGGTTGCCATTACGGAGCCCTCAGGAGAGGCAAGATTCCAAGGCCCGCTCCTACAAGTCTGAGTGCACCGCTTTTGGATCTGAGTACATCTCTCTTGGATCTGAGTGACTTAACGATTCTCCCTCTGTCTTTCTTACTCTCAGTCGAGTCCTTTGGTTATGAGAGGAAGGCGGCAAGCGAGATTGGAAACCTGTAATCCGTATCAAGGCCTCTGCAGGAGGTTCGCCCAATCGATTTCGGGAGCTCTACCGAAACCTAAGCGATGTTAAGGAGGCAGAGAACGTTCAAGTATAACTCTTCATTCCTTGTGTGTGCCCTTTAAATCCCTATCTCTACATCTCTCAAGTCTAAGTGATATATACGCATACGCCCCCATGACTTTTTTCTTTTTTCAGGACTTTTCTCAGATGAAGTAAAGGAAGTGTGCGAGTAAAAATTCTACTATTTTGTTGTTTGAACTCAAACATAAGGGAATCAACCGAGGGAAGGTGGGAGGAAGGTGGTTACTTGTGCTTGATTAGGTCGATCAAAGGGTCAGACATTGTTTCTAAGATGAATGGTCTGACCATTATATTTATTTTCGTTTTCTGAAGGACCAACTTTATTTCCAAGATGAATGACCTGGTTATTGTGTTTTTTTTTTAACTTGTTTTCTCCACAACCATACTTTGTTTTTTAGATGAATGATCTGATTGCTGTTTCTTTTAGGGTATTGATTGAATGATTTTCAGAGGTGAGACTTTGTTTCTAAGTTGAATGGTCTGACCAATTGTTTAATTTTGGTGATGTTTTAGCAGACTTTGAACATTGTTTCTAAGATGAATGGTCCAGGGTGCTCTACTTTCTTTGTATTTCTGATAAGAGGGGTTGAACTTTGTTTCTACTATGAATGGTTGAATTCTTTGTATATTTTATTTTGAAGGAGATATAGTTGAACGACTGAGTTTTGTTTGTAAGATGAATGACTTAGTATGAAATCACATATTTAATAGGAACAAAAAATATAATTTTTATATATTGACTATCTATATACATATGCTTATATGAACAAGGTTAATCAAACTTTGTTTCTAAAATGAATGGTCTAACTACAGCCTAATCACAAAAACAGAAATACAATTAAGAGTTATAATTGAAGGTAAGTTGAACAAATTGAGTTTTGTTTCTAAGATGAATGACTCAGTCATACGCCCACATTGAAGACCGAGCTCAAAGAAGTATTATAATTTGTGTATTAAACAGTTCAAGGCAGACTAGACTTTGTTTTGAAGATGAATGGTCTAGCCACATGCCCATGGAATATAAAACTAGTTGTGCAACCTGTTCGTGCACAACTATGGCAAAAGGTTGGACTTTATTTATAAAATGGATGGTCTAACTCAATGTCATTTGTAAACTGGGATAAAGGGTTAATTATCTGAAGGTTCAATGACCTACTTACAAGCTGTCTCTTATACACATCTAGATGTGTATAAGAGACAGAGTCATAGGAGTTAGTTTAATTTTTGTCTTTTAAAAGTTAAGTTGTTTTGATTTTATACCTATCTGGCTTTGTATAAATTTTGGAAAGTCACTTTCACTAAAAGAGAAACAACTTTTACCATGTGCTGAAGTCATAGGAGTTAGTTTAATTTTTGTCTTTTAAAAGTTAAGTTGTTTTGATTTTATACCTATCTGGCTTTGTATCTGAAGGTTCAATGACCTACTTACAAGAGAAACAACTTAGGATTTTGTGAGAGACTTACCTCGGTTGCATGTGTCTCATTGGTTGTAAACTTAGATGTTTGCCATGTGCTGGAGTCATAGGAGTTAGTTTAATTTTTGTCTTTTAAAAGTTAAGTTGTTTTGATTTTATACCTATCTGGCTTTGTATAAATTTTGGAAAGTCACTTTCACTAAAAGAGGTGCCGCCAAAATTTTCATTAAATCCAATAAGTTAGTCAAATTTTCTCTCTTCAAAGTTCAAAGTTTTTTCAGATCTTATATCTGGCTTAGTATAAATTTTGGTAGCCTATTGTCTCTAAGGGGAGTGTTGCGGACTGTTTTACTAATTTAGAGAGCTAGACAAAATTTAACCTTTGTAAAGTAAAAGGTTATCATTCAACTTATATTTAGTTTACTATAAATTTTGGAAACTCACTTTCGTTAGAGGAAATGATGCCGAAATTTCTACAAATCTATTTTTTACAGAATTCAACTTTTGATCTCTATAGATTATATCCGACTTAGTATAAAGCTAGGGGCTGCGTTGCACATCGAACATGTTCGGAAGTTTTCTGAACGCCCGAACACGTTCGGTTGTTCGCCCGAACGGGAAGTGAACGCATTCGCACGAATGACTTTTGGAGGCCTTCGAACGCGTTCGCCCAGCGGGCGTTACTGGCCCTCCGAGGGTCTGGGGGGTCCTTGGGGCCGTAGGGGGGGTGTTTGAGGGGCGGGGTTAGGCGGGCGGCCTAGCGGGAAGGGGCAGTCGGGTCCCCCGTTCAAAGTTGAACGAACAATCGGGTTGCCCCGCCGCTCGTTCTCGTGCACCATTTTCCAGTCGAGCATCGAACCCCCGGGTAGGTGTGCCTCCTCCTCCTCCTCCTCCTCCACCTCCTCCCCCTCCTCTCCTCCTCCTCCTTCTCCTCCTCCTCCTCCGCCATTTTTTTTTTTTTTTTTTTTTTTTAAATCTTTTTTTCAATTTTTTTCTCTTTCTTTTCTAACTTTTCTAAGTTTCTTCAACTTTCTTCTTGTTCAATTTTTTTTTTCTTCTTCTCCCGCTTCTTCTTTGTCGTCTACTTCTTCTTCTTCTACATCTTCTTCTTCTTCTTTTTCTTCTTCTTCTTCTTCTTTTTCTTCTTCTTCTTCTTCTTTGTCTTCGTATTCGTCTTCGTCTTCGTCGTCGTCGTCGTCGTCGTCATCGTCGTTATCGTCGTCGTCGTCACCCTCCTCCTCCTCCTCCTCCTCCTCCTCCTCCTCCTCCTCTACCCCTTCCTCTTCTTCTTCTTCTCTTCTTCTTCTTCTTCTTCTTCTTCTTCTTCTTCTTCTTTGTTGTCGCCGCCGTCGTCGTCATCGCCCAAACCTCCTCCTGCTCCTCCTCCTCCTTCTCCTCCTCCCTATCCGGATCCCGACTTCCCCCGTCGTCGCCCTCCCCTCCTCCTCCTCCTCAATCAATCAATCAATCAATCGATCAATCAATCAATCAATCAATCAATCAATCAATCAATCAATCGATTCAATCAATGAATCGATTTGATTCGTTGATTGAATAGGTTTCTGATCTTGATTTGATTCGATCAATGAATCGATTCGATTCGTTGATTGAATAGAATCTTGATCTTGATTCGATTCAACGAATGAAATCAAGATCAATATTTTATTCAATCAACAAATCGAATCGATTGATTGATTGAATTGATAGATTGATTGATTGAATGACTGATTGACTGAAAAAAAAAARAAAAAAAAAAAAAACCGACAGAAAAAAAGTCAAACAACTCTCTTCTACGGCCTCGTCGTTCTCCTCATCTTGTTCTTCTTCTTCTTTGACGCCGTCGTCGTCGTTGTCGTCGTCCTCCTCCTCCTCCTCCTCCTCCTCCTCCTCCTCCCTATCCGGATCCCGACTACTCTCTCATGACTCTCATCTCGAATGCTCTCGTTGTTTGCAATAGGACAAAGACTGTTTTGATTCTGAATGAGCGGGGTAGGGGTGGGTTGTGGGGGGGGTTAGATGGTTGGGGGCAGGAAGGGTATGATGTATCGTTGTGCCTGCGATAGCAACCGGTGGTTGGACGGGGTAGTGCCGGAGTGGTGGCTGCCGCTTCCCACAACCATTCTTCCACCCCCCTTCCC
>BFEA01000377.1:1154519-1195552 GCA_003427395.1 Chara braunii
CCATATATATATTAAAAAAAAAAAAAAAAAAAAAACGTTCGAGTTCGGTCGGTTTTCCGACTCGTTCGCATTCGACGACCGAACGCGAACAGCATGCTACGCAGGCTAGGGGAAGTGTTACCAAATTCTTACAAATTCATAGAGTTTAGACAAAAACTTGATTCCGTAATGAGCTTATCAGGGCGGACGTCCCGAACCCCCCTAGATGTCTGACTTGTCCGGTAGGATAACTGGGGAGACGTACTCTAAAGACAGTAAATAATAATAATAATAATAATAATAATAATAATAATAATAAATTATGGGTTCCCCCTCACATGAGGTATATGCCACAAACGTTTTGGGTCATTGAGCTCGTAGAAAAAAAAAAAAAAAAAAATCATCAAAGATGTCTGTGTCAATTTCAACCAAACAGGTCTATCTTATTGGGGTCAATTTCAATCACGCACCGCCCCCCCACCCCACCCCCAACCCCAACCCCCTTTCCTCATATTTTGCATTTTTATTTTTATTGTTTGTCTAAATGAGTTGAAACTTGTTTTATGGGATCACCTCATGTAGCGCAGCCCCTTCCCATTTTTTTTTTTTTTGCTTTTTATTTTGAAGGAAAAAAGTTCTCCGATATCGCGAACAACTGCATCACCGGACGTGCGACAGAGACGTCTTCGGAAAATGTCTTCGATCGGGCATCTGGTAACCTAACTCTGTAAAGTTAAAGTCTTGTTTTAGATTTCATATTGAGCTTAGTATAAATTATAAAATGACACTTTATATGGAAAGTGCGACCAAAATTTTTATAGTTTCAAGGAGTTAGATTATTTTTTAGTAGGAAACATTTTGGCAATCCATCCTGTGTAGGAATTTTCCTTAATTTGTAATATCAATCTGAGATATGTTTAGACTTGGTCTTGTAAGGAGTATGAGTGAAATGTGATATAAGGTTACATTCTCCATACACTTAAATGTAGCTTTGGATACTAACATTTGTTGTGTTACAGGTTCTCTTCATTCATTTTGATTTAAGGCCCAAGTTTCAACCTGATCCTACGAGGATCAACATCTTTTGTTATCATTGATAACCGGTTTGTTGTCGATATGTCGGTTTTCAACTCAACTCTGACTCACTCTCGCTAACTCAACCTTAGGCCTTAGCCCCTGTAGGTTGAATTGTTTCGTTCGGTTTTTACCCGGATTTTTATTAGACCATTTAAAAATAACAAAGTGTTTTCTTTTGAAAGGTTGGGGCTTCTGTGTGCAAGGCAATGAGTGTGAGTGCAAAGAGTGGTTGAAGTTGACCCCGTGTAGTGCGTGGTCTATCAATGTGGAATCTTTGGTATGATTACATGTATGTTTTGTGATTTGAAGTCAGGATTTGACTTGCTCGCGACCATTTACATATTTTGGAAGGAAGTCACATAGTGCTTGTGAGAGTGATCACCTCATGTTTAAGTAACCCTACTATATTTTGCACTTGGGTATTTGCACGGTCCGTTTAACCATGCGTAAGGGTTGAGCGAACTTTGGTTGAGAGAAAAGGAAGATTCTCCTTTGATTTTTGCTTATTAAGTTTTATTGTTGGACTTTGAGGCCCGTGGTGGCCGTCAAAGCCAAACTCCTTGACATATTCCAAGGCCTTTGAATATAAGGCCTCTTCCCATGAGCGTGGGGCGTTACGCCGCTACAAAGGGTCGAAGTCCGCCTACCGCCCTTCTCAGCAGTGTGTAGAATATATGGTACGGCTCGCAATCGTTTTCTCGATCGTCTAGAATCAGGAGATTAACCCTTCAAAACGCGTGTCAACGGACAATTGAGTGTCGAAAGCGACCCTCAAAATCATTGAGTACCGCATGACTATGGGCACTAAATAGTACACCATCATTACGACTGCTTGTGTATTCATGCACAACTAATCGATGTGATCGTTGCACTATTTATTCAGGGTCTCGATCGCGTCGCTCGCTTACTCTGTCGTTAAAACGTTATGGGTTAAAACTTAAAAGTGAATAAGGTGCTAGGCGCGATTTACGTATAAAGCTATGTTTTATTTCGTAAAGTGTATTGCATGGTTATATTGGTCATCCTAGTCGACCGGCGTAGAGCCGTGTTTGGGAAATCAGCCCCTCTAACAAGGTTTGCACGCAAGTCTGATTAAGGCGTTTGACCTTATATAACCCGCTGTGATACATCGAACGAGAAACGCCTTCTGCGAGGCGACCTCTATGATTGCACTCGAAGTTGCACACGTGGTTCAATAGCTCGGAGGAAATACATCTACCCAAGGGTGGTGACAAACCTTTGGGTGGAGGTAAGTTGTGGCTCGCCTTACCTTTATCCAACCATAGAGGTTCACGAGAGATACGGTTGGCGCACTCGGCTGGAGAGGGAAACCGGTTTGCGACAAAGTCCTGCAAAGTCCTTCGTGACGCCGTCGGGAGGATCCCCTTATGGGACCAATGCGCTCGATAGCACAGTGAGACATGAGGCTTGATACATGACTCTCAGGAACTTAGGAGTGGACTGAGGCCAGGAGCAGCTACGTGCACCTAGGAAGAGCATGGAGCTGGTGGCAGATGTTGCTGGTGGAGGAAGTGTTACTTGGAGGAGCAGTCTTGAAAGAAGGTTTACTGTAAGGAGAACGTGGAAATGTTGGGGCAGTCTGTTGGAGAGTGGCAGCCATAGTCGACGTTGGGGGCACTCTGCCTCAGCGTTGGGCTGGTGTTGTGCGTGTGAGGTTACCCCCGGGACCACATTGCGGAACCAGGGCTTAGTCTTGATCAATGCTGTCATATATTTACAACAACGACATTATATTTTTTTATGGGGAGGTGTCGTCGGTTTGACTGCACGCCTGGATAAATGTTTAAGGGGATATGTTGTTCGTTTGATGACAGGGCTTTAACTTTATCTTTGTTAATGAAGGTGGTGCGATTGCTGCGACGTTTTTTGCTTAGAGGAGCGGTCTGTGTGGCGACAACATCTCGTTTAAAGGTGTTATGTTGTCGGTGCGAGCAGATGACACCAGGGTATTTTTTTGGTGGACATGCTGCTAGTTTGACGGCGCAAAAGTGGAAACTTGAGTGAAGGACAGTGGTGGTGTTGGTGCAGGTTTTCATGTTGGACCTGATCCAATGTGTCACTCCCGGTTACCGCACATGCTTACTTTTTTTTCTGGCACACGACATGCGTCGGAAGAAAGGTTGGACCATGTGGGACTTATTGTCAGATGTCCCAGCGCATTCTCGAGTCATGGGACCAATTTAGAATTGCAGGGTTATTTATTTCAAGGCGTGCGGCAAGTGCGGTCTGTAGCTTTGGTGCTTGCTTGGTCGTATGTGTGGTGGACCATGTTGTTTTGACACACGTAAATGGGCTCAGACTAGTGCAATTTTTTTTTTTTTTGACAAAGTGATGCGGCGACAAGTTGGGACATAAGCAGGCAGCGCACTAATCATAGGGCCGCTCGCCACTTGTGATTTTGACGTCGGGTATTATTTTTCCTTTCTTTGAAGTGCGAGGTGAAAGCATTTTCGAAAGTTGGAGCTACCAAGTGTTGTGGCCGGAAGTGTGGGACCACTTGGAGCTACTTGGCACCGGTTGGGACCAACCTAGGACGAGTGAGTTCTTAGGAGGAGTGTGTGACTTGCGATTGCCATGTGTGGGACGCGTGTGACTCGCCGTCTTCAGATTCGAAATTATTGCGTGTGACACGCACAAGTGGAAGACAAATTAAGATTTAGCGGTTGGCCTGAGACTTACCTTAGGCCTGTGATTTTTCTTTAAAAGTGCGTATTGTTTTTTTTCCCGAAAATTACGTGAGAGCCAGAACGACGAGTTATAATTGCACTATGGGCCAAGATACGCTTTCAAATTGCAGTTCGGACAATATATACTACCCAACTTCCTGGCGACATAGGGTGCTCGAAGTACAATTCTAAACTGTATTTTGCCCCATAGTGCAATTATAACTCGATTTTGTGACTGTACTGAAGTTATCTTAAAACGAGTTATAATTGCACTATGGAGCAAAATACAGTTTACAAAAACGAGTTATACTCCACACCACTTCACTCAAGGTCAATTTTGACTCACATTTGCTTTATTGAAGTCATACTCCACACCACTTCACTCAAGGTCAATTTTGACTCACACTTGCTTTATTGAATATTATCTTAAAAGACAAAGAAAATTTGCATTCAAGCCTGAATGAAAAACGTTTAAATAGGAAAGTGGTTTGGTAATTTTCTCAATTTTTCTGTTTGAATTTTGATTGGACCAATGTGAAGGTATCGAAGGGGATGAATAGAAAGGAAATGAATTGGAAAGGGAATTGTCTGCATTGGATTGGGAAGACAATCATTTGTTTGCCTCTCCACATGTTTTATGATTTGAAAGCTAATGGTAGCGTAAATTGAATTAGAGAATCACCAAAAAAATAAACCCCCTTTTCGATAGCCAAGTGAAGAAAGTTGGTTTCAACTTAGCTTTCACCCTAAGGACTACCTACTTTACCATGAATGACCCAACTCACTTATGCCTATTCAAATAAATTTGCTTCCCTGTCTCCCCTGTTTTCTGTTTCGTATGTAAGTTTTCCAACAGAGGAAGGGAAGGATAGTTCTGCTTATGGACAACTAACTACTTCTCTCTAGGAAGCATCAGGGCAACGTTTCGTTGCTCTAGGAGTCGTCCCTGTTATCTGAGTGGACGGTTTCTACAGGGGTGTACTTTGCTGTTTCGGTGGAGATACCCCAACTTCTGATATTCGAATCTTGTGCTGGGGTGAGGAGAACCGCTACTCAGACCACTTCCTAAAGGGTTGGAAGCAAAACGACTAAGAAGAGCATCAGTTTTCCTTTAATCACGAGCAAGAGGGGGCTGAGTTAGCAACCATACATCTGATCATCCTAGGTGTCACCATTGAATGAGACCGGTGCCTAAAAAAATCCGGCCAAACGATGAACTTTTTTTTTTTTTTTAATAACAACCCTCCCCCCCCGTCAGTGCTAGTGGTGTTGATAAGAGCAGACACCGCTAGCACCTGGGGGGGCCTCCATCTATTGGTAGGGAGCGACACCTATTGGAAAACAGGTCCAGCATCCCTTACATGGACAGGATTCGAAACATATCAGAAAAGAGGCGCGGGATATTCCTGCAAGTATTGATTACCCCGGGGTCGAGAGGATTAACTGAGCTGGATGATGTTGGGAGGGGAGGGGGACCTCTTCACCCTAAACCTAGCGCCAGATATATGCTATCACACCCTGGTTTATCCCACCCCTGCCTTCTGTTAATGCTGCTAGCCTACTCGTACCACCCCATACCATTGCATGTCTACCATGGTCCGCTGATGGGGGGAAAAGGGGTCAGGAAAGTCCGAGCGAGGTCGCAATAAAATTTTTGGATCCACCGTTGTCCAATCTCTGAAGCAGATATGATAATCTCTCTTGATCGTCCCTTGATTACCGTCGTCAATACCTTCGTTACCTTCCTGGGTGTAGTTGTTATCCCACTTGATGAAAGTAATCCGACTTCCATTCTCGTTGCTCAACCAGTCCCTTGAAAATTGTTGGATTTTCTGTTTTATGTCTTTTTGTGTCTGGAACAGATCCAACGGACTAACTTTCTGTCATTGCGCCATAAGGTCCTAATGTACATATTGTTTGACCATGTCTGTCATTTGACTAATTTCCTCCCCCGCTATGAAACCCCTTCTATGACATGTACGCACCGTCTGCTCCATATGACCCACAACGATAAACTACATTAGCATAGACAGACTTATGTGTCACTCTGATGAATGTGATTCGCACCACAAAAAGTGCAGACAAAGGGTGAAAATAAATGATTTTGGCAGACCATCTAATCAATTTAAAAACTTGATTTTGGTTGACTCGCATCTTTTGGCATAACGTTTTCTCGAACACGACAAAAAACGATCTTCAACGACCTAGTCTAAATGAATTTTTGTGGATTGTTTATTTTTACGGCAACATCGTTTTGCCAATGATTTTCGATGTACGATAATCGTGAAGAATGTTTTATTGTGGATATATATATTATCCTGTTGATCTTTGTCTTGATAATTATTTTTCGTAAACATATGTCTCAGGGACTAGGATTACTTGTGGTTTTGCACTTTGTTAAGACTATCCTAATCGCCCGGCGTACGTTCCGTCCTTAGGAGACCAGCGCCGTATGGAATGGACGACGTCCGGATTCAAATCGCGCTTTAACCAAGCGTATCACACTACAGCGAAACGAGAAAACACCCTCGAATGACCTACCTCTACATCAAAATCAAAACTTTTGCATGTAGGTTAGTAGCTCGGTAGGGATACGCCCCTAAGGGTGGTGACAGCCCTTTAGGGAAAGAAAGTTGTGCCTCGCTGGAACCTATCCTATCGTAGGGGACCGCAAGAAGTACGGTTGGGGCAGAGGTAAGGAGACAACGCAACCGTGTCCGTTTCAACGGTTCACGAGACTACTTACGCGTTATCCCTAAGTTGTCTCTTGGTTTCGTTTTTGTTTAACTCCTGTGTGACATGACTGGGAGGGTGTTCACCTTTAGCAAAAAAAGGCGAGAGCCGATGCGCTTGACAACGTCGTCTCCCCCAAAGGTTATGGGTTTGTCCAGTTCGCCTCTTTGTGAGGGTGTAACGTCCGTGTGGACTGATTGCAACAGCTCTTCCCTTACTTGAAGGACTTTGTGTGCTGGCAGAATCATAAAACCAGTAAGTGTTATCACTTGTTCTCGATTAAGCCTTGCTCAACCCTTTTTATTGTTTTCGCACTGCTTTGTGGGCCATTTCTATCCATTTCGCCGCATCCATAGTGTCAGCCCATTTGATCTGGCTTGGGTTCTTTCCAACAATGGTCCTCACTATCTATTTCTTCGGGTTATTGAAGAAGAGGAGGTTAGAAGAATTTGGATGGATTATGCACCTGCTGAGGACCAGTGGCGAGTTGCATGGTCCAATGAATTTGCAGAAACAGTACAACCAGACCACCATACAGGCCCTTCGTTCCTCTCACTGGGGACCCTTCCCACCGACCTCCTGAGGCAGTCACCTGTCGCCAGGTCTCTCGTCGTCACGAATAGAGCACCGGTCATTACCGCTGCAGCTGCACTGACAAATGGTCCAAATACAGCTACAATGACCGGGTGTTCTATTATGTGCAGACTGTACCTCTTACAGGCATGATCTTCAATGCTTTGATCGAGTGAGATAAGAGCAAGCGTAATCAGATACTTGATGAGCCATCCACACCTCACCACGGTATTACACAACCTCAAATGAAGAAAGTCACATGCCCCATCCTTTCTTCACTGGCACTCTTCCCTTTTCCAACAACACAGTGCAGGGTCATCATCAATGGAGGTATTAATGCACGAACCTTAATGATGAACGGACCTGCCATGTACCCCACCGTAGTGCAGCGCCTCCTCCAGCAACAGCCTGTTTTCCTGTCGTTCGTCTCTACAGATTCAGAACATTTTGGTTACTGCCATTCCGGATTTCGTTCATCAATACCCCCCCTCCCCCCCCCCCCCGCCCCCCCCGCAAGAATAACCCTCCGAACGCGGCTCTGCCACAAACTTCCCTGTTTTTGTTTCTTTCGACCAAATAACCATAGCCACCACATAACAATCCATCGAACTGCAATGTCAATCACACATCCCTTCCTTGTTCTTGAAGGGGCGATGGCCTCAAAATAACAATTTTGACTTCCGTGGCCCAGGCAAATTCAGAGTTACTTTCACTCGTTTGATTCCAATGGATTTGAACTCACTGTCTGTATTTCAACAGGTTGGACCAATGAATAGCTTTCCATTTGGCAAGTGGCCCAAAGCTCAGACTTGCCTAAAGTTTGCCGCAAACTAACCTCTCACCGACATACGTACCCCACTTACAAATTCCAAGTTACATACACGCGTTGGATTCCAAGGGATTTGAACTCTCAACCACTTCAACAGTTTATGGTCGCACAGATGAATGGCTCTCCATTTGGCAAGTGGCCCAAAATTCAGTCTTGCTCAGACTAACCTCCCACAGATATACACATCCCACTGACAAACTTTCAACCAGCTGCTCTTAGACCACCGGCACACCCAGATCCCGGACGCTCCACTGCACACCAAGCTTTGGGGGATTTTTCTCTTTTTTGGCTGGCGCACCAGCCATTGTGGTCCAGTAGGCCCGAGGTGCAAAATTTTTGGATGGGCAATGAGTTCATTTCAGCGAGGCTGGGGTCGTGTACTGGCCGTTTTAATGCCACCTTCACCCGGCAGTTCAATTTCCCCATTTCTTTCCTCCACCGAACTCAGTTTTACAAATGCCCTGTTCGTCCAGAAGGGCAAGAGGCCCCATGAGCACGACACGTGCACTGAACTGCCGTACACAGACACTGCGCACCTATGAATAGCCAGACCATTGCAACATGCTGCGGACATGAGCCGCCACTGCAAACCATGATGCAGGGAATAGCCGCATCACACTCACATGCTGTGAACATCAGCCCCCACATTGTCTACCATCGCATCCTGGCCACCTCACCACAGACAGGCCATGGCACACCAAGTTCCGCATACGACCACACAGTACAAAATTCAATAAAG
Organism: Chara braunii; assembly: GCA_003427395.1. Lineage (NCBI taxonomy): Eukaryota > Viridiplantae > Streptophyta > Charophyceae > Charales > Characeae > Chara > Chara braunii. Next base: position 1,163,137 of record BFEA01000377.1, read on the forward strand.
TGCCGGAACATACCAGTTCACAGACCGCAGTCAGATGGGTCAACCTTGTTAGATCACAAGATGTCCTTTCCACATACACCGTAGATATACAGATTATTTTTTCTCCCTAAAAGAAGTATGCAATTTCTTTTCCCAACTAAGATTTAAACCAGCAGTCCATTACAGTTCTTCCGTTTTCATACGGACTTCCCCTAGGCCGTTTGGCTCCATCCCGATAGAGTGATGAACACACAGTGACTTCAGGCCCAAGGCTTCTGCGGGGAGGACCAGACTCTCCGAAAATACAGTGCCAATAGTGGTTCCATCTTCCATGTTGATCTTTCCAACAGCCGGTAAAAGAATTTGAGTGCTAGACCAAAAAAAAAAAAAAAAAAAAAAAAGATTTTTTTCAGAGGGGTATCCCACTGGCTGGCTTCTTCAGAGGTCCATCCCACTGGCTGGCAGAAACTGTTCCGCAAGGATAGCTGATGGAACCCTATTGCGACCACAGGCAGCTAACGCATCTACAGTAGCAATGTTTTCACACTGCGACGAACTGCTGCTATTGGGCACCGCATTGGAAACCTTGGAAAGGCCACTGGGCGAAAAAGAAAAAAAGAAATCTGTCTGCTGCATGTTTAACGCTAATGAGAGCCAGGAGCACAGCCTGGCCGAAACGCATCAGGGAATTTGCGCATTTCAGACTGAGAACTGTACTGCTTGTATAAGAAGCTGTCTATGGACACTGTTTTCCCTATTCTTCTTCTTCAGTTCTTCTTCTTTGGTTCTTCTTCTATAATTCGTCTTCTTTTTCTTCTTCAGATTCTTCTTTCCCCCTCCTCCTCTAGTCACCCTCCTTCACCTTCTCGCCCCGCCACTGCCCATTCTTCCCCCTCCCCCCTCTCGCCACCTACTCGTCGTCCTTCATCTTCTCGCCCCATCACTGCCCCTTCCTCCCCCTCCCCCCTCTCGTCACCTACTCGTCACGTTCAGCCATACACTTCTTTCTTCTTCTTCTTCTACTCGTCAACTTCTCCACCTACTCATTGTCCTTCACCTTCTTCCCCTGCCACTGCCCCTTCTTCTTCAGCCCTAAACTTGCTCTTCTTCTTCCTCTCTCCTCCTCCTCCTCCTCCCCCGCGAACAGGAGGAATAGCCATAGCCACGGGCTGTGATTGTCTTCTTCTTCTGTATATTCTTCTGTATATTCTTCTTCTGTATATTCTTCTGTATATTCTTCTTCTTCTTCATAATCTCTCCCAAAGGCAGCCTTTTTTTAATTTTCTGACTTATTCTCCTTTCTTCGTGTTCTCCTTCGTCTCCCCCAACGGTTGACATAGCTACAGGCCCCAATTTTCTTCTTCCTCTTCTTCCTCTTCTTATCTACCTCCTCCTCCTCCTCCTCCCCCCATCTCTCCCAAAGGCAGCCATAGCAGCGTTTTTTTTTTGTCTTTTTAATAACTTATACTTCTTCATATTGTCCTCTTCTCCCCCAGTGGTTGCCATAGTCATAGGCCCCAATTTTCTTCTTCTTCTTCTTATCCACCTCCTCCTCCTTCTCCTCCCATCTCTCCAGCAGGCAGGCACATGCGCGTTTTTTTCCAAGTTCTTGGTCAAGCTACCGTAGGCAGCCATAACCTTCTTCTTCTTCTTCTCCTACTTCTCCTCCACCAACGGCTGGCATAGCCATAGCCATAGGCCCTGATTGTCTTCTTCTTCTTCATCACCTTCATCTTCATCGTCTTCTTCTTCTTCTTGCCCCCAAAGGTCGGCTATAGGCCCCAATTTTCCTCCTCCATCTCTCTCGTAGGCMGCCAAAGCMGCGTKTTTTTTTTTTTGTTTTTTTTTTTTTTGAGCTTGTTCTTCTTCATGTTCTCCTTCTCCCCCAACGGTTGTCATAGCTATAGGCCCCAAATTTCTTCTTCTTCTTCTTCTTTCTTCATGTCCACGTCGTCCTCCTCCTCCTCCTCCTCCCTCCTCCATCTATCCCGTAGGCAGCCAAAGCAGCGTTTTCTTTTGTTTTCTGATGAGTAGTTCTTCGTAGTATTCTCCTTCTACTTCTCCCCGAACAGTTGCCATATAGGCCCCGATTTTCTGCTTCGAATCTTCTTCTTCTTCTTCTTCCCACTCGTAGCCATGGCGGGAGGCACTGCGCAGGAAAGTGTTCGGACCAAAGCTGCCGCAGCTACAAAGGGGGGAAAAGGAGCAATTTGTGATGTGTCTTGGCCAAGCACGCAGAGAACGAAGTCCATGGTGTGTAGTGCAACTGTCAAAACCAGGGAGGCTACGCCAGGAACCGACCCGAGTTTGTTCCAGCCCAAGGATGAGAGAGAACACGAAGTTGCAGAAAAAGAACAAGGTCTGGCTCTGGTGTGAGCATGGACAGGAGGTTTCCGCCAAAGGACGCAAGGAGTATTGGATCAGGTGCAGGAACGCCAAGCACCACGGCAGGGTGGGGATATCCTGAACTGTTCATGACCACGCAGTTTCCAGGGCCGACGGCTCGGATAACCCTTGACTTGGATGAGCCCCAACTGCCGCCTGCTGCAGGGCGCTCCGCCGCTGGTGTTGCTACCATGTTTGCTGCTCCACTTGACAAGGCTGTTGACGAGGAGGATGCTGGAAAGGTTACAGCCACAGTTATCCGTTCGAACAGTCGTCAAGCAGCAGAGCACCGTACGCCGGTGGGTGGACAATGAAGCGCAGAGGAGGTTGGATACTGCATTGGCAGAGGCCATGTTCAGGGCAGACATTGCGTTCAATTTCCTGAGCGTGGCGAATGTCAGCCTCAAGGTGAAGCTACCTTCATACAAGCACATGTGGAGGGTAACGTTGGACGTCATCCACTTGAAGATTCCAAAGGCGGTGGAACAACTAACGATATGTTGGGACTCGTCGGGATGCACGTTCATCACTAATGGGTCAACTAAGAATCAACCAGTGATGAACTTCTTGGCATGCAGGGAGCAAAAAGGGTGGCGCTTGTGACGACGCCCATAATGACAGGGAGGCGGAAGAATTCCGCAGCGTTGGCAAGGATGTGGGAGCAGGTGATGAGGGAGATCGGTTTGCGTCCCATCACCACGACCTGCGCGGATAACGCAGAGGTCAACAAAAAGGCGGCACAGATTCTTGAACGGCGGAAGGACAGGGATGTGGCCCACGTCCCTTAGGTTTCTTGCAGGGCGCACTGTTGCAGTCTTTTGCTCAAGGATCTGAGCAACTTGCCATGGACGAAGGAAATTTTGAAGACTGCTAACGCGCTTTCTTGAACGGCAGAAGTACAGGGATGTGGCCCACGTCCCTTAGGTTTCTTGCGGGGCGCACTGTTGCAGTCTTTTGCTCAAGGATCTGAGCAGCTTGCCATGGATCAAGGACACTGTGAAGACTGCTAATAGCTTCATCAGAAATCATCATGCCACCCACGCATTGATGATCTCGATTGACGACTCGTTGTCCTTGCTGCACCCCACTGAGGTCCGGTTTGGATCTGTCTACATGGTGTTGCAGCGGCTGGCAAACAGAGAGAATGTAATGACAGAGACGGTGGATGGAAGGGAGGCGCCAAAGTGGAGGGCATTGAGATGGCCGGCGGAGAAGTCGTGCAAGAAGGCTGACCTCGTAGACGACACAGGTCGGAGTCTTGGTGGCCAAAGGTGAAATGATTGTGTCTATCATGCAACCAGTCTACAGCCTTCTGAAAAGCATGGATGCAAAAGGCACTTACCCTACAAAACCTCGTGGAGTACGACGACCTTGTCTGTCAAACATTGTGCTCACAAGGAAGGAGTGGGAGATTGTGATGCTGAAGGTCAAAGATCACATGCAGATGATAAGGTAGCCAGTGCCACGCAGTGGGGAAGCAGCGGAAGACCAGCCTAAAACGGGGGTGGCCGCCTGTCTGCCACACCAATGTCCATATTTCATCACGTTTGCTATTAGTGAGGTGAGGTATGGCGTTCTCCATGTTGCTTGACGCTGGGTATGCTGTTGTCGTCCACGTTTGCTGATGGGGGGGGGTTGCTGTTATCCTTGTTTGCTAATGCCCATGCCTGCTTTAACACCGCCACTAAAGACCCCACCACCACCACCATAAACCTCCTGGCCACATCACCCCCCGCACCCAATAAACGTTCACCGTCTTCTTTGATGATTCGGACTGTTTCGATGCTACAGGTATGCTGTTGTCCACATTTGCTGATAGCCAGGTTTGCTGTTATCCTTGTTTGCTGATACCCACGCCTGCTGTAACACCGCCACTAAGAACCCCATCCCCACCATAAAGCACTAAAAAAAAGTCCACCGTTTTCTATGCGGATTCGAACTGTTCGCAGCGAGCGCAGTCCGACCGTACTTTCAAAAAAAGAAATAAAACAACAAAGGACCAGTTTCGAGCCCAACCGGAATTCCGGTTGGAGGCCTTGGGTAATCAAGGTCGCATCCGGGCCGGGTCCGGTCCAACCGGCCGGTTGCCGGCCCGACACTCCCTCCAATTGAAAACCGAATTTTTTTTTGGCACGGTTCTGCCTGCTGATGGCTACACTACAACGTTTCGATCGTCAGTACATTCTTCAACTTTGATTAGCCATTTTACTTCCGGAAAAAAAAAAAAAATTCCTCACCTGACATGTACGCAGACCCTGCCAATAGCAGTGAGTTATCCTTTTCACTAAAATAATCTGTGATACGTGTGACATCCTTCACGGCCGTACTGGTACGTACTGGTACAGAGAACCACTATTTTCAAGACCTAATTTCGCTTGCCCCAATCTATGTTGGATGAAAAGGACAACAGGGTCGAGACCCACTGGAATGCATGCCTCGTTTCTGAGTGTTAATCTTCGAAACCCTGGCAGGAAACCAAGAACACTACCTGTCTTCCCCCGAACATAACGCAGCCTTAAAATGAATGCAGAAAAGTGAATTTTTCCGGCCAGATACGGTCAAAATCAGGGTGCGTTGTGCTTCGGGGAAGACGGTAGTAACAGCCTATCTTCTTCCCCCGGATACAACGTGCGGTTGTATTCGGGGGAAGAAGGTAGCCTTCTGAGTCAACAGATGCACAAGCAATATTTCCTACAAAGGGATATTCGTGATTGAAGTCGGATTCGTCCAGGTCTGAGCCAACCCGCAGAGTTGTGGCCAGACCTGGACGAATCGGACTGCAATCACGTCCAGAGCTTCATAGGAACAGTCCTAGGGCCTCGCTCCACTACTCTCCACATGCATGTAACTTTCCATGTTCTAGCCAAGGATTTAGTCTCCTTCAGCAGTTTGGGGTACTAGCGAATAGTGGAGCGAGTCCTCACGTGAGAAAAAAAAAGGAGAAAGATTCATCCATGTTTTAGGACTCTGCCTCGGGAGGGCGGACTCCCATTAGGACTGACATGTTTTAGCAAAGGATTTAGTCTCCTTCAGCAGATTTGGGGAGTTGGGAGAGCGTGAGTCCTCACCAAAAAAATTATGTCTTCCAGAGCAGAAAACAAAAAGAAGATAGGTTCTGCACCTTTTTCTCCCTCATGCGAACTCCCATAGGACTATTCCCACAGAGCTCTGGACGCGATTGCAGACAAATTCGCGTCCAGATTCATACAGGCCTGGCCGCAATTGCAGTCGGGTAGCCCCAGACCTGGACGAATCTGACTGCAATCACGTCCCTATGACTCCATAGCTTTGATAAAAACGTTCAGTTGGAACAATGCTGGCACCCACAATTCTTTCCTTCACCTCTGGGGAGTCTTGCATGACTTGAGGGGGGGCATTATATCCCCAACCGTTCTGCCCACCACGTGCCAGCCAATCACATGGTTCTTTTCTTTTTTCGTTTTTTCCACACCTGTATCTGCCACTGGAACAAGGACAGACGCAGGGGCTGGCTTTGCAGATAGTCTGACCAGGGTGGCAGATGAGTGGAAACAACCGCCTCCTTTTCGCTCCTGCTGGGGAAGTACTGTGTCCAGGGCAACCCTGTGGAGATTATCCTTATTTTTGCAGGTGAGTGGAAACAACCGCCTCCACCACTGGGGTTCCACAGAGGCTTGTACAGGTACGACCTCAATTTTCCATGCGGTGTTCCCGATCAAAGAAATATAAATAACAATAATACAAAATAAAATGAATTGCTGCAGTTACAGAGCGAATACAAACAGGCATACCACACAACATGCGAAGTCACTTTCTCATCAACTTCATTCTCCAGAGACAGGCTAGCAAATTATGCCGAAGTTGGCCCCAACGAAAGACAACTCCACACAGCTCACCATGCAAAAATAAGGATAATTTCCAGAGGGTTGCCCTGGACACACTACTTCCCCGTCCTCCCCTCCCCTTTGTGAAGGAAGAGTACGTCTCAAAGAGTGGCAGTGTTTACGTTTCAAGCTATCACTGCAAAAGTATAGACACGATAAATAGGCATCATTTCTCACATGTTTCATCGAGTGCAGAGATGAATTGGAGAATCTTTACACGTTTTTCAAGCTATCACTGCAAGTAACCCCTATTTCGCTTGTTGAACACGCACTGCATCATTTCTTCACTATGTCAACAACCCCCCCCCTTCCAAACCCCCCATTACATTTGCATGGAGCACGCATGTCACACAAGGCATTTCAAGGCGGTCGGGAACAATACTATCACAACTCGGTGGTGTCTACGTGAGCAACGCGGTGGTGTCTACATTTACACCACGTGCAACAATACCAACACTTCCGGCTTGTAATCAGGGCCCAAGGAAAATTCTCAATAGCACAAGCAAATTCCTCACACTTCTTGGTGGTTTTCCACGCTTGCATTTACACGATGTCCAACAATAACCATACTCGTGGCTGGATGTGGTGCTTTTCCCCACGTGCATTTACACAACATACAACAATAACCATTCTTGAACCTGGAAACCAGAGCCCAAGGAGAATTCTCAATCCCACAAGGAAATTCCAAACACTCCGTGGTGGTTCTCCCCAGTGTGAACCATTATTACACAAAACACAGTGCCCATCTCCTGGGAGATGATTCGACCAACAAGCAGGGACTTGATTGACTGTGTGAACCATTAATTACACAACACAGTGCCCATCTACGGGGAGGAAATGATTCGACCAACAAGCAAGGACTTAGTTGACTGCGTCGGTTATAAACTACAACGCATTGAAAACATGCACGACAGCCATCTGAGGGACGAGCATCATCCATTGAACATTCATATCCTCAAAAAAAGTAACAGATTGAACGAGCTCATAATTACAGGGAATATATAGACAGTTCAAGAACGACCAATTCCGAAACCACAATTCATGGGAGATCTAACCAGCCACAGGCTAACTCACTGTCATATTTTTTACTTCAATACAAGATGACAAGCTGAGGGAAAGAGCCTTAGGACTGGAGATTCGTATAGTCAAAAACAGGTATGACTGCGAAGATCTCCCGCCTCCGCTCCCCAGACATCAGAATACTACACAAAATCGACACTGCTACACGTCCTCGTCACTGCCACCACTCGATTCTCGAAAGGGGGGCCGAAGATCTGCACTTTTTCTTGGTCGCCCTCAGCGCCTTCTGCTGTGTGACAGGGTATGACTGCGAAGATCTCCCCGCCTCCGCTCCCCAGACAACAGAATACTTCACAAAATCGACACTGCTGCACGTCCTCGTCACTGCCACGACTCAATTCTCAAAAGGGGGGCCGAAGATCTGCACTTTTCTTGGTCGCCCTCAGCACCTTCTGCTGTGTGAATGCGTGGCAGTTTCAATCACTTTGATGTCAGCAGGTCCGAGATGATTCGAATCCCAAACCCCATGCACATTTCCAACTTGACTCAGGCTTCGCAGCACTACGGCATCCACCACTCGTCGCTCCTTCCGGCTTCACACCAGCGAAACATCTCCGACGGATGGGAATGCACCGTTTGCAGACCATCCGCATAGTCTACACAAGCAAAGAAAAGCCACAATACACTATCACATATAAGATAACATGCCCGAGTTACTCGGTTAACACAATCGTTCACTTTCTCGGCCGCTTCCTTTTAAATCGTCGTCACCACCAGCAACACATACACTGCGCTGCAGAACATATTGCACCAGGACAATTACAAGCACGTACAGGAGTTGGCACATGCTCAAGCAGTCCGTAATTCAATAAGGCAATCCAGACAGCATGCGTAATGTCGGCCTACGTGAGGGTACTTCAGCCTTCAGACCACAAAAAACAGAAAACACAGACTTCTTTCACAAGCCTAATGTTCAAGACAGCATCATCTACATGAGACACTTCTCCACTAACTCCCAGCAACGTTTAGCTCAAAAGCTCATATTCACCAGTTGCCAACCAATCTTCATGCACAAAAGAATCACAACTGTCGAATCCAATGCTCATAGAATCATAATCATTGAGACTTCCCATACCACTCCCACAATGAAAAAGGGAGCACATTATAGCCATGCATCAAGAGTCCTGGAATGGGCACATGTTCCTAATTTCTGACTTATCTTTTACCACACACTTCCTTGCAAGAGTGGCAGTGAGATTGCAGAACAGAAGCATAGACAAGCACACCCTACCTTAAATCCCTGCATAAATATGATCGTACGTCATTGCAGACCACCGAACCGTAAAGACGGACAGCAACCCCCGTCAAGTGCCATCCAACGAGAGGGATATCTCAGAGACTTCACAGCTGACAAACTGACGGCACACTGCATCCATATGATCGCACTGGGCCATCAACCTCCATGTCAGAATCAGGAGGGTGAGCTGTCTATCGGCAGGGACCTTCGTCGTCACGACTGCTGTCACTGCAGACTGCAGAGTGTCTCCTGTGCCAACAACGTCTGGTCCGCGCACCAAACTTCACATGCCCAACCATCTCCTCGTCGTCTTCACTGTAATTTGAGACAGCATCTTCATCAGAAGAGGAGGAGGGGGGTTCTGACTCCACTTCCTGCCCAGGATCCTTGCCACGGCTTCTATTCCTTCGCTCTCCACCACCAATGCTCGCATTTTCCTTGTCAGCTTCGCTAGTTGCCCCTCCATCTTTCTGAAGAAGCCTTCTCCTTCGTGCCTTCCTCTTGCCCTTCCTGACTTCGGTCTCCTCACTTCTCTTCACAACAGGTGCTTCCACTTGCTCACGGTGCTCATTTTCCTTAACAACAGTTGTTTTTTCTCCGTCATGAGTACCGTTTTCTCGCCGCTGATCTCCTCCAGCACCATTCGCACCTTGCTGCGACTTATGACAGGACACCCCTTTCTCCATGGGCCCAAGATGCCGCTGATAGCAGCCACTCTCCCCTTCGTCTTCTGAGTTGGACGGCGATGACATCCGCCTTCTCTTTGGTCCTCCATTGGCCCACTGCAGAGCGAGCATAAGCTAGTTAGTTTACAAACATTCAACTTCTTATGCTATCAAACTCGACCACAAAAACAAATTTGCAGCGTTCCAAATTTGACGCATCCGCAGAATTTATGCATCGTTCGAACAAATGGAAGTAACCAAGACATGATTACATAGATGCTACATTCAAGCAATACAAAGGAAACATCATGACAAAGAGCATGCGCAAACTATACACATAACACACACATCAGAACAAAGTATCTAAGGTAACAAGCCTGACCAGTACCCTATCTCTTATAAACCAAAGCCAGTGAAGATCCCCCATAAACATCGAAATATTTGAAATCTACAGAGGCGTACATCTACAGACGTCATGATCCATAGGTCTCTCTTTCGCTCTCTAACGCTCTCTCTTCTCTCTCCCCAGCCGTTGAATCATTTCTTTTACAAAGGTTTTAGTAAATGAATATCCAGTATTCTGCTAATATGACTTCCTTGTTTGAAGGTCTCAGTGAATGAATATCCCATCTATTAAAACAACCAGCAGACAAGACCGACCCTCCCATGGCTCTTCAAGTGCCGTGTCACAAGAGCCAAGGCAACTTAAAAATACCCCTCTACCTCTCTCAACATTGAGGTGGAGAGAGAGGGAGAAAGAGAAGCATCAATACCTACAGCGATGTCTACTGTGTGGAACACAGCTCAACGCAAGAGTGATAAGATCTGATGTTGTCCGTAGTACACTGATGGATTAATTGAGCAATACAGCCAATCGAGCCAACTACCGCTCATCAGCCATTCACCTTCTCGAGAAGTGGAAGAAGCCTCCACTGAGAGGATCGGTTGCAGAATTGGCAAACGTAGTGGCTTGATTAAAATCATTCAGAATTAAAATCATTCGAACAATACCCTCCCAATCCGCCTCGCTCATTCCCTTCTTTGCAAATTGCATTCCCGACCTACATCCTTCCTCCCATTTGCTATAGGACACTCCTCAGCATCTTCCCCGTCAACAACCTCCTCAACACCTCTGCCGCCACATTCCATACTGATCAACTAATTCCTAAACCTCTCGTCCTCCTGATCCCAAGTCCTCTCGCTCACCCTAAAATCTCCTGCTACTCCAATCCCTCAAGATTTCAACGACTAGCCACACCTGCCTCCCTGACCAGACACTTGATCTCCCCTAGTGGTTCTTCCCCTCCTGCCTTTCCGCATTCACCACATGATCACACCTGCTCCTTCCGATAGTGGCCATGCACAAATCCATTCAGACTTCCAACATAGCACCCCAACAAAGGACGGCAAACGGACGGATGAATTAATGGCCGGAGCACTTCCTCAGGATGAGCTAAACTGCCTATTTCATGTTTGGGCTGAGTGTGAACAGAACTATCGCTGGGAGCCGGAGGGAGGGAGGAAGGGAGACAAAGTGCAGTTCGCAAACCGCACGAAGTCACCCATGCCTTTCTTGGTCCGGTGTGAAAGGAACTCCCAACATCTTCAGGCACAACACCAGAGGCACACAGACATAGAGGTAGAGAGTGCACTTCAGCACCCCGGTCCGAACGCAGCTCAAACCTGCATTTCCTTTCCACCCAGTTGCGAGCAGGACAGAAAAACCGGCCATATTGCACAGAGAAAACGAATGTGTTTGAACAGCCAATGTGCGTAGCTCTGTTATCAAACCCATGAACTCTTTAAATACGGACCTCGTTTTCAAATCCGTACGAACTGTTGAAATACGGACCTCGTTTTGAAGTCCGTCCGAGTTATCTGGGCCCTGTCAGTTGTACTCTGCCACGCCTCAAGGCCATCGACCCATCCAAAAGACAAAAAAAGCAACAAAGAAAGAAGAGCCAAAAAGACAAGAACAATGAAAGAACAAAACCACAAGAAGGGAATGCCGGCGCCTAATGTTGAAAGCATGGCAGCTCTACCTCCCCATGCTCTCTGGGAAGATGGATACTCCATTTTGGGCATGTCGTGAATAGCACGGCGTATACTTTCTTTCTTTTGCATTTTGTCAAAGAATGCATCAGTTTCTGTTTTCATTTTTCTTCACAGTTAGAACAGTCCCTCTGCCCGTACTTTCTAGGCCGATCAGTTTTCTAGGACACCGTCGATAGATGCCAGAAAGCACACTGCGTAACGGACAGCTGATCTGGCAGATAAAGAGAAACCGATTAGGATGTGTCGCAGCATAGCATTACACCCAACCGGAAGAATCCTAATAGAATGCAGTAGATATCACATCACAGTAGATGGTGTAGGACGCTTCATCATAGAAGATGTTGTAGGACGTTTCATCATCGCCACAAAGAATTCTACACAAACCTTCACGTGACTCTATACATGCGCACGTGGAGAACCAGGGTCGTATTCAAGTGAGGCCACAGTAACCAGCTCAAGCGCTGAATCAGTAGCCACCTTGGTGGCAATTTCCATCAGAGAGCTTGAGCGCACACAGTATACTGAACAAACAAATTAATTTTGACAGAGTTCTCACGACTTCAGCTGTTGATATTTGACAGCTCACCTTTGAAGCCTGGTCATCTGCTGGGAGAGCCCAACAGGGTCGGTTGCGAAGACAGTCCAGCACAGCCTGACGATAGCTTGAGTGAGAATACCACTCCCCATTTGCCTTTCTCAGCTCGTGCAAATGCTGCGGAGAAAGAGAATGGATCAAAGCAGCTGTCATCAGTCAATGCTATGTCATCTACACGACACGGCCTACTTGCTGTGGGACAAAAAAACATATCCCCCCTTACGAAACACCTCACACACTTCAGCAATAAGACAACTCCCTAGCTACGGTACTGGCTAGGAATAAAGAATCCCCCGCCATATTCATTTCCGAAGAACAGAGCCTGAGGAGTGCAACCCCCCCTCATGATCCTTCTTGCAAAAGATGCATCACAAGGCCAGTATACATACAATTCTCCTTCCTGAACAATCTAAACGAGATCATACAGGGGCATACGCAGCCAGGCTCCCATTAAACACACCACTCCACAGCAATCCAGGCAGTCGAGTCCCAAAGTGCTGCTTTCCTTTTCCCCAACCGCCACTTCACTAAAAGCACATTATGCAGTTACAACGATGATTGCAGAACTCACATGTGAAACGGCTGAGCAGATCACTTCGAAGGAAAGAGTACTGCATGATGAAGCCTGAATCTCTTCTTCGATCACAACTGCAGAACACATAAACAGATAACCATTAGCATGATGCGAGCCATCATGGACTGCAGTGGTACTGCAAGTCACATCAATGAGAATACTAAGCATACATCGACGTTTCCCAAAATAAATATATGGCGCACACGACTGGCAACAGAATGAATGACAAACTACCACAACCACCTCCATCAGTTATAGCCTGCCATACCAAAATGCAATACATGATCCCCTCCACTCCTACCATGCCATACCATGTTTAATACACTATACACATTTCTTCCAGTTAATCCATGACGAGTTATTGACAACTGGAACACACACCGTCACACATAGAGCAACTCAAAACCCGGAGCAGTTAAAACCAGTCTCAGGAGAACACAACTTTGTTATGGGAAGGGGCAGTTGGATAATATAGGCCGAGCAGTAAGCAACAAGACATTTCCGTAGGCTAGGCTTACCGGGAAGAGTCACAGGTTTCCCCTCCCCCGAAGTTTTTCTCTCTCCACTGCTGGACCTGGAAGGTCTCCCACTCTTCTCAAATTCCCCAGACATAACCAACCCGTCTTCAAAATGTGGGGAGGCTGTCATCATCGCACCCGACACCTCAGACTTTCCAGCTTCACCATCATTTTCAGGTAAGCCCTTTTCAGCACCGCCTCCCACCATACTAAAGCTGGAGACACCGTTCCCATCATGGCCATCCCCAAAGCTTTCGGGCTCATCGGCACCCCGCTTGCTCACCTCGTTTCTGCACTCCCCAACCCCTCCATTGCAGGCTACCCCTTTCTTCACTTGAGTGCCAGCTCCTCCCCCTTCGTCCAGTGTGTTATCAGAAGTATGCCTCCCAGACCCGTTACGAGCATTCTCCTCCTTGGGCCTCTTTCTTGATACCTGATCGTAGGTAACACACGAATCATCAAACACAACACCCACAAAATTTTATTTCGATGAATGAGCACCGAATCAAAGCATATTTCCAAAAAGATAAGAAAAGAGTAGACGCAGTTACTCTCCCATCAACCTTCGGGTTCTGTGAATCCTGCTGTGCCAAGCCTTTACACCCGTGAAATGCCACGTCACATCAACCTGGCCACCTATTAGATGCATAGCAGTGGCAGCAAACACTGCATCTCAGTGAAAAACTGCAAAGCATGCCCAGACATATCATAAATGCGGAAAAACAATGGGCTAGACCCCAAAATAAAACATTTCCATGGGCAGATAGATCTCACTTAACATCACAAACGACCTGAAGACCAGGACCAACACCTTCGCCCTATAACCTGCACGGAGTATAACACATTCATCTGTAACCTTTGAGGCATTGTCATAAGGAAGACGAAAGCATACCTGCTGATCATGATGATGTCCACTTGAATTCCCATTCTGATTGCTTGGCAGCCGCTTTGCTGGCGTGAGTGTCTGTACATGCCCGTTCCCCGAGATGCGCTGCTGTCCCATACTGCCCGTAGAAGAAACCCTACTCATCCTTGGCATTCTTGGCGAGCTATTCAGTTCGTGATGCAGCAACTTCGCATACTGCCAAATTCAAAACACAAGCCTTGTTGTTAGCAAGGATTACAAGCATCATCCACAGAGTGAAAACTCGCAAGATAACCGCATCTATAAAACGTGCCAAGTTTCACTGGCTCATCCATCACACAAGAACCTCCAATTTCAGAAGTTTCATCACACAGGATGCTTAGTGGCTGAACTTTCATGCTCGCAGTTCCACTGGCACATCCTAATGCCCACCAGTTCAGTAAAATAAACCCCATACACAATTAGGAGTAAAAATCCCCGGATTCGGCAACAGCAAATCTGCTCCAGGAGGATACCAAAAAAACGACCACCACTCCAAATATCTGTGACGAAATCCACATCACCCATAAAGAAAAAAACAATTCAGAGCGTTTCAGACATACCAGATCATTTGACATCTCACCCCAAAAGTGACAGAGGAATAAGTCCCAACTGGAAAAAGGGTGATCAGTTGTCTTCGGCAAAAAAAAAAAAAAAGCAGTCAAGGCCTCACCTCCTCATCATTCATTGGCGTGAGAATACTGGCTGCAGATCCTCCAAGCCTCTTATGCCCATGCTGCGGCGGCGGTGGAGGCATGGATGCCACCGACGGCTTCATACCAATTGAAGTACGTGCAACACCACTGTGCTCCCCCTTCGGTTTCCGGGAGCATTCATCCTTAACGCTCCGAACACTGTTAGTTGAGACAGATTTGAGACCAGATGGCAAAGACGAGTGCTTGGGACTCGGAGAGTGACTATAGCTTTGCTTTCCACTACCAACAACTGGCACTGGTTTTGCAGTACTTGACACACCATTCTTCGATGAAGCAATCGTCACCAATGCGCAATGCTTCGACCCATTTGCAGACGTCTGCAACGAGATTTTTGCAGAAGAGACCTTCCCCCCGCTGCCTTGGGATGAGACATGCCGACTGCCACCATTTGACTGGGCAATCCCTGATGGGGAACTCCCGGCCCCTGGACAATTACTGGGCGAGCAGTTATTGCTTGAGCAGGGGCGTGTCACGTTCAATGCAGAGGTACTGACAGCTCGAGCTGCATCAGGCAAGTCACTCTTGCATGACTTTGCTGATTGCTGCACAGTGAGCTTTGTAGCAGAAACCGTGACCTTCGAACGACTAGAAGACAAGGGGGGTTTTGCAGAAGGGTGCAAACTTGATTGTCTAGGGACAATACCGTTGGCACCCGACGAGGTCTTCCCCTGTACCAAGCGTCCACTGCCGGGCTTACTTAGTACTGGCCCGCTAATCACAACAGCTTTGTGTGTTGTCGCTGATAGCACTTGTGGGGATTTCCGGGCGCCAGATGCAACCTGCTTTACAGATGATATATGAGGCATTGCAAAGTCCCTCTCTCCAACAGGCTTTCCCACAGGTCCTGACACCGAGCCCGCATGAATCCCAGAAGTCGCGCTCCCGTTTTTTCCAGCGCTCACTACACGAGCTGACAGTGTAAGCCGCGACTGTGGACGCTGAGGAATACCTGAAGACAGTACAGATCGCAGACCAGAGGGCGTAGTATCTGTGCGACCCCTCATCACATGATGTGGAAGATTCTGATCAGCCGAATGACGAGAGTCATCTTGGTCAGCAGCAAAATACACATGGGGATGTCCACTTCGCCTCTGTCTGTGCTGATTAAGAGCCTGCTCTTCCGCCTCTGGAAGCATGTTCCCATGCCGTGGACGTAGAGGCTGCTGGTTTATATGATGGTCCTGGTCATCTGATCGATCAGGGGACTGCTCACGCGAGGAAAAAGCAGAATGACTACTACCCACCATGTGCTGCACCATATCACCACCGCAACCGACCTCTTCTGGACGGACATTAAGTTCCATGCTAGACCCTCCATGGGTCGACCTATAATGCCTCCATACCACATCCTCGCCACCTTCTTCAATGCTGACCAATCGTTCATTGCATACATCCCCGTCACCCAGCACAGTACTTGTTGACAGCATGTGCACTGTGTGCGGTGAGCTTGACCGAGACTCCTGCAATCCACCGTCTAATCCATTAACTGCAACGGCAGCTAAGCTTTCCAAGGGGGAAGAGGGCACAGCATCGACATTACAGCTCCCTCCATTGCCCCACTCCGTCGAGTGACTGGCTCCATCCGCAGAGAAGTTATGCGACATCACCTTAGACAGGGAACCCTCGAGCTGACCAACCACATCCGTTTCATGCTCACCGTCAGCCTTCCCTCCCCCGGTTTCCACACGCTCAGCGGTAACTCCCTCGTTTGAAATGTCGATCTCCTCTCCTTGTTCCGCTCGGCCACCGTGAAAGAGTCTGGATGAGACTGACAGGGAAGCAGGTGAAGACGGACTGGCAGACCTTGCATTTCCCTGAAATTCACCCAAAGCAGCCGCCTCCACATCATGGGACAACTCAAACCTCCTCCCGTCTCCATTGCTGACTCTCGATCTCTCCCATTCCATCCGATTACCTAGGGAGTCCATCGACGATGCCTTCATTAATTGAGCCTGCCCATCAGACACAAAAGCCAGGCAACGACCATTCATTAGGCCAGATGCGTTGTGAAATGATGCATAGGAATCTACTCATCACATGAATGAAACCAGTCCGTTCCACATCTAGCCCTGACCAGTCTGAAACCAGAACAGTGAGCACCTGTGGGAGACATAGCACCTTGCTCCACCACATAACATTTAAATATGCGGAGCTCGCAACGGTTGAAATGCATTCAAGTTGCTGAATCAGTGCGGATGCGCCTGATCCGAATCTCAGTCCAGTTACTGGTCGAATGTTAACTAGCGGATTGAGGCCCATGGTTGCAAATCTTAAGCTGGAATTGACTAACCAGTGTGATTCCCTGGACATCGAGGAAGGTGTGAAAACAAAATGTGTCCGATGCCCTCAAGAGCGGCTCACCACAAACGCAAAATTAAAAGAATAACATATTTTGGAACTATATCTCGACAATTCAGCTGACTATAAAGTGAAAAATATATATTCGGATACGATGCCTTCTATGTCGACAAACAGCTTTATATTGAATACATTCATAACTATCTACGACCATTCTACGTTTTTTATCTCTAATGACTTCATTTGACATATGGCTTAAGATATCTGGTAAAACAGAGCGACAGCAGGCATTGGGAAGGTTCAGTTCCTCTTTTTTATCAACATAGCCTACATCCAGCCTTACTAACACTTTAACATAAGCGTCACTTTTCCGGCACTATATGTATCTTTATTTATATCTTTAGTTAGAACGGTTTCTTACAAACAGTTCCAAATGGGCGCTTTATTAATTATCTTTCTTTATTAGATCTGTCAGCTATTTTGTCTTGAGAAATTTGCCAAATAAAAGCATAAAATATAGCTAATTTTATCACACCATAAACAGGTAAAACGCACAAAAATTGAAACCGAATGTCTGAAGTTAAAAAAGCTGCTATTAAGACTGAGAAAAAGAGAAAAGAACGACGATTTTTGATACAGGTTTTTACTGAAATAGGTTTCGATTCTATTAAGAAGATCATGAAGACCAAGAGACAGGCTGGGCAAATTCAAAGCAGCTTTCTTCCACTACAGCTTTGAAGAATTCAGAGCAGGTGAAGCGACTTACTTTTTGGTGAAGTCCTCCAGCGTCAGCTGCCTCTGTCATTTCTGGGCTCAACCGACCATGGATTTGGCCGCCCCCTCTGGGGCTGAGAGCTTCGTTTTCCGAGAAATAGCCTGCCTTACCAACTCCCGAGTCATACTCTTCCTGCACAGGACAAGAAGCTTCAATGTTCGTCAACACGGCCGACCCGATTCCATGGCCCGTTTGATCGTGATTCTCTTTCCGCCTCCTCTTTTGGGGACCGCTATCAACCGCCGCCGACGAGTCGTTGTCACTCTCTTCATGAGAAACATCCCTCCGACGAGGTTCAATAGCTCTGCCACACGACCTTCCATCAGTGCCCATCACGACCTCATCGGAAGATGACACTCCCTTCCTCCTCCCCACGGCCGTCCTTACAGCCTTCCGGAGCTGTTCCAGATCTTCCATCGCTTGAATATTGCTCTGTGTAAACGTCCCATTACTACTGGACAGGACAACCTGTCGGAGAGATCGGAGACGCAACGTCATTCTCTCGCAGTCCACACAAAAGTAGTCGTGACTGCTCCCACTGCTGCTTGAAGCCCGTTCAACTGTGACAGAGAAAAAACACAGCGAAAATATTAATCAGTAGAAAATCGGCTGTACATATCCATTGCCCCATGACATCATGACACGACCCGACCAACCACAAATTTCAATCTACCCACTAAAAGCGACGTTCCAAACCTAAACACTGCCAGCAACGCCGACCATCATTCACCATGGAGAGACCCTTCGAGGATAACATGCAACACTTCTGCTTACAGATCAGGTTACGATTGTAATACATCACAAATACAACTTCCCCAGTGCACCAATAGAAACGAACCTCCGTACACTGCGCCCCCCCCCCAAAACCAGCACGAAGTCCCACAAGAGTGGCAGCCACTGCATCAGATCCGCCTCTTCAATTTCTTGCTCCTTATGCAGGTTGTGCTATGGGAGGACTTCCCGAGACAATGGAATGCACGCTCTAATTATCTATGATACGGATACGGTATCACGGAGTGAACAAAACAGACCTTCCAGAACGGCAAAGATACCACTGTCCGAGTACACTACCGTCGTCTCCCCCCCAAACACAACGAACATAATGACTGCATGAAACCGGAAAGAGCTTGTATACACTCGTTATCAAAGTGCGTTGTGTTCGGGGGAAGACGGTAGGCTACAGTAAATGAAAGTATGCGAAGGGTGTCGCAGTTCAAACATGGGTCCTTGAAGGGCATACCCAGCTCGGAGTCATCTGCGGCTCCTCTCCGAGACAGAACCAGGATTATAAGACACCAGAATCATCGATGTAAAATCAGCTTCTTCGGTCTCCTACATGCCCATCACGTCCACGACATCGTAAGGAAAAGAAGCACCATCAGCATACGCCAAAGCATTTTAGTAGACCAAAGACGAGGTCGTCAGCATCTGCCGCTGAGCACAAATAGACGATTGTCAGAACGTAAAGGGATAAGATGTACACCGCTTTCCGAGCAGCAGCGAAACGAGCCGAGATCATGCACAGGGAAACAGAGGACCGAGAAAGTATACAAGATAGTTCCAAGGATTAATCAAAAGTCACAGGCAGGAAAGGCAGAAAGAAATCCACAAGGGATACTGCCTGCCATTTGCTCAACCGATTGCGACAACAACAACACGCAGACCACAACCCCGTACAATAGAGGCGACAGACAGCCACTAAGAGGCGACAGCCGCCACCGTAACGTCAGTAAGGATCCATCATATTGCATAGATTAGGCTGAAAACAAAAAAGAGGGACCATTCACTCTAAACCGCATGCTTCCGATGGAAGGTTGAAGACAGTCAACAACAACAGTCAAGAGGAAGAGACTCGAAGCAAGAACATAATGACGAGTGATTGACCGATGACAATCGGATGACCTTGCAGCGCGACTGCAAACCAACATAGTACACACATTAAAACGAACGACTTACGTGACACATGGCCCATACAAAGGTGACAGGTGACGACAACCATGAAGGGGCGGTGAACACGATTTCTTCAACGTACACTGGTACAACGTTGCAGAGTAATTGCACATAGACAAACCCTCCGCGAACGAAGGGAGGAATTCTAAAATAATCACGGCGTGTACATCCATTGAAAGCGTGGCCATGCCATCCACAAGAGTACTAGTAATTGAAGCATCAACGCAGAGGGCCAGGGAAGTAACTAACAAAGGAACTCCACAGAGTTGAAGACGACGGCGAACGAACTAAAACGATCCATTGTCGCATAGAACCAACACACGGAACGTGGGCAGGACGTTTTTTCACCTTCGATACCGAGCCCGACAACTGTAGCAGCTATCTTTCTTTCCATGTTCCAACAGAAGAGATTCATTCGCATACGCACATTTGATGAGTGGGTGCGTCGAGGGCCTACATTTCATGCCAGCATAGTACTTCCGACAGTAATAAGCACAAAACCATGGACTCCCAGCTAGCAATCACGGAATACTGCGACCACGGAGGTTCCGACATCACCACTGCAAACTTATTTCTCACTCCGACATCGCAATCCCTCGACAGAAAAGAACCGACATCGCAATCCCTCGACGGAAAAGAACCTCGACGGAAAAGAACCGACATCGCGATCCCTCGACGGAAAAGAAGACGGTGGTAGAGTTAGCGGCGGCGAGCATACAAGGGTTTAACACGAGGAAAACGACACGGAGAAGCCCTTTGAAATAACGGAAACATGGTTGGGGGAAAAACTGACAACAGTCATTTTCTGCAACTCGTTATGAACAATAAACAATTCCATACCACATTTCACGTGCCAATATAATCGACGCAGACGCACGGCAAACCGGGATGAATCGGATCACAGCCACGAAGACCTACGCACGCAAGGCAACGCTCACGAAAGGTTCCAACCTCCTCGTATGTTTTGTTTTTTTGGGGGGGGAGGGGTTGGGGGAGATGGGGGGTAAGAAGAAACGGAAGTGAGCGGAAGTACCCGATAAAGCGCACGAAAGAACGAGGGGGAGAGGGGGAAGGAGGGGGGGGGGTGAGAAGAAGCGGAGGCGAGCGGAAATACCGGATAAAGCGCACGAAAGAACGAGGCGGAAACTGAACACACGGGCGGAGCGATTGCGGATCCAGGCAGAGGTTATCGAGCTCCCGTGGAAATGAAACGCACACCGAAGTGAAGGCGGGCGCAGCAACGGACACCGGTGGTAAAGCGAGCGACCACAGTGGGCAAGGTGTCAGACAATTCGAAGCGAGCGAACACATCAGGAGGGGGGGGTTCGGGGGGACGCGATTGGGCACCAGGTGAAGGAGAGTGATGGCCATGGAGCAGTTGACCAAACACTCGGAAAGGCGACGAGGGAGCGCGCGAGGAAAGCACGCAGACACCGGAGGGGAGGCGAGGGAACACGGATGGAAAACCGGCGGAAAATATGATATAAAGCGAGCGAACGTTTGGGGGAAGGAGAGGGGTCGTCCAGGACAAGGCGATCAAACACCCAGCGCGGTTCGGGCGAGCCACGGGGAGAGGCTCGCGCACGGCGGGGAGAAGACAAGCGGAGGCGAGCACACGCCTAGGCTCACGCCAGCAGTTGACAGGGTAGGAGGGCAACGCCCAGCAGAGCAGGGAAACGATAGGTAGCTCCACAAAGGACAGAGCCAGGCAAGCCAATCACGGGGGTAAAAGATTCCGCGAACGGGCAAACGGTCATCACGCTAGCAACCGGAAGAGGCCCAAATCACCCATAGGACACAAACTTCACAAAATGGGGCGCACAAGTTGGTCGACGATGGCAAACGGAAGAGACGCAAACCAGCACCAACATACGCAGACGCCGGTGGACGGCCAAGCAAACGGCAGGTGACGGCGAAAGAGCGGAGGAGAGAACCCGAAAGACGCGGGATAGCCGGGAGGCGCACACAGGGTCGAAAAGTCTGCAAACCTGAAAACAGCGTAGGAGAGGAAAACGGCAGTGAGAACTGACAACGGGGAAGAGACGTGAGACGCACAAACAGCTGATAAGCTAGAAAATGGTAAACGTTTGTGCTAAACAGAGCGAGAGTGACAACCACACCGAGAGAGGCAAATAACGGGGGAAACGGCAAACACCGATGAAGGGACAAACGGCAGAAGATGGCAATCACATGGTGGGATGGGGGCGATCAATGAGGAGGGACTGACAGACTGGACGGCGGGAGTGAACGAACAAATAGCGGGGGAGGCTAACCAAAAAGCGAGAGCGACCAAACGCTGGTGAAGAGCGGTTTCACGGTGAAAAGCGACCGTACGGGTGACAGGAACGACCAAGAGGTACGGAAGAGCGACCGGGCGGTGAGATACAGCGCCCACGCGGTAGGGCAGAGCGACCGAGCGGTGGGGCAGAGCGACCGAGCGGTGGGGCAGAGCGACCTACGGTCTCTCCGCCAACACAACGCACACTGTGTACCTCACAGGAAATATAGCTTGTATACACTCGTTATCGAAGTGCGTTATGTTTGGAGGAAGACGTTAGCGGTGAGCCACAGCGACCGCGCGGCAAGGGAAGGAGACCGCGCGGCGAGGGACGGAGACCGCGCGGCGAGGGACGGCGACCGCGGGACGAGCCACATCGACCGCGCGGCGAGGCAGAACGACCGAGCGGTGGGACAACACTAAGCGCGCGGTGGAGCACACCGACCGAGCTGTGAGAGCAACAACGACCGAGCTGTGAGTCACGTTCCACTGCCAGAGCGACCGAGCAGCGGAACATCGCAATGGGATACGGCGAACCAGACGGTGAGGAAAACCGACCGAGCGATGCCGTACAGCGACCGCACAGCGAAGGAGAGCCGAAGCAGGAGCGAACACGGAGGTGAAGCATTCAAGATGGGAACCGAGCAAACCGTGGGAATCATAACAGAGAAAAGGCCAAACAAACGGCGGGATTATCAAGTCAGGACAGCGGGAAAAGAGACAACAAAGCAGAAGTGTCAGACTTTTCACCGCCAGACAGGAAGAATGGGGATCGCACAGCAGATGACACAACGAAACGCATTACCGAGGGTAGGGAACGAACAAAACGGACTCGGCAAAATACAAAACCGAGCGGGAAAAGCACGTTAGATAAGACTGATGAGACAACAGTCGGCACTCAAAGCTCCCGGCAGGGGCAGCGTGACACGCGGAGCGACCGCATGGGCAGGGCAGCACACGACAGGGGGTTGAAGAACCACCACCAAAAAGAATTGAGAAGGGGGGGTCCTCTACAAGACGGTGGACACAAGGCACAAGCTCAGGGAAAAGACCGGGACCGCAGAGGGAGAAACTGATAAAGGCCGGATGGGATGGGATGGGATAAGCACACTACTGCAGACGGAGGGAAGCACTACAGAAGGCGAATGAATGGACAACAAGAATGGGAACACGAGACCGGGAAAGGGCGAGGGGAGGGCGATTGACAGAGACGTAACATAATAGAAGACCGAATGCACGGCATGCGGCGGAACCGCGCAACAATAGATGCTAAACTACCGGAACGACGAAAGCTAGGAAGAACTTTTGACAAGAGGCGGTGCATACCCATAACACGAAGCTGAGGGACCGCACGGCAAACGCTAGGAGAGGAACGGGTGTGACACTCGCCAGAAAAAGGACACGAGCGCAGCACGATACGAAGCTGAGGGAAACGCACGACAGAAACGTAAACGTGACAAGAACGGGAGGCACGATAGAAAGCAGGGGAATGCGCGATAGGAAGCCGGGGAACGAGAAGGTGAGAAAACTCAGGAAGGAACATATGGCGAGAGGAAAAAGCGAAAAGAGTAGAGTGACGTGACTGCTTGGTGCACAGCAAGCACGACAAACGAGGAGAGCGACTCGACGGAGTCGCAAAAGTTTCATGAAAGAAAGGGAGAGACTACAATATACACGCGGCGAAAGGAGACGTTCAAAAGTGCATTCTGATAAAAAGGAGCAAAAGTCGGACTATAGAGAGAGCTAACATAGGATTAGAGAAATAAATATGAGAAGAAGACGCACAAACCGGCCATGCAACACACTGCCAATAGATGATACAAAACAACAAACCACAAGATAATCGTCAGGAACGACGGTAACAAGCAACCCTCAAATCGAAAGAAACAGGGATAAGAGAAGAAACGTAACGAGATGAAGGGACACTCGGTCAAAAATCACATTCTGAGCACGGATGTTGTAAAGAATCAGACTGCTCAGGGAACATTCCCAATTGCATAAGGAAACTGCAAGGAGCCCCAGACGATCAGATGTGCCTTTCTAGTCGGCCAACGCCAGATAAGCATCATGCCCTCTAGCCTATCGATATCAATTGAACCACTAAAAGAGATGAGGGACGAGAGATCAGCAAACCTGATAAACGACTCAGGCAGTCCCATAACACAAAAAAAAGAGGGCAACGAAACAGCCAAAAAAAGCGAACAGGGGGAGATAAAGCAGGGAGAACACATCGTAAGCGGGCAAAGAGCTGATGAAAAAATCAGGAACCGTGATTGAAAGATGAAAGAGGCATTCCGAGATGCAACAATGAAGACGAAACAGGCTAAGAAGCCGCGAGCACGCAAGAACACACCTCAGACGGCGATGGGGCTGGGAAACCCGCTAAAACAGACGTACCCACGAGAACGAACTAAAGAATGACAAACACGGAGAGAACGGGCAACAGAGACGCACACAGTCCACAGACGCAAACAATACGACAAACCTATGCGCGACATATGCCAAAAGCTTGACAAACACGTTCTGTTCCGACACAAAGAGTATTGGCTTGACAAACACGTTCTGTTCCGACACAGAGTATTCGATTGACAAACACGTTCTGTTCCGACACTGAGTAAGTCTCGAACGCTGATAGGCCATGAACGCTGATAGGCCATCAACACGCGGGCGCATTCGCCACCAACACCCCCGCACACTCGCCACCAACACGCCGGCACAATCGCCACGAACACGGGGACAATCGCCACGAACACACAGGCACACAGGCCACCACAAACAGGCATACTCGACACCGCATGCAGGCACACTCGCCACCGACAAGCGGGCATACTCGCCACCACAACACAGGCACTCCCGACACCACAAAACGGACACTCTCGCCACTACAAAATGCGAAGTCTCACTACCACAAAGCGGGCACTCTCGCCACCACCACGCGGGCACTATCGCCACCACCACGCGGGCACTATCGCCACCACCACGCGGGTACTGTCGCCATCACCAAGCACTATCGCCACCACCACGCGGGCACTGTCGCCATTACCACGCAGGCACTCTCGCCACCCCCACGCGGGCACTCGCCACCACCACGCGGGCATTCTCGCCACCACCACGCGGGCACTCTCGCCACCACCACGCCGGCACTCTCGCCATCACCACGCGGGCACGCACTCTCGCCATCACCACGCGGGCACGCACTCTCGCCACCACCACGCGGGCACTCACTCTCGCCACCACCACGCGGGCACTCGTCACCACGACGCGGGCACGCACTCTCGCCATCACCACGCGGGCACGCACTCTCACCACCACCACGCAGGCACTCTAGCCACCGCCACGCGAGCACTCTCGCCGGCACTCGTCACCACGACGCGGGCACGCACTCTCGCCATCACCACGCGGGCACGCGCTCTCGCCACCACCACGCGGTCACTCTAGCCACCGCCACGCGAACACTCTCGCCATCACCGCGCGGTCACACTCGCCACCAACACGCGGGCACACTCACCACAGTCACACCTACACGCCGGCTCACTCGCCGCCAGGCGCGCACTCTGACGACCACGGCACGGACGAAGTCGCCACCAACACGCGGACACACTGGCAACCAACACGAGGCACGTTCGTTACCGACAAGCGCGCACACGCGCAACCCGCATGCCAGCAAACATGCAACCTCCACGCCGAATCACTCGCCACCACCACGCGGCCCCTCCCGCCTCCACCGAACGGAAAAATTCGCCACCAACACATTAACACACGCGTCAACCACTATAAACCACCACAAACACGCGGCCACACCCGCCACCAGCACGAGCACAGCCGCCACAAAGACGCGGGCATCCCGGCAGCAGCTCGAGGCCACACCGTCCACCAACAACGGGCACTCCCACCGCCAGCACGGGGGCACACCCCACCGTCAGCTCACCTTCACTCCCCACTGCCAACACACCTGCCACCTACACGAACACAAACGCCACAAACACGCGAGCATCCCGCCACCAGCACGAGGGTACAACCGCCACCAGCTCGAGCCCACATCGTCCACCAGCACGGGGACACACCCCACCGCCAGCCCGAGTGCACTCCCCACAGCCAGCACGCGCAGGCAGTCCCCACCACCGCACGGACAAACTCGCCATCACGTCACCCCACCGCCAGCCCGAGTGCACTCCCCACAGCCAGCACGCGCAGGCAGTCCCCACCACCGCACGGACAAACTCGCCATCACGTCACAAAACAAACCTGCCGCCACCGCAAGTACAATCCTTGAACACCACCGCACGGACAAACTCGCACCACCACCCGAACGAACTCCCCACCACCACGCGGACGTCCTCGCCACAACCACGCGGGCACTCCGCCACTTACCACCACCACGCAGGCACCCTAGAACACCGCCACGTGGGCACACTTGCGCCCACGACGCGGCCACTCGCGACCACCACACGGGCACACTCACCACCAGCCCCACGCGGGCACTCTCTCACCATCACCACGAGGGCACTCTCGCCACCAGCAGACGCGCACACTCGCCACACCACGCGGGCACACTGGCCGGAAATATTTGTATTTGGCAAGAAAACCCCAGACCCCGGGTAATACAAACCAGGAAGGAGGAACAAGAGGGCAAGATCAATAAAAGACCCCAGGCAGGTCTGATAGAGACGACCGCACAGAAAATTGGCACAAGCACACACAACGGGACAGCTACGCTGCTAACAGGTGGAAGACTGTGCAACCAAAACTTCCACACCAGATCGAAAGACGATTACGTGAATGAAAGCGGCAGATATACGCCAAACGCGTGCTAAGAGCAGGTGCGTTAACGATCACTCAAAAGCAAGAGAGCACGGAACCATTCAAGAACCACCGCAAGAGGGTCGGTGAAATGAAGAGTGGCAAAGGTACGGTCGCTGTGACAACACACCGAGAACGACAGCAATCCCACCATATCCTTGCGGGAAGCGAAGTAGAATATATTCATAGGGAACAGAACAGAATAATACACGGGCGAAAACGACTGGTAAGAAAAGCGTCTTCCACGAGTACGACAAAGTCAAATCGCTGGAAACAAAGCACCAACACCAAACGGGGAGAGAGGGCGTCCTCTCGAGAACGTTTTGACGCCCACCCGACGGACAACATACAGAAACTAACGAAGAGCGATACCAAGACATCCACGATGGACAGAGGCACAGAAAAAGAGACTTGACTGGAGGCCGGTAGAACAGAAGAGCGGCCCCTCACGAGAACGGGCGGACGCACCCAACTAAAGACCTGCTCATTGCCTCCGCAACCGAAGCAGACATCCCCTTCAAGCATGACTCTACCTCAACGGACGTCTTCAAAGTAATTACCAACAACCAGAAACAACCGTATGAGCACATGCGCAGCGTCACAAGAGCAAATTCCAAGGTTTTGGCACGCAATAAGGCTCAACCGCGCCTCAAAAGGAATTCGTGACTACATGACTATATCACGTCAACATGAACTGAATTGACACAGACGACCCGGAAAGCATACGCACAAAAGCAGATCATTGCGGACATAAACCAGATAACGCACGACGCTGAGTAAGAACGACGGAAACGACGCCTAGCCGAGAGCCCGGGTCGCCAAGAAACACGCCTTTACATCTCCAGGGCATCTCCGTAATTCACATTTAACTCTACCCGTCATAAGACGTGAAGCCTACGCGGGAGAAACCGTGAAGCACCCCATGCGGGGGGGGGAAACTCGAAAGCACCTACGCGGAGGAAAAACTGGAAGCACCCTACGCCGAGGGAAAACATGAAGAGCACCCTACCAGGGCAAAACTTGAAGCACGGCATGCTGGTGAAGACTCGAAGCACCGCATGCCGGAGAAAACCCATACAGCACAGTTTTAGCTGCCAGCACAGATCACTCGAAAGACTGAAGGCACAACACATTTGTAGGGTTGTTGCTCATCCTTTCAACGACCTCGTTCGGCACTCCATAATAATCAAGATGAACGGTAATAACGAGGACAACAGCAACCCACATGCCAAAACAACAGTACGCAGAGAAAAGAAACGGTACCTACACCCCGACGCGAACAACAGCAGCTCAAAAAAAACACAATCAACGAGAGAACGGTATAATTACACCGCAACGCGGACAGAAGCCGGGCCCGCAGGTCAAAATCACATCACTAGTAATTATCGAAAGGAGCTCACATATCCCAGTACACTCCAACGCAGACAACAGCAGAACCAGCAGGCCCCAGGCAAAAAGAAAGGCAATCAACGTGAGGAAGGGTGATTACACATCCCGCAGGCCAGCGGTCGCACTTCGAATCATCACGTAAACGGAATAAGGTCATAAAAGGCGTACCTTTCTCTTTCTTCCTTTCGGCACACCTCGTATGGCACCATCTTTGACAGACAGAGCAAGACATACGAGATCTTCCTCTAGTCGACTTTAAGGAATCTCCATCTCCGGATCCGACGCTTTGCGGACAGCAGCTGCCGGAAGGGCAAACGCCACGTTTCTTCGAAAACAGATCGCCACATGCGCTGCATAGCCATATACACGAAACATCTCGGTCACCACAAGAATCGAAACCCAACTCACCGGCTGCCCTGAAAGCAGCACGGTCAGTGTCAGCAGAACAATCAGCACCCCCTGACGAAAGAGCGGTATTCTCACACGAACAGTTGAAACAGAACCTTCCGACTGAGGAACCACACTCCTTGCCAACCGATGCCCCCCTGGCCACCTTCACACGAGACGGAGACGCGGCACACTGGTCTACAGCCCCACAATCTTGCGCTCGCTGTAGCTCAGCGTTCGCAACAAGCTTCTTCTGGGCTACAGGAAAAGTATCATCGTTCCCAGCCCCATGAGAATCGACCCCTGGGTTTAAATAACACAAACAAGACGAACGCTGCTCAGATACCAAAGTAGAAGATGCACCACCACCTACAACCCTCGAAGAAGGCGCCGGATGGACACTATCGTACAAAAGCGCCTCATCGTTTCCCCCCGTGACTACTTCCCTTTCCAACGAGTAAAAGCGTCGCTCTGACGCATCCTGCCCCATATCCGCAACAACTGCCTTGCTCCTGTCACCCTCAAAACTGGGCTCTCTGCTTGAAGTAACTCCGCTACGGATGGATTCAGGAATGGCAACGGCGGGAACCTCCCTACTCTCGCTATTCGTGCAATCAAGGGCCATAGGAAGGGCACCATTTTCGCACCCCTGCCTGCTCAGAGATTCAGCCTCTCTCTCATCGAGCCTCTCCGCGCCAGTAAATCTGGCACCATCAACTTCGTCGCCGCGAGCAAGGCAAGACGCCTGATCTGGCGAGTCCATTCGTACACAAGTCTGAAGAGCTGCTGCCCCGCCAACGGAATCCCGCTCATCTGAAGCCTGCTGTTGGGATCTCCCATACTCGGTGTGGAACCCTCCAGCGCTTACACTCCCACCAATGACTGCCTGCTGCTTACCTAGTTGAAGCCTCATCTTGAACCTTATCCTTTCCCTCTCGATTATCTTCTCAATTGGCTCTGGCCGCAGAAGCATCTGCTGAATGTCCACATCCTCGCCCACAGGCGGGGGTAGGTCATTGCACTGGAAGTTCATTGCCTTCGGCACAAGACCTACTGCCCTCCATAACGGCAGCGAAAAGACGATAGACCCACTCGTCAGAGCTCGCGGATCCCCATCGGGACATCCATGCTTATGAACACGATCCTCGATGGAGAACTCAGCACACGCATCATCATCGTCACCTGAACATTCATCTGCCAACCTCCCTCCCGTCCCCGTTACTGAACAATCCCTTCCCGCGAAAGAGAACGTTCCATTGTCTTCCGTACCCCCGAACCCAGATTTCCCGCAGACATCCTCGCCACAGTCTCCCACCGTAAGACTGACCTCCTCAACTCCTCCTCCCCTAACCGTCCCCACCATATCAATGTCGCCATCGCCCCTTCCCCTTCTCGATTTCAACCGACGGCACTTGTCACACACATAGGTGGCGAGGTGCTTCGGGTGCTTGGGCACATTGCAACAACCAGTGTGAACCCACACACTGCACAGATCGCACTGAACCATTTCCTCTCCATCGTCGTACGTGACTCCACATGGACAATCGACAGTCCATGGTTCATCGTTCCACTCATCGGATTCCGAAGAGGTGTGATTGACGCAGGCACCAGCCATCCTGCCACGTCATGCATTAGACTGTGTGCGATAACCACGTCTCGAGCATGATACCAGCCCGGAGGGAAAGACCACAACCCTATACGTACGGAGATATGGAGAAACAGAGTTTAAAGAAAGAGGCAAAGATCACAGAGCGCGTTCCACGACGAGCACGTTCACAGCGCATCGTCACGTTTAGTACAGCAGCAGCAGATAGTCTCCAGAATGCGTAGGCCCGTCGTCGGTCGTTGACTGTATTATCTACCGTGTCACCTTCCACCCCCTCTCCTTCCGCCCGCCAGCCCATCCACCCGCCCACCCGCCCGCTTGCCCGCCCGCTCGTCCGCGCCAGTTCGCCCGCTCGCCCGCGCCAGTTCTCCCGCCCACCAGCCAGACACCCTGTGCGCGAAAGTAAAGAGCCCCGTTTCCTCTCTTCACCAAATACAATGGCGCGCGAAGTAGACTACTCTCACAGAGGGCAGACTAATGGGAGGAGCTCGTCTGTGTTCGTAACAGCTATTCGCCACGTGGGAAACAGAAACCCCACTTACCGGAACCCTTCACACATCCATTGGACCTCCGTCTCGCCTCCAACTCCCACTAGAAGCATCTGCGTGTGAACGGGCGAACCGCCTGGCGGGCACGTCCAGCCTACCGCCGGGCTCATCCCAGGTGTGAAACCACCATATTACTCAGTGGTTTAGTACAGATTGGAGAAACCCGACCTGAACAAAAGCGGGCGCGCTCAGCCTGATGACCGAAAAGGAGAAAGCCGCGACAGGGCAACAATTTTCAAAAAGAGAGAAAAAGAAAGCACAAATCTTCGAAACAGAACCATTTCCCTCTCTTTTGAAATTTTTTGTTTTTCTTTTTCAAATTTATTTTTCGTTTCGATTATATGGTCTCTACAGGTGTGCGTTTCTTCCACAGCCAGACGCGCTAGCAGTTTCCAACCGTAGATCTCGTCTCGGCCCCCTCCTTTATATTCTTTTCTTGGCTTCCAGTGGCCGAACGACCGCCTTTTAGGGCGCTCCCGACGACGGACCGCTGAGTTTCCGAGATGAAGCCCTTTCTCCTGCCCTATCTCATGCCTCTCCCGCCCTCCAAGCTTTCGGCACAGGAGAGATTCTTCTTACCTTCCTTACGTACTTGGCGGAAACTACGGGCCGATTCCATCGAGTCTGTGAATGGAACTCTTGCTCGTCAGCTCCGCAGTGCCACGCCTCACCAGAATTCGCAGCCCTAAGGCTGCGGTATAGTATAGTGGGCTTCTGCGTCTGCGTCAACCAGGACGCAAAGTGGGTTTCTAGGGGGCAAAAGTTTGGGGGGGACAGGTCCTTGGCAAAATTGGGGACTACCCACAGGCAGCTCTGGGGTGACCGGGGGAGAGGTCCCACTTGCGCAAATTAGGAGATGTCTGCCGTTGATCTTTGCTATCTACGGTCAGTATCTCTTAATTCGTGCAAGTGGGACCTAGCCCCGGGAAGGGACTTTTGGAAAAAGCAAGGACCGGTCCTCAGGTGGAAGTGGACCCCAAAAAGAAGTGGGGGTGGGGTAAGGGCCCTCAGGCCCAGGCGTTGAGGCCCGTCTTCTCAAAACTGTGACCGCGCGTAGCGCGGGGGCGCAGCCAGGGCAGAGGGGTTGTAGTGGGGATAGAGTTTTGAGTGTTGTAATGTCTGGTTTTATAGGAGCCGAGTTATGAAGTTTTGCATCATTTAGATTTAAACACGGGTCTTTAGCTCAACACTTGATATTGCTGTACCCACTGAGCTACGCTCTTGTTGTAATGTGTGGTTTTATAGGAGGCGAGTCATGAAGTTTTGCATCATTTAGATTTGAACACGAGTCTTTATTTCAACACTTGATATTGCTATACCCATTGAGCTACGCTCTTCGGTTTACAGACCGAAGTTCGAATGCACTCCATAATCCATTCTACAAGGCACAGGAGTATCATAGACCTCAAGGAAAAGGCGCAAGGTAGGGGCTTTATTCTACAACCCTGGACTGGACTTGAAAAAAAAAAAAAAAAAAAAAAAAAAAAAAAAAACCCAAGTTCGATCATTATACGCTCGGTCATTATGGCTGCATCTGGACTGAAAGTTGCTCCAAATACGGCTATAATAACCCGGCGTTCTATTCGAGTGAAGACGGTAGTTCACTGGTTATATATGGTGTTCCATAGCAGGAACGTTATTTTTCTGGTGGTGTGTCCAAGGACAGTACTCGACACTTTTATGAGAGATGTTGTCTTGTTGATCTGTTTGCTGAGAATTCCAATCCCTGGTCTGTTCCAAACGTTGTTCCTATGCCCTGCTTGGCTGCTCTCTCTCTCTCTCTCTCTCTCTCTCTCTCTCTCTCTCTCTCTCTC